>VZTD01002682.1:722196-839877 GCA_013397725.1 Rhagologus leucostigma
AAAAAAAAAAAAAAAGAAGAGCAAGATTCCTTGGGAGAGAACTTTTGCTTCATGCACAGATTCCAGGAGTAAGATCTCTAGAAAATAGTTTCGTTTTTCTGTTAACATAGTATTAGTCAAAAATACTTGATTAATTAACACTTGCTTTTCACAATTGCTCTTCATAATGAGAATCTCTTTTAAAGAAGAAAAGGGTGTAAAGGGCAAAATGACTGACTTAAGAAATAGCCTAGCACCTTTGTCTTTCATACCATTATGCTTCTAAAAATATGCTTTGTGTTGTATCTGTTCTGAGACAAGGCAGTGCAGAAAGTTGTAAGGGAAAATCTTGTGTTCTACATGGTGGAGAAAAAAACCTTGAAAAAACCTCTATACAGTGAAACTGGAATGTAGAGACTGTTAAACTGGATTATATCCATCATCCATCTAGTCTAGCATCCCGCATCTGAGAGCTGTCAGTGCCAGATGCTTCAGACAAAAGCGCAAGAAACTGGCAGACATGGGATTGTCTTGATTACTAATACTTATAGTTTTGCTAAAGCTCCAAAGAGTATGTTTTAATACCTCTTTCAAAATGCTTGTCCTTGATGTTTTCAAGGTTTACACAAGCATCTAGCCTTTTCTGGTGACCTTAGCGTTCTGCCTATGGGAACAAATCCCAAGGTTTAATTCCATCTGGCATAAAACATTTCTTTTCTGTACCATTCTGATCATTCTGTTTCATATAAACCTTCTTGTGAGGGAAGATAAACAACAGAAGCTCTTTACCTAATTTCTTCCTACGAGCCAGTGCTCTATGTGCATTTTATACTGCCCTGCTTTTTGTCACAGCTATGAGATGAAAACTCTGAACCTTAAAACTAGAAGAGAAAAAAAAAGATTCAGGAGGGCAAAATTGCTCATATTTTTACTGGGTTGAACAATGTGAAGCAAACAAGTATATAAGTATTCTTCTAGAATAAAACTTAGATCTGTAAAAGTGAAGTACAAAATTGTGGGTCTTTGCTCAGTAGCAGTTTATAAAATTATGAACATTTGGCTTGGAATTTTTTTTCCTTTTGAGAATCTGACAATACAGTAAACATCTTGTTGATTGAAACTTGGTAGCAATAACTTTTTGTTTCAGCTTTGCTTTATATGTGCAAAATGCAAGATGATTTGATTTTGGAGGGGAGAAGAGCTGCTGTAGACCAGAATGTTTGATATTTTGTTAAAAGAAATGTTAGTATCGGGTCTTCCACATTTTTTCAGAATGAAAACATAGTTTAGGAGAGGGAGGCAAAATCAGTGCATATACTTTTTACGTGCTTGGAGGTTGCTTAACCTGTCTGGGCCAAATGGCTTAGAGAACGGCAAAGAGTGAAGAGAGAATGAGATATGTTTGGAAGTTTTCACACGGCAGAAGTGTTCTTGATATACTTGCAGATTATTTCTAGAGCATCCAGATGTTTAAAATACAGCTGTATGAGGAATTCTCACTGCCACATACAGTTAAATTATAATGCTTACAACTCTTGTGGTTTGAAAATGTGTTTTTGTTGTTTCAGGGGGAGGGGAGGAAGGGAGGATGGAGATTTTGATTTTTGGCAGGATGCCTTTACAGTGAATAGAAGAACAGAGAAACTAGGAAAAGTAACAAAACAAAAGCAGTCCACCAAACAGAACTGGATAAATAAAAACTTAGAGACTTCTTTTTTTTCTAATCTGACATTTTTCTTGAAATCATGTCAACTATTGTAAACCTTTTTCTAGTTATGCAAACAGCTCAGTAAAACTGAAGCTGTTTAGACTGGATCTGCATATGTTTGGGAAATCAAACTATCAAAATTTTGTTGTTAACACTTTGCTGAATATTAAGGTTAATTCGAATGATACATACTCCCAAGGGCACTGGCTGCATCTTGGACTGGATGGTGAAGCCACCTAGATATATGACAACACTGCTTTTTGAAACCGGAAAGAGAGATCTCTAAAGGTGCTGATCATCTGATATGAAAAAACAAGGACATTTAAAATCTGGAAGTTGAATTGCCCTCCTAGGAGTCTGTAATTGGTTTTCTCCATGTTGTTTGTACTTGTGTGAAGTAAAATTCCACACATTTTTATTGCCTTAATTTCAGCTTAGACTCTACTTGATCAAAGACAGCTTTGCTTTTATCCAAGTATGGATACTCTGAGGGAGACAAACCTTATTTGTTGTCCAGATTCTACTGACTCATGCAATATTCAGTAATGCTCTTGTGAGCATATAACAAATGGAAATCAAGAAAGAGTCCTGATTTCAATGTTAAAATCCCATGTTTGTCTCCCTAAGAAAGTAGGTAAAAAAAAGTGCGACTTCACACCTCTTCCCTGAAGTTATTGTTGTACTAAACCAGCTTTAGCTGCTGGGAGCATTCGTATTAAAAAATGAAAATGTTTACAGTATGCTAAGTAATAGTTTCATGGGGGTATGAAGAATATTTTAAATGAACTGAATAGTTAGCTTCATTTTTGCACACTCTGGAAAGGATATATAAACTGTTTTGACATGTCCAGATGCTTGTTTTAGAATCACAGTCTTTCCAGACATTACTCAATCCACCTGACATTGGAGAACTAGGATTTGTCACTAGTTCCTGACATAATGTGTTTTCATGCTGAATTCAGAAACTCTTAATTCTATTAATGTTGAGTCATTCATGCTAAAAATATTTTTTTTTTCCACAGCCCAGTCTATTCCAGTAGACATTACTCAAGGGAGAATGTGCAACCTGATACAAATGGAAGAGTTTGGGAGTGGAGCCATTAAGGGATCCCTCCATCAGTAATTTTTAACCACTCTGCCTCGAGGAGAACCTTATTGTTTCAGACATTTACAGTTCTGTCATTGTTAAGAAGCAATTTTCCATGCTGGTTTATGGGAATTCATTAGAGATTATTAGTGAGTAAAGACTGTATTCCTGTTCTCCTTCAAAACTGCACATGTGCTCTTTCAACAAATTGTATTTAAAGTGATTTAGGTCAGATGCATTTAAGGCAATTTTTGTTTTCCAGGAAGTCGGATCTTGTCTTACTATGCAAAACCTTTCCTTAGTTATGTTACAAAGTCACAGAGAAGCTGAGGCTGTCCCTGTGCCAGCAGAGGGGGTTGGACAAGACAAATCTCCGTAAGTGATCAAACACTGGCACATGAGGATTATTGCCTGAGGACAAGACGCTTCTTCCAGTTGACAAAAGAAGGTCTCATCTGCCTCTTAATTCACCAAGTGGTTCGCAGCCAACGTCACCAGAATATTGCACACATTGGTTTATTAACTAATCCTAATTTATGAACTCTCTGCTGGTGATCGTGTGTCATCACCACTATCCCTTGTCATTTCCTATTTAAAGCTCTCTGCTCAAGGCTGGTCTGCCTGTATCACATGACATCTCAATATCAATGTTGCAATCATAATTTTAACTACTGTTAAATCAGGTTGAGGTAAGCCCTGGATTTCATTTTAGCTCCTAACATGAAACTCTACTCTGCTTTATATTTACACTCATTTGGGCCTCTTATGCCCATTTCTTAATGAAGATAGATGTAAAAATACATGATGTTCATTAAAAAACCCATTACTTCATCAGCAAAAAATGTGGACCTCTGAGGTGAGTCAGTGGGACCGTTGATTTGAGGGACCCTTTTGCTATAAAATCCTAATGCTTGGGTGGATTTTGCATCAGTTCTGATGGTAAGAGAGAACAATCTGTCAATGTATTGGTACTGAAATTGGTCAGATAGAAACTTTCTAACAGTTTTGAGTATTAGAAAGCAGGCATTCTTTATTGCAGCATGCTGGTCACTTAGAGGGTCCTTCCTCTAGCTGAGTGTGCCAAGCGTCAGGTAAACAAAGTTTTATCATACACACTGATAATATATTCAATAGCTATTCCCACTTCTCTCACTTTATTTGATATAGTCGCACCCCTTATTGGAAGTCCTTATATGATTCTTTGAGGTCTGTCTTCAATGTCCACTGTCCTTTTTTAGGTGTCTGTTCCTGCTTTTGAGTAAGCTCAATATCATTGTGTTGCATAACTTCTGCTTTGTCAGCCTTGCAGAGCTAAGCTGGCGCCCTGCTTGTGTTTTGCGTGACTTCTGTTTCCCTAAGTTACATCCTTTATCTATTTCTCCAAGGCTGTGCTGTTCTGTTCTACTGTCCTTGATAAGAGTAAAATATTGTTCTGTTCTACTATCCTTATCAAGTGAATAAAATGCTGTTCTGTTCTAGTGTTCTTATCAGTATGGGCATGTAGGAAGAGGTATAGGATTTCCGTCAAACAACTATATCATTGTAGAAAGGATTTATCCTTCATTCAGTGTGAGGGTTTTGGCTTATTCAGATGTAGGACTTTGTGAAGTCGTTTTCTCTTCTTTATTTCTTCTTTTTGTCCCCTGAACGAAGACTCTTTAAAGTCACAAATGGTGAAATAAATTTATGCATAAAACTGACTTTCTTATCCTCTACTCTCTCTGGAAAAAAGTGTTGCAAGGATGTTCTTCAGTATTTCACCTTTTCAGGGCTTGACATCCCCTCCAGTTTAATCTCCTTAATCTTCATTTGATTTTGCAACCACTTCCTGCTAAGGCAAAGAAAGTATCTCTTCCCTTCCCAATAAAGAAAATATTTCCTTTGTAGTTTTTTTTTTTTTTTTTAAACAGGAAATCAAAATTCCAGTGCTCTTGTAGACCTAGCTGCTCTGCTTAGCTTGGGCTTGCTGTGTCTACTGTGAACCATCTGCTGTGCTGCCAGAGAAACTAGGCCTATGTGCTGCACACCAGGGCAAGGATGAGCATAGAATCAACAACAGCAGCAGCAAAAAAACCCAGAGAAACCTTGCATGACGGGCTTCTGGAGATCACCATTTCTTTGTGGTGTGGGGGAAAGTTATACTGCCTGTTACAAGACATCTGCACGGTAGGCTAGTGGCCACTCCTCACCTTCTTTAATATGAGTGCAGGTCTGGCTGGGGCACCCTGTCCTGAGCTGAGGTGTCACCCGCAAGCTTGGGAGCTCAGAGGGTCCTCTGCAAACATGATGGGGAAAAAGAACTGCTTGAAGCAGAGCCTCATGGAATGGCAAAACAATTCCAAATGTGTGTGGGGTGTTCACTGTTGTTTTAATTTATTTTTTGTTACTGCAACTTCTTTACAGCTTTTCCACAGTCAGCATTGCAGCTGCCAGCACTTTTTCATGTGAAATGCTTCTGATTATGGTCAGTGTCAGCAAATACAGTGTCTGCAGCCCGTCTGTAGTGTTTCCAAAAATGTGTTAGCTTGGACAGAGGACTAATGGGTCAAAAATGCTTCCTGAAGTTGTGATGGTAGGGAGGGCTACAGATGGTGTATCATGAGATGCTGAAATGAACCATTCACTGAGTGGGGGGAAAAGGAGGGTCTGGCAAAAGTGATGATGTCAAGGAGAGTTCATGTTAGATAGCCACCATGATTTTTTGCAGAGCTGAAACTGTCCCCTGTGTTTTGCTCCCATGGTGCCTTTCGAATAGGCAGGTAGATGTGCCAGTCCCGGTTTCCTGCAGAGACCTGGGAATGGGGAAGGCAGGAAAGGGAGCACTGGTCCCTTCCCAGAGGGGTTAGGATCTAAATCCTTGCTCTCCCAAAGACATCTCTCCATCAGTGATGTCTCAGCAGATCCTGAGAGTGAATTAGAGTACAGGTGGGAACAAATATAAACTTGCACAGTTACATTAGCTGCTACTTAGCCATGGTTCAGATTTCATACACAAAAAATCAGGCTGTAATCCATCCACCTGGGTGTCTCAGGCCAGCTGGCTAATGTAGGAGGGAGATGGGGCATTCAAGAGGAGCAGACATCAGTAAGCAGGGAGGAGATGGGAAGGGACACAGGACTAGGGGGGTGACGGTGCAAGAGGGGACAGGAGGTGTGGATCAGCTTCTGTGGGAGAAAGGGTGCAGGCCTGAACATGTGGGATGGCAGAGCACACAGCATGTGGATTCATCTGGGAGACCTGAACTGTTCTAAAGCCAGGCCCTGAGTTCCGCATCCTTGTACAATTCTACACCGTAGTATACACTGATGTTCAATCCCTGTGTGGCATTTAACCTATAGATCTCAAAGCAAGCCCTTGAATGAGGTACTGATGTCCAGTTATCCAGAAAGGATGAAGGAAGGCTAAACAGCTCACCTCCGGAGCAGAGCTAAGGTTCAGCCTCCAGCCACCCACTGCCTGAGCCATATCTAGGCACAGCTCTGTGGCCATGGTCACTGAGGGCCCCAGGAACAGCTCTCACAGCTGTAACCATTTGATTCTTGTACTTGTTGCCTGTTCCTCCCCTCTTCTGCTAGCATTTGCTCTTGGACAGGGTGTCAGGCTAGTTCGGTACATACATAGGAGCTCTGTCCTTGCGTCTTCGTACTCCGAGTGATTTAACTAGAGTTATAGAGGAGACATATGCACAGCTGCCATCAGCTTAAGGAGGTCTGCTGCTTGCCATGTGTATCTACCGAAGTCCTGCCCTAGTGCACTCCATGAGGCTGAGGGGTGCCAGGCACAAGGAATCTCTCTCAGCATGTCCACCAGTGACACTGGGACAGTGGAACCCCTGTTTTCAGTGCAATCTCCATCTCTGGGAAGATATTTGCCATGAAATAACTTTTTCTTTCCATCTGTGAAGGAAACTTACCAGTCTGACCACCCAGGAGCCGCTGTGGCAGTCACAGCCCCACCACCACAGACTGTCACTGTTGAGGTTGCAGCCCCTTCAGAGCAGGCAGCTCCAGTGACCCAGTGGGGGCCCCGCATGGCTCCCTGCACATCCCACTCTCATGCAATCAGACCAGGTTTCCTTACCTGTCTGAGCCCCGGTTTCCCATGGCAGAGTCGCAGATGTCCCATTCCACAAAGCCGTTTATTCACAGCATGGTAACACAGAAACAGCTCGAGCTGGTGCTTCCGAGGACAACGCACAGAAAAGGGACCCCCGATCTCTTATACTCTCACAGTCCAAGCATGGCAAAGTCTCAGCTCTTCCTCCTGAGTCTTCAGCTCCTGCTGTGTCTTTGAGTGTCTGGTCACGCAGACCTGGTGCCACAGGTCTCTGTGCCCTTTATTATACAAAGAGTCATCACCAGTTCAATAGTTTTGCATCAGGCTCAATCTGCACCTTTGCACTGCAGCTGCACACGGAGCTCTCTGCACTATGTATATTCCTCTACACCATCAAGGAAAACCAAAGTGTGAAGCAAAACATGGCAGTCTCCATCCCATTAGCTGTCATGGGCAGCACTTTCAGACACACATGGAAAACCACCTCTAGTCCACCCACTACAGCTAGTTCAACATATCATGTGTGTGCACCTCTCTTCTGTCATCTATCTAGTTGCATTTATCTTTGCCTGATGATATGCTGCTGTGTCTCCCAGACAAGACCAAGACAACAGTGTAAAAAAGAATGAGATTCAGTGAAGAGTTGTCCTCCTACCCATGAGCACTCTTTCTTTCTCCTCTGGTTCTCCTATGGCTTCAAAAAAGCCCCTCCACTGGTGGCTTCCTCCATCCTCTTTATCTTATATGATTACTTTCTGGAGATTCAAAGAGACAAAGTGATGATTGTCAGCATAGGTCAGCATAGGGCAAGTAAGACTCACAGAAAGTCTGTATATATTTTTATTAATGGATAATAAAAATCCTAATCCATCTTGAAATTATTTGTCTCATTTCTGTTTATGAAACTGTACGCTAATATGTTTCACTACTCTCCTCTTCATCACGTACTCTTCAGGTGCCTATGTAACACACTGGTGATCAGTGCCTTTTTGCCATCAGACTGGATAATGTTTCAACATATATTAGAAGATGCTTCTGTCCTGAAGGAGCTTGTACCACAAATGTATGAGAAGGTGGTGGGCAGCACCTTTGTTATCCTTCAGTTACAAATGAGAACCTGAGACACAGCAAGAGTCACCCAAGAAAGTGTTTTTACCTCATTGTCCTGAGGTCCTATGTCCTGAGGTCCTATGTCAGCAGCTCCAAGGAAGAACTTCACTATCTTCCCATGCCAGCTGTTGCCAGTTCTTTCCTGGGCTAGGGTTCCCTCCAGGTCTGGAGGCCATAAATATCTGTTAGCCTTGCTGCCTGTGATAAGAGGAGCTCTGTGACTGCACTGAATTACAGTTCCTCAAAGAGAGACAAGAGTCCCAGGACCATGAACAAGCACCACCCTGATGGCTTCACATCATCATACACCTCCCTGCTCATGAGATTTGTGGTCTATATGCATTACTCTCTGCTAGTCATCCCACTTTTTACTTTCTTGTGCTGTCTGCTCCAACCCAACCAAAATTAGTCTCCCCAGTAGCAAGAACCTGAAGGATTATCGCTGTGAGGGCAGTTAAGACACTCAGTTGCCCTGGGTAGAGTAAACCTCTTACAGACATGTGTAAGTAGAAGACAGCTACATGGCAGATGTTTATATATATGCACACATGCACACATACACACACTCTCTCTCTTCTAATGTCTTGACACGTGGAGAGCAGCTACTCATGCAGCATACTTTGTATTGTACATCAACTTCAAACATAGCCCAAATCAACCGTGGAAATGGCAGCAATTATGGTAAGCTGAAACCAAACAAACTGCAGCAACCTAATAGTTTCAATGTCAGGAAAAAAAGTCCCTCATCACCCAGCTGCAGGGGCTGATAGGAAGACAAACCTCAAGGCAGCTTATGGTTTCCTGGCTGTCATCAGCTATCAGTTCGGATACTTGATACAATGAATAATCAGTATTTGAACTGATGGAAGTGACCTTAAAACATGCTGGGGAGGGGCAAATTTACACAGTATGCACTGGGCAGTGGAAATTGTGGTTGGAATACATTTACATGTATTTAAATGTTTGTACTATGGAGTGGAATTAAAACGCAGTGAAAATAAAGGCTATAGTCACTAAATGGCCGAAACATGGAGATATATGAAACCAGGAGAAGGGCTCTGTAGATGACAACAGCGGTTAAAATAAATGTACCTGGCAAGCTGTCCTTCTTCTGACACCTGTATTTATTTACAGATGGCAAAACAAGCCAGTGAGAAGCATGGGGGAAGGTCTTCAGTGGGCAAGTGAAAAATGGCATTGAAGTTGTCTGCTGAGCAGTGCTTTAACAGCACAGGGAGCAAAGCTCTGAAGGAAGAGCCTTCCTTCCTCCCACCCTGGAGGGGATGCCAGAGACCTGCCTGGCCTGGTGATGGCAGGAAGGAACTGGGAGCTGCCTCCATGTTTGAGCTGATCAGTGCTTCATCAGGGAAGATGGGCATCCTTCACTGCCCATTCTCGAGACCGCCAATAGGGTTAGGGCTGTGGGCAGAAAGCCCGGGAAGAGCCCCAGGGGCTGAAAGGAGGGAGTTGGCTGGCTTTCCGGGCTCCCCCTGCATCTGTTGCAGGCATCCAGCTTTGAGCAACCTGGCAGGAATGTGCTTACCTTTTTGCCAAGATTTCTGTGAAATTGTATTCCTGAGTTGCTTTGTCCTTTTTAGCTGGTCTGGTCACTTGCAAAAGTTGGGCTTTAGGGAATAAAAAATTAAACCCACTGTGCAGATGTTACAGCCAGGACAGTTAGCATGCAAGAGAGGCTTTTCTAGAACTGCAAATGCATAAAGTGGCAAAAAAAATGAGGTACCAGCTTTGGGAAGGCCTTTCGTCATGCATCTCTGCTCTCCTCCCCAGCACTGCAGCCCTTTAAGTGAAAAATGACCTCTTTGGAAATTTGGAACAGGGACAGATTTTTTGCTAAGAGACCACCACTCACCCCTCTTCTGGCTCTTTAATTTAGGTTACATTCAAAGGAAATAACTTGAGGTTTGGAAACAAATATCTCTAGGGAGCAGGTCAGTAGTATGGTATGGAATGAGGCCAATAGCTGTAGAGATCATCTAATTAGAATTTAGGTAAGTAAAGAAAAGACAGGGAAACTAAACCAAACCAAACCTTTTCTATATGCATTGCCAGTGCTCTGTTTTTGTGCCGCGTTTTGTCTCACAGTGCAGTGTGCAGCCACACTGAAGAGGTCTAATATTAGCAGATAAATACAGCCAAGTTTTTAGGCTTATGAATACAGCTGCCTACTGAGTGCCCTGCTACCTGTTTTACCTCTCTATGATTTGAGGTGTTTTACTCCTCAGGCAAAAAGAGATCGTGTTCGTCACGTTTACCATGGGGCTGGCGAGTTGGTAAGCCCTTACTAAAGTACCATGGGGCACCTGGCGCAGTATAAAGTTTGCGCTTCTGCTTGCCTAAATGTAGCCTTTTCATGTGCCTAGCTGCTTCGGCAAGAGCACCAGTGTACAGAGCCAAAAGGTCTTCTTCCTCAGGGCCAGTGGGGGCAGTGAAGATAACCATGGTTTGTACCAGTACTGAGAGATACTCTGTTTTGCACAGACACAAGGCTACAGCCTTTCTTTTTTCCTTTCTGCTCTCTCTCCACCATCATAAAATGTTTCCTATCCTTACGTAGTGGTAACATTAGAGTTTGTGATGTGGGGCAGGAAGGGTGAGAAATCAAAGTCCTCTTTAAATCCCCAAACCACAGCAGAAGCACCAGTGGAAAGCCACACTGCTCTTCTACTCCACTTCCCTCCTGACCAGTTTTGGTTGGGGTTAAATATACAGCCCAGATTTTGCATTACTCAGACACAGCCTCTTTTAAGTAGGAGTGTCTTCACATTTCCAGCAGAGGTAGTGATTGATTTGATGAGGACCACAGACCCTTGGCGAAGGGCCTGCACCTGCACTTTCCAAACCTTCTTCTGTTGTATTAAGCTGAAGTGAGGTTTTTATGCTGTAGCCACAGAGGCACTGATTTACAGAGAGGCTCTGGAATGACCAGTCTGCAGAGCAGGTCTGCCTGGTAGTTTTGAAGGACTAAAAAATATTTGAAACAGGAAATTAGGAATATGCGCAACTGAAATTCCCCTCTGCTCCCTTGAGTTGCCGTAACAGCTCTGTTTTACCTCTGTATGACCGCTCTTGGCTTTCTCTACAAGTTGTGTTATTCTATCAGAAAAAAGACGGCATGTTACCCCAGACAACCACAAATGAACGAGAAAACAGCATTCTGGTTTGTTTTTTTTTTTTTTACTTTCTTAAGCCCATCTGCTCAAATATGGCAATTATCTGGTATAAGGGAGTTCAGTCATTCTGTATCTGGCAGGTAAAAGTCATAAAACGTGCAAGTCCCCAGAGAATTCACATCCCCTATTTCTGTGAAGAACAAACAAAGCAGAACGATACACAACTGTTTACAGCAGACACGTGTAAAGAGAGCAGCACCTCTCTTTTTGTCCCAGCCTCCTTATCCAGAGAAACAAGGCTTCACATGCATTTGCAGGGAAATGTGCCAGAAGAGGCAGGGAGTGATGCTGGGGAAGCTGAGTACTCGTTATCTTAATGATGCACCAAGCCTGGAACATTTTAAAAAATAGATGTAACCTTTGGAAAAACCACAGAGAAGACAAAAATATATGTGCTTATCTTCCAATCTGGTCAAAAGAGACAAGTCATTCCAAGCACTTGTTCAAAAGTATTCTTTTTCTCTGTAAAATAGAATGCTCCAATTCTGGTGAAAAGTGCCCATGAAAACCAAGTGCTACCAGAATGCTATTTTTGTGAAAGAAAGTCTGTTGCTTACTTAACTAAAATCTCATGTTTTCACAGAATTTGTGGGCTTGGCAGGTCTTTCATGAAGTAAATATTTACCTTTCTTACCACAAAGTGTCAACACTGCTTTGGGCCTAACTGTTACCTGGAATGTAGTTCATTTTTATTATCTCAGTCAATTTCGAAATGTAAGAAATGACCACAATTTCAAATTAAATTTGGTAGTAAAAATGAATTAATGGACGTATATGTCCAGGCAGCTTACACTGGTCTTCGACTCTGAGTTACTTAGTACATTCATAAGTCTGTCATTAAACCCCTAAGTGTATGTATCACATCTAAATGTTTCTTTCAGTTCCAAAGCACAGGATAAGGTACTAATTTTTAGAGTCCAGATTTGTCAATGCAGACTTTATTGGACCATCAGTCAGATGAAGCAACCAACAGTAAAAGAAAAGTGTCTGGCAAACACTCTTGTGGATAAGCGTGCGGTAACTGTGATTTGTGGTGACAGGGTTTATATTAGATGTAAAGAGATGGAAGCCACAAATATGCCTAGGTCACCTACAAGTTTAGTGAATTTAAACAGGAATAACTATTATCCTCAAATTCCTATCAGCTGCAAATCACCTGGGCTTTGCTTCTTAATGCCTTAGATACTCATAATTCTCCTAGTAAAAACATTTAGGCAGCCAGTAAGAAGGCAGAAATGATAACATGTGATTTAGGTGACTGGCTGCCCACATGAATAACAAAAAGAGAGCAAATTAAATTAACATTTTCCAAATAGCTCGAAGCATGAACATAATTCTGCAAAGGTATTTGGTACATACTTACAAATAATACATTTGGGGAAAGGCACATCTGGTTTCTAAGTAATTTGCTGAGGGAAGAAAAAGCATAAGCAATAAGTTTATAATGTAATTTTAGGGCTTAATGATGCAGATAAGCATCTAGTGGGAGATTTATGCCTGTGTTCTTTTGAAAAATCCAAAAGGATGTCCAATTTACAACTTTAGGTTACTAAATACTTTTAAGATTTGGTGTTAGTTTCAAAATAACTACACATATTCAGCAAAGGGCTTGACCTGGGTAAGTGTGTAGCTGCACACTTTTTGCCAGTCCATGCAGGTGTGCGCTGCACACATTCTGTGGCAGACAGGTTCATATCCCTGCACTTATAGAAAGACCACACTGAATGATTAATGATGGCTTGTCAGAAAAACAGAAATCAATCCCTCCACAACAGCACTGAGGCTGTGAATTGCAGGGAGAACCTGTAACCCTTTACTTTTTGCAATCTTGCATAAAGAACACTTGAAATTAGTACAATAGGGCTATACATTAGGGGGAGAAAAGAGGAGAAGGTTTTATTATTCTGTTTATATTAAAAAGGGAAAAAAGAAAAAAGAAAAGAGAGATTTCTGGGTTTGCAGAAGAAAAATTAGGAGAGAAATTATTCAGTAATATAGACATGCTAAAAAACTGAAGGGGTTCAAGAAGATTGTCACTAGAAGACTAAATTATTTCCTTCAGTAGGCGGAGCCTGATCTTGTCTTGGAAAGAAAGGAATCTTTCTTACAGCAAATTAATTCCAGTCTTTATTGTAGCGGTTAGTGTTAAAAATTTTTCACAAACAGGAATACCTCAAGAACACAATTTCTCCAGAAAATCCTACATAATTCTTAACAGGAGTTGACTGCACACAGAAACAGTTGTTTGGTGGTGCAGATCCTGATTATTTCAGCATTGCTTCAGCTGATCTTTGACATGCAGTTAAGGTAACCTGAACCATGCCATTTAAAATCAAAATGACTATCTATGCAGACTTTTATATCTCTGACTAAGCCATCATAAAGAAACAAACCAACACAAAAAGAGCCAAACATTTGCTTTCTTTAACAATTAACCCTTTAACGGAAGTTTCTTTCAGAAAGGCTCTTATGTAAAAGAAAATTCATATAAGAGCACACATACTTTTCTAGCCTTGTGGGCTTTTTCCTGAGGCTTATTTTTTCTGGTGGCTTGTGGTTTTTTTGGGGAGTTTTTTGGGCTTTTTTGGAGGTTTTTGTTTGTTTTGTTGTTTGCTTTTTTGGGAGGTTTTGTTTTAATTTGGCTTTGTTTTGGTTTTGGATTGGCTCTAATTTTTATGGTTAATTTTTAAATTAAACAAACCTTTCTCCTGCAACAAAAATAGACATTTTCCCTAGCCATCTTCTCTGGAGAACTTGTTGTTTGATCAAGTCTACCAACAACCCTCTGGGCTGTTGACTGAGCGACCACTTCCTCCTGCTCGGTGCCAGTGTTGTCCAGTGTGATCGATAAGGGTTGGGCTGTGGGCTGGAGGCGCATTTGCAGCACACTAACATCTGGAAGTCATTCCCGGCTGGAGTGGACCGTGAACACACTAGGCAGACAGGATCCTTTAACGTCTCTCCTGTCTCAGCCTTAGCTGCCTCCGATGGCCAGATAATGAGTGCACTACTGTGGGTGAAAGTGTTTATGTGTTTATGTGACCACAGGTATGAGCCTTTTTTGCTGCTGATTTCTTACATACTCTGCAGACAGTGTGCAGGGGCATTGTGGGGACAGGGCAGACCCTGAGCAGTGTGAAGGGGTGATGTAGTAACCACCAGCTCCAGGACCATGATGGAAAAGGACCAGGACCTTTTCTCCTGTTTATTGTAGCAACATGTTGCCTGTCATCATTAGGGCTTTCTTCTGGGAAAATAACTTTGACCTAGAGCATATTTACAAGAAGAAGGGTGTCAGCTAGCACCATCTAGCCAAGTGGAGTGATTTTTTAAAGGTTTTTCTTTTCCGGTTAGTTTTTGAATAAGGGTAGTATCTCTTGAGTTAACTCACAAACAGTTTGAAGTAATTGCACAAATTTAAAAGCCAGGGAAAACCTTGCCAAGGTTCACATATATGTAAGCATTTGCTTGTCTGTGATGTCCCACTGGACCAGAGCAGTGAACATGGGAAGTACATTCACCATACAACTAGAATCCCACTGCATATGTGGTGGAGCTGCCTGAGGAGCCAGTGTAGTCCTGAAAAACAATCAGCAAAACACTTCTCTTACCATTCCTCCAGGAAAAGGAGTATGGATATGCCTTTTGGAAGATATTACTGAGCAGTGAGAGTCTTGAGAGCAGCACTGAAAAAATTATTACTGAGCAGGTTTTGAAGGCTGCAGATTGGTGGCACACTGAGAAGTTGTTTTAGCTCATGATTAACGTTCATGACCCTTGTGACCACAGCCACTGAGCACATTACGGACTTCAGCACCTTTGTCCTCTCAAATTCCTTCAGGGACCACTGTCACTACTCCTTCTGTTCCATGCAATGACCAAGCAGCTAGGCTGATGTGTAAACACAGCTCCAGAGCCAGGGGCAGGACCCATCACCTCACTGGCCCCTTGGACCATCTTAGCAGATATCTCCAGGGTGACTCCAGCACAGCCCAGGAGGAGCAATGGGAAGAGAAATCAGGTACCTCCTGCTATCTTAATCCAGACACTTGGCACCAGCAGATTAGTACCTTGTACCAGGAACCAGGAGCACACCTGGAGGCAGGAGTTCCAGCTCTGCTCTGGAGCTTGCACAACAGCATTGGTCCTCTGCAAGATCATGTAGCCTAGCTGCAATGTAGAGCACTAGAGAAATGTGGCCCCAAAGGCACAGAAAGGAATGAGAGGGACTAGCTGGAGTCACTGCAAGGAGCTCATCTTAGAAACTGGCCTGTCTTAGCTTCATAGATTTTTTAAAATTTCAGTTATTAAAGAAATCTATGTCCTAATTTTCTTGAAAATTAATGTACACATATTCTGCTAGCTTTTTAAATGATTACAGGGTTTTTTCCCCACACAGTAATATGCTGACTACTTTTTGGTTAAGTAGTTAACTGTCTACTGATATTATCTAGAGATATGACTGGCTTAGAATGAGTTGAATGAAATTTGTTGATGGTTTGAAATAAAAGAGCTGAAACACAGATATACCTGCTAGCAGCCATGAGAGAATAAAATAAAATATTTTATATTTATCATCTAAATATCTACCTTTCAGCATTAGCTTACATAATTTTCCTTTTCTAATCAGAAAAAAATGGAAAGATATTCTTAGACTGAAACTACTCCAGGATCTGTTTTGTCAGCAGTTAAACAGATCGTTATTCCAGATTCATTATTTTCTGTTCCTATTGAAGTTAGATTATATGTAAATAACAGAAAAATAACTTTCTCCCTCCAAAACCACTCTGGCATGAAACTCTCATAAACATCCAAGAGTGTGCATGAACAATAACAGATAACAGATAACAAAAAAATGTATTTCACATGTTTCATAAATTTTGCTAAACAATTTCATTGGCATTAGAAACAGGAAAATGTTTTTTAATGTTCTACTGTATCTAGTAACGCAAAAATCAAAGGTATAAATCAGAATAATATATCTCATTATGATGTGTTGACATCTGCTGTTATTTTAGATATCTACTTCAGGCACTTTGCTTATTAGGACAAGTCTTTTACAACAGTTTTTGAACTAAATTCCCATAATCCTTAGTTTACTCATGTTAAGAGCCTAAATAAACCTTTCTAGTTATGCTTTAAAAGAGATATTTTCTTTCTTTTCTGCCAAAGAAAATGTTTGCTACTTCCTCTTAAAGGAATGTCAGATTGATACAAGCCTTCATGTCTGATCTACAGATGTGTTTGTACTCCTGTTTTTAGATGATGATCAGCAAGAGGTATTGGCTGACAAATATTTGTGTCTAAAACCACATGCTGAATTTACTTTATTTAAATAATTTTATTAATTAAAAAAAGGCTTTTATAACATATGATGTAATGTCGTTGAATATTATAGGATTCTTAGGTCTAAGTTGTTAAACCAGTTGTTGAAGTGATTCTCCAAGCTTTTTTTTAAGATGGCCAGAGGCTAGATTTCAGAGGATAGGAATATATTTATAGCCTAAAGCATGTTTATTTAAAGCTCATTGGAAATAAAGTCAGTAAAAATGTGCTAGAACTACGCACTTAATTCAAGCACTACGTCTTGGATCCAGCACAGAAATTGTCACTTTGGTACTTTGAAGATGCTCGTGTAATGATCCTACTTTTTGAAAGGAGATTTTGTAACTTCAACCTATTAGGAAGAAAACGAGGATTATGGGAGTGTAGGTGAGAAAGAAAATGAATTTCAGTCATATAAACAGGCTACCCAGGGAAGTGCTCATGTCACCATCTCTAGAAATATTCAAAAGATGTATAAAAGTGGCACTTAGGGACATGGTTTTGTGGTGGACTTGGCAAGTTTAAGTTTGCAGTTGTGCTCAATGATCTTAAAGGTCTTTTCCAACCTAAATGATTCTGTAATTCTACACTTCATAGGACTTTTCTAGAAAATCAGGATAAAAAAAGATGAGACAGTGAGAAAGTGGCATCAGAAAGTCAAATGAAAAGTTTTGTTTGTTAGCATTATGAAAATGTCTATATACATGGAGTTTTTTCCATGGATTTTCTTGGATTCTCAGTGTTTTACAAACCAGCAGATTATTTGAACTAGGAATGAAAGAACATTACTTGTGCTCCTTTGACCCATAAGGGAGAGGATCCTTCTGAAAAATAGTATGGAATTATAATATAACTAAAGAATTTATTACAATGTGATAGACACATAAAGGATGAAACTACGCCACTCCCAAAGCTTCAATCCATTGACCTTGTTGCACCAGGCATTCAGGGGACAGGCCCTACTGTCAAGTCCATCCATATTGTACTGGTTTCAGCATCTGAAACCAGCATGCTTACCTTCCAGGTGGACATTGTAAGATCTCATTCACTTGCTATGCTCTGAGAAAGCGATGGCTCCTGCAACTGTGTCCCATTGGGAGTCACTGTCTGAAAGGTCAGAGAGACCTACCAACAGGAAAACATTCATAAGTGTTCATTATTTCCTTTAGGCTCTGGGCCACAGCCTCTCTCCAAGGAAGCTGCCCACCATACAAAAGGATGCTGGACGCCTGGAGAGATGCATTTATTACATGGAACCACTACACACAAAAAGGCAAAAAGGAACTTGCAGTTGGGGAGGGAGAGATATAAAGTGCTTGTGACACTAAGTACGGTATAGTAATGAGCAAAGAAGTAACTGAGAGAGGGGTCAGCTTAGCTTGGGCTGCAGTCCCAGTTCAGCCAACACAACTGAGCAAGGACAAAGACACAACAGGGACTGTACCCTCATGGCATTTCGGTACAGCTGATATCTGAAAATGGCTTTAAGGCTTGCTTGTGTACCTATAAAATTGCTGCAAGGATCACACTGCATTTGAAACGGTCTGGTTCTCTGCTGCATTTTTTTGCCTGGTAAAGATAAACCCTTAAAAATTGACCAGCTGTCTCAAAATATTTTCACAAACCAATTTTGCAGTTTGTTTGCTGTCACATGTTCTCCCTGATGTGCACACCAGCAGCTGGTGAAAGTACAGGTAAGGGCAGAAACAAAGGCGTAGTTTGTTGCATGAAGACAAGCAACTATTAAAGCTATTGTGGACGAGGGTGATGAGCTACCTGTGTTTAAAGAAGGCTTAGGGGAGTGTTAATGCTGAATCTCAAGGCAAAAAGAGCTTGTTTGACAAAGATATTACCTCTAATACATTGAATAAGCAGAGATTTAATTGTAAAATACTATTGACTGAGGTATTTGGTTTACAGGATGATGTATTTTTGTTTTCATAATCCTTCTTTCAAGTTTAACAGCAACCACAAAATGGCATTATGGAATTAAAATTAGTTTTTACTTTTCAGACCTAATAAAAAGCCAACAAATTTCCCTTCTCTCCCTTTGAGTGGGTATAGATTATATTTTACAGAAAATGCATTGGGTTTAAGGAAGTGTTGCGAATTCTTCATCCTCATGCTGAAATTTTGTCTTCATGTCTTGTGTTACCTGAATCCTTTTTCCAACTGATTTCACACTGAAGTGAAAGCCATCATCAGGAGACAGGTTTTCAGATTCTTCAATGAAACAGTGTGTGTACAGGACGGACCTATCTACAGTAACACAACCGGTATTTTTGCACTGCACTGCGCTCCTTTAACGTATTGAGGTAGCAGTTGTAAGCTAAGCTAACTCCTAAGGATGGGCAAACTTTTTAGCCATCTGAGCAAGTGGCTAAACCTTCCGTATTTCTCTAGGTTTTATTGTGCCAGCCTCAGCAGCTAATCCTTCACCAGCATTTCGAACATGTTGGGTAAGCTGAGTATGGTGTGTGGAGGGTGATAAAGGTCTGTGAAACGAACACAGGCAAGGGGAAAAAACCCCACCTTTAGAATAGAAATGAGCTTGAAGATCATTAGCTGTTTTTAACTTTGTCTTTTTGTCTGTTTTGAGAATCTGGAAGAGTGCTTTTCTCCCTATTCAGGTTTGTGAATGTGTGAAGATATTATAGTTGCCATGTCAAGGACAGTGAGAAGCATCTGAGCTACAGAAGGGTCACAAAACAAGGCTGTGCTATGTCACACAGTTCAGTTAACCTGGGCTTTGTTATCTGGGTCGCTTCTTAAAGCAACTGAAACTTCTCACTGGGAATTGTATTACCTATGGTAATGTAAATACTACACAAATAATTTGAACAAGTTTGTATTTGTATAGGATCTATTTAAAAAAAAAAGGCTGTATCTTTTAAGACTTACTCTGATTCTTCAAAGTGTGTTGTCATTGTTATTGCAAAACTTTCCTAACCTCATGAAGAAGAGAAGGAGGAAATACATCTGCTCAGTGGATGAGGATCCAAATGCTTCATATTTGTCAAGCACATAGTGCTCCATGACAACCATTACAATTGCCATTCAGAACAGTTTCTGCAGATGGGATTTTCCCTGGCTTGCAACTCAGTTTCTGCTCCACCCTGTCAGCTGGCTGTCCCTACCCCTTTCAACACTAGTCTGCTTGCTTAAGCAGGTTCAATTTTGCCAGCATTTTGCTTGTGGCAGCCAATATTTGCTTGCAAAAGCTCAACCTTTTGCTAATGATGCTGGAGCCTGTCCTGTGTTGCACTGATTGGAAATTTCCAGGCTGTGGATAGACTTTTACAGGTCCCAAACAGCTGCAGCTCATAACTGAACTGTATTTGCTGCTGGTCTGGCTTCTCGCTGGCAAGGAGGAGGATATTAAAATCCTATAAAGATACTATCAAATTAGAAAATACTGCACAATGTGCTTTTGTTTCTTTTAAGGATGAAGAAACCAGATGAGAGAGGACTTAAGCTCCCTCTGTGCATATATGCAGAGCGGAAAGAAATTAGATTTAACTGACCCCTTGATGATAGTACTTGATATTTGACTATATTTAATCGGTTATAGAAAAGACAGTTGCACTTTTCAACAGCTGCTGTTGCTCTGAGCTTCAAGGGGCTAGCGAAAAGATTAGGTCTGGGAAGGGATTTAGTCCCTCTCTCTCCCTGTCCCACAAAATCTGCATTTTTCATGACTTTTGGAGTTCCAGGGGGAAAATAAAACAAAACAAAACACGTTCTTTACTGTGTTCAAAACTTTACTGCTGTTTCAATTATGTCATGGCAGTATAGGGGGATGCAGATGGCCAGGAAAGAAAGCAGGCCCTGCAGGTGTGAAAGCATACATCACCAGCTTTGGGATCCCCCATCAGAGTGGCTCATCTTTGCCCAGCCATGGAGGAAAGGCCTCGCTGACTTCCCAGGTTAGACTGCATAGCAGCATGGAGTTTTATTGTTTTTCAGAGTTTTGGCCCAGTTTCAGGAAGACAACTGACCACAGGACTGGCTACCTGGCAAAACTTTTAGCAGTCTCAGCGTACAGAGAGCAGGGTGGGATGATTAATGGACTGAACTCTCTCCAGCCCTAAAGGAGATTCTTTCTGAACGAGGTCACATCCTGGTGTCCGGGAGCTCTGATCTACCCAGATGTGCCAAAACTCAGGTGGGATGTTAGGGATCTGGTGCGTGTAAAGCCTGCTTTTCCAACCTAAACATGTTGAGGGATGATTTCTGATTTTGACTTGAGCTTCTTTATAGTCCTGATAATTTCTCTAAACATGTCCACTTCAGAATGTGACTGACTGATTTAGAAACATAAAAGAAAATTTGTAACTTTACCAGAATATGTTTGATATTGCTATCAGTATTTCAATTAAAATGTAAATTAAAAAATTACTTTCTCTTGGTCCTGTTCCACCAATAAGCTTCAGTATATGCATTACATAAAACAGAGGGCTACCATTTAAAAATGATTAAAATTTAAAACCAGTCTTCTGGAGGGGAAAGAGGTAGAATATTCCAGAAACTACCACAACAATTTACACATATGTAAAGATGTTGATTTTAAATGTCCAGATTAGAAGGTGTTGTATGATGTGGCCCAATAATGAAAATACCATTTTTGAAAAGGTTATTGAAAGTATTAGGTATTTAAAAATCCAGCTTTATAAGGAAAAACAATTTGCACAAGCCCTGAGCTGCAAATGCAAGGAGTAAGGGAAGGTGTCTAGTTTCACTTGTTAGATGTGTGTGTCATCCATGTTAATGTTAACAGAAATTGTGCATGGGGAGTATCTCTTTCAATTTTAAGCTTCAAAATACACAAAAGGAAGGAAGCAGCTCAAATTACTTTCCCACCATAATACTGAGAAGGCCCAATGGTCAGTGTAACGGAGCAACCAGTGTATCAGCCTTAGGGCTTCTAGGTAAAGCTACAGAGCATTCAGTTCTCACTGGAACTCACAAACTTGCTGCATTGCAAGCATTAAATCATCATTCCATTTGTTAAGCTAGTTAAATGCTCTTTTTTAAATGATCACTGGGAACATTTGCCTACACGCAGGGGTTATTCAGAAACACATCACTTATTCTGATTACTACTGGGAGTTCTCATTGTGCAAAGACACAGGCACACGCAGCTTTGCTTCTTTTGAAAAACTTTCTGATTTAAATTGTGCTCATAACTTTACGTGTAAAATAAATGCAGTTGCTCACTTCACACCCATGTAGATACTGATATGCAGCAAAATAACTTGACGTGAAACATATGGTCAAGAAACGTCCGAGTGATATTCCCATGCAAATATTTTTATGCATGTCTACATGTACTCAAGTACATACTGGCATTTTGTCCCAGACTGTGTAATTACTTCTGTAATTAGGTTTTTATGTAAACCGCAACTCAACTTACTCTTTCACAAATGCACTTTAATTTTTACTTTTATAATTATGAGATCTTCATAATTATAAATAAAGTGCAGGGGCACTAGGAATAAAAGAACATTTAATGATCTTAAAACAAACTGGCAAAATAATATTGGTTCAAGAAATATCTTTTGACAGCAATGAATGATTCAGTTCTGGTGCTGATTATCACAGGAAGTTCCTGAGGCCAAGAGCATGCCAAGACCATTTAAAAAGACTGAATATTAATGCAGATAAAAACCACCCCAAATGGTCGTTGTTGGTTATTGTCAAAATATTGGAAGAGTGTTTGACTTCTTGTTACCCAGCTTGAAACAGTCTCTCTTGTAAGAGTAAAAGGTGACGCCTACGTCTGGAAGAAGCAGTCTAAAGACAAAGTGTTTGGTTGCTTTCCACATCATCTGCTAGGAAAACATATTTATTCTCCTATGAACAGCTTCCCAAGGCCACCCCATAAGACTGATTTTCCTGCTGCTTTTCTTTCAGTCACAGAAATTCCACTCCGGAAGAAAAGAAAATCAGTAACAGATATTCTTATCTGTTTTATCAAATGCTCCAACACAGTGCATTACAGAGTAAAAGTTTGTTTCAGTAATGCATGGGAAGCTTACTAAGCTTCCATTTATGCAAACCATAAATCAGTTATAAAAGTCAAGTTCATAGTAAAGTTTAGAGTTGAGCAAAAAGGTTTATTTTTTTTTTGTTTTGTTTTGTTTGTTTTGGTTTTGTGCAGATATTTTAAAAAATCTGCAGAGTTTTGAATAAACTGTAATAGATACGAACACCTCATATTTAGATCCAAATATTGGTTGCAGTCTGGAAAATTTTGAGAGGGAAGAGAAAACATTTGCAAGACATCATAGATCCCAAGCCTAGATGTGTTGAAACTCAGCTTCCCTCTAGGGGTGGTGGGGAGAAGTGGGTGCTGTGAGCAGTCGGATGTCCAGGGCCTTGCTATATACTCCGCGAGCTTTGGGGTGCCGCACGCTGCTGGTGAATCCTCTCTTTCTGCCTTCTGCCTTCACTGCATGCCAACCTAAATAAAACACCCCTGCATGTGCTTTACAGGAGAAAGGAAAGGCTGTCCTTGCCTCACTGTGACTGTCCTTGTGGCCCTCTCCCTAGAGAACCTTAGTGAAGCATGAGGACTGTTCACACCTCCCACCTTGAGCACTGGGGCCGCTTGTTTCACAGTTTAGTTAACTCATAATTCATCCAAGTTATGCATAAACTGTATGAAATTATACAAATCTCCTACCAAATTGTACTAGACATACCATTTTGGTGGCAATTTGATAGTAAATGAAAGTACTGTACAAAACAAAGACAGGTACAGCTATTTGGTAAGTGATTTCTTTTGTGGTAAATGACTGTATTCCTTGAGTAATGCTTTCACTGAAAAGTGCGCAGCAAGATTTACAATTTTTAATGATTGATCTTTTCTGCCATGCTAATGGTCATTTTCCATATTTTTGCTGATCATTTTACATTTTTTTCCTGTGCTCTTCATCACACAGAATTTTTCTTATGAGCAAAATTATGATGGATGTGCTCTGACTGGGAATATGCGAAAAGGTAACCACAATTCAGCAGAATTTGATATAAGAAAAAGCTTACTGAAGTTCAGAGAATTCAGTTAAGATCTAATTGCCATTCCTAAAATTTACTTTATTTTTGTCACCTGCTCTTTCATGTTGTTGCTAACCATTTTAGATCCAGGATATCAGTCTCTGGTGAATAGAAATTCATGGCATTAGCAGCTCTGTCCTTATTGGAATTCTTAATTTTATACATTCACAAATGAGATGTAGTCTTGGTTTCAAAAATGGATTGTTTCACTAGTATTTACATGTCTGAACCAGAACACAGAGGAACAAAAAGCTGAGCATAGATTTTATGGTTTTCACCTTCAGTTTTGTTCCTGGAAGCCTTCAGTTGTCTCCTCATGCTATTCACGTGACGATCCAAAGACAGCCTAAGTAGATACGAGCCCATGGGAACACATTGCACACTGAGGGCTGGGTGATCTCAGCTTAGTGTAAGCACAGCGCGGGGAAAAAGTGGAAGTGCCACGGTCTGAGATGTCCTCTCCCTGACATTTATGGTTTATAAGAAGCAAGCTTCTCTGATATGCTGTTTCATAGGAGTACAGTGCTAGAGGACAGACTCTTTGTGCAGCTAAGTGCCTTGGATGCTTACAGAAAGCTTCAAAAAGCACCAGAATTGATTCAACTTTTGTACAGAAGACTTCAGCCTCAGACCAGAACACATTACATGGTGGAGGATGTAGTGCCGCCTACATCTGCGTAAGCTGAGACATACAAGTTTCTTTGGCTGACAAATGAGGCTTTTGACTCATTTTATTGCTGTTGCTTCCCACCTCAGGTATCAGCATATGGCCTGAAGACTTTTCTCAGTGCTTTGAGAAAGGTTGCAAAGCTGTGCTAGGATCACTAGAAAAACCTGGTGTCATTATAGAACAAGACATGACACTAAAATATGAGGCTGTGACAGCCTGTCATTTGCAAGGCTGTAATATGCGCTAACGTAGTGAAAGAGAGAGCAGCTTAGATGCCATGGTGGTAATGTGCACTTACCGTATTTCTCTGGTCTGGAAAGAGACCACAACTCTTTATTTTGACAAGGGATAATATGCATCTTTGAGAGTGACTATGAAAGAAAATTTAGCTTGAGATGTCAAGCAGTCCAACATGCTAACATCTGCTGAGGTGTCATGTTTTCTTGTGTGAAAATTGCGTCTCAGATGTAGCAGCAATCTTTGCAAGAGTTGCACTATTTCAGAAGAAAAACACCACCTAAGGTGGAACATGGTCTGTTTATTTAAAACAAAATTAGGAACCAACAATGTATTATTCACAGTCTTCAGTGTATCCTGAGAATCTTGTGTGTTTCTTTAACTGCTATAAATACAGATTCAGCTTGCCACACACAGAGCACTTCATCTGAATCTCGTCAAATGAGTACATTATTTACATTTCATTCCATCTTAAAATGTGGCTTTCTCTTTTGAGCTTGTAAGTGCAGTAGCAATGCCACACTAACACAAGCATGTGTTACTTAATTGTGGACCATATCCTTTCCTGACTACAGTAGTGTCAAACGGGAAAACCTTTCTTCCTATCAAGTGGTATCCGGACCTTCCTTCCTCAAAACAAAAACCAGGATCAATCTTTCTATATTAAAAAAAAAATCAGGATGTCAACCTGGATCAATTAACCAAGTTTCCTCACTTGTCTTCTCTTCTCTTGCCCTTCTCCCTTTTCTGCATGAGTAACCTAAAATCATGCATGTAATTATCTGACAGTTATTTCAATAATACAAAAATAATTTTGGTAATCCTTCCCCCCTTTTATGACTGTAATCTTGTCCCTAGTCTATGGCTCCTTCTCGGAGTGTGGAGCATATATATTATTACTATTTTTAGCTAGACTCAGTGGCTTTTATTTTTTTCACAGATACACAAAATGCAGAAGTCTGTTTGTTTCTGTCTCTCTTTATTTTTTTTCCAAGTGTAAACTAAACAACTGCTTTTACATCTTTTGCTGGTTAGCAGCCAATGTAAATGCTTATGCTAGGAGAACAAGCCCATTTCCTGCCGTTAAGGCTTTTTTGTTTATCCTAGAGCTACTCACTGCCACTGCCTGCCCCTGACAGACTATTAACCCCTGTTTCTAGCAGGAATACCAGATGTGGGTTTCTTGAGCAAATTATTGGTTATTTCACCACATGTCGTTTTTACATTTAAGTGTTTCCAGCCTCTCAGAACATTCCACAGAAACAACATCACATTTTCCTTCAACCTGTTAATTAGCATAATTATTTATCAGCCTGAAACCACAGCTAGAGTTCGTTAAGCAGCAGTCAGATACGCACCAGATAATGGCCCAAGAGACTAGAAAGAGTGATGAGAGAAGGGAGGCTGTGGGAAGGCATGCTGTTTGCATTCGTCTCCACCACCTCCTCTGAAGACCTCTCCAGCTGATAAGACACATCCCTCTTTCATGCTGCAGGCAGAGGAGGTTTCAGGGTTTCTTGTCTGCCAAGTTCTACCCAGCTGTAACAGGGAGATCTGGCTCCAGATGATCACCCCAAAAAGAGGTGATATGAGAAATATGCACCCTCTGCTATCCCTGGCAAATTGTCCAGTCCTCCCCTTGGACTGATATGTTCATTGTGTATTTATCTAATCTCCCTCACTGAAATGAATGATAAGATTGCAACATCTATAAAACCTCTAGGATGTAGTTCCTCCAGTTAGCATGTGAGATAACCAAGAGGGTCATTTTCCAGCCTTGTGCAAGCAACATTCATCCTCAGGTCAAAAAAAATACCTTGCAGAATAATACCTTGGAAGCAGCAGGTCTCCAAACTACTCATTACATCCAATGATAGATGAAATACAAAATTGGTTGATGCATTTAAAATTCTCAGGTAACCCTGTCTTTTTCAACCTGCAAATGCAGATGCAGAAGGTCTGCATCTGGGCAAACTAAGCCTCTCTTGCCCTGGGCCCCCTGTGAGTCTAGCGCTAGAAGTGTTTCCATAGGTCCCTCTATGAGGTGGATTGCACTCAGCTTTTGAAAGGTTAGGCATGGTAATTTTCTACCTGACTGTGTCTAGGCTGCTTTTATAGCTCCAGCAAGTCCTGTACTTCTGCCAACAGCTGTACTGTGGTTTATGCATACCTGGTAATTGACAGGGTTTAATGTAAAAATTATTAATAGCAGTATGGAATAGTTATGGATAAGTTTCTAAGTGGCTATACTTGGCTATGAGCTGCAGTGGATTTTTTTTTTTTCAGCCAGACTTCAGAAAAAAATTACTTGGACAAATGAACTAGAATGTCCTGTGACCGCAGTTCAAACATGCTGGTTTTCCTAAAAATGTTCAGAACATCCAATTATATTCCCAAGCCTTCTAGGTCATTTGCAGTACTAGACTTACAGTAGAAAGTATCCAAGACTAGATTGGTCTGATCATATGCTTCCATAAAGTGATCTGTAAACTCAATTCACCTGGGCTGTCAGCAGAATTTCTCACAGTGTTTGCCGGTCTTTTTTCCACAGTGACCTCTTCCTAGCTACTTCATTGTATCTTGTATTTTATCTAGTATTTTTGTATGTGCATGAAAAAGAGTTGAACTTTTTTTTCCATAGAAAAAACTACAGGTCTGATATTATTACTCATCATGGGTACAAAGCGGTCTAGGCTTATGTTTCAATATATTTAATAAAGCAATAAAACGTTAATAATGTTTGTTATTCAAGATTAGTTAAGTGAATGCTGCTATTCACTGCAATATTTCAGCTAAGAGGGACAAATTCACTTTAATTCTCGTTATTTTCTCCACACCAACAAAAGATTTAAAATTTTTTTAAAAATTAAAATCCTATTCCAGAAATCTCTTATCTAAAACCTTTCAGAACTGGCAGAAAAGTATCTACTATGATTTTCAGTCCTCCCACTCAGATGCCATTTTTTTTGAGGAGGTGGGGCGTTTTTGTAGAGTTTAGAAAGTTGAAAGCCAAAGAAATTTAGAATAGAAACTCAATAAAACAGCAGCTGGTGGCAAGCCCTAAATATCCCTCAACTCTTATTGTTCCAGAGAGATGTTTGACTAGTAAGAAGGGTAGGAAAGTTTTAAGGAGGCACTGTGTTATTTGATACAGTACAAATTACCATCCTAATTAATACTCCTATATATTTGTGAAAGCTCCTAAAATGTAGTTTGTAATATTTAACTCTTGTTTCTCTCTGAGAAATCAGACAGGTGGCCTGAGCAGCCTCGAGCATACTGGGGGCGCTGTCTTCAATGTCCACTGTCCTTTTTAGGTGGCTGTTCCTTGACCCCCACTTTTGAGTAAATGCAATATCATTGTGTTGCATAACTTCTGCTTTGTCAGCCTTGCAGAGCTAAGCTGGCACCCTGCTTGTGTTTTGCGTGACTTCTGTTTCCCTAAGTTACATCCTTTATCTATTTCTCCAAGGCTGTGCTGTTCTGTTCTACTGTCCTTGATAAGAGTAAAATATTGTTCTGTTCTACTATCCTTATCAAGTGAATAAAAAGCTGTTCTATTCTGTCCTTATCACCTCAAAGCTTTTTAAATTTCAGGGTTTGTGCGTGTGCTCTTAATTTATTATAGGCCCCAGTCTCTGCTGGAATGTCAGAGAACAACATTGCTGCAGCAACTGTAATGAGGGACAGTGGTTGCACACGCAGGTTTGGTGCTGGTGCAGGCACTAAAGCCCTGTGCCCTGGCCAGCTCTGCCAGCTCTGGCACCTTCCCCATCCATCCCTTTGCTGTGTGTGTCAGGGGCTCTGCTTCATGGCCAGTTATGAAGCCAAGTGCTTTCCAGGTGGTTTTGCAGTTGAAGTAAAGGCTTTGCTCTTGAGAAACCTGAACTGATGCTTGGTTAAAAATACCTCCAGTTGTCAAACTGGTATTTATACGCAAGATCTCGAGTGAGTTCTTGCTTCTTATATTCTTTTGCATGTCTTCCTGCAGCACTTTCCCAGCAGAAGAGAGCAAACAGGCAAGGCTGGGAGTGCTACATGTCCTGGTTATCTATGTGCCAGAATCCTAATGGCACATAGATAACCTAATGGCAATCCTAATGGCCAGCCCTTTATTTGTGAGCCCACAAGAGACCTGATTTTAGCACCATGCAACACCTTCCAATTTATCCAGGAAACCAGTGAATGAATTGTATGAATATTTAATTTACCACTGCTTTAAAATTCAGATCTACAGAGGCTTAAAGAAATAAAGGCAACGGACAGTTTTGAACATGGTTGTGTATCTGGTTGGCAGGGCAAGACAGATCAATAAAGGGAGAGCAGTGGATGTTGTCTGCCTTGACTTCAGCAAGGCTTTTGATGCTGTCTCCCATAACACTCTCACAGGTAAGCTCAGGAAATGTGGGTTAGAGGAATGAACAGTGAGGTGGATCAGGAACTGGCTGAATGGCAGAGCTCAGAGGGTCCTGATCAGCAGAGCAGAATCTGGCCGGAGGCCTGCAGCCAGTTCTCCAGGGATCAATACTGGGACCAGTCTTGTTCAGCTTGTTTATCAGTGACCTGGATGAAGGGATCGAATGCACCCTCAGCAAGTTTGCTGATGGCACTAAATGGGGGGACTGGCTGATCCACCTGAAGGCTCTGCTGCCATTCCGTGGGACCCTGATCGGCTGGAGGGTAGGGTTGGGCAGAGAGAAACTTAATGAGTTCAACCAGGGCAGGTGTCGGGTCCTGCACCTGGGGAGGAACAGCCCCAAGTGCCAGCACAGGCCGGGGGTTGCTCCTCCAGAGCAGCTCTGTGGAGAAGGACCTGGGATTCCTGGTAGATCACAAGTTGTCCCTGAGCTGGCAGTGCCCTTGTGGCCAGGAGGGACAATGGGTGCATCGGGAAGAGTATGGCAAGCAGGTCAGGATGGGTGATCCTGCCCCTCTACTTGGCCCTGCTGAGGCCACATCTGGAGGGCTGTGTCCAGTTCTGGGCTCCTCAGTACAAGAGAGACAAGGAGCTCCTGAAGAGGGTCCAGCAGAGAACCACAAAGATGATTTGGGATCTGGAGCATCTCTCTTATGAGGAGAGACTGCAGGAGCTGGGCCTGTTTAGTCTGGAGATGAGAAGGCTGAGAGGGAATCTCATTAATGCATATAAATATCTCCAAGGCAGGTGCCAAGAGGATAGTGCCAGACTCTTTTCAGTGCTGCCCAGTGACAGGACAAGGAGCAATGGCCACAAACTAAAACACAAGAAGTTGCACCATAGCATGAGGAAGAATTTCTTTACATTGAGGGTGTCAGAGCACTGGAACAGGCTGCATAGGGAATTTGTGGAGTCTCCCTCTCTGGATACATTCAAAACCCACCTGGATGAGTTCCTCTGTAACCTGCTCTAGGTGACCCTGCCTTGGCAGGGGGTTGGACAGGATGATCTCCAGAGGTTCCTTTGAACTCTAACAATTATGTGATTCCGTGTTTCTGTGATCTAATGCTTTTATGATCATTTGACATTTGCAAATTCTGCACTATTCAGCAACCACCAGAGTCTAAGAGAGTGTGAAAAATTAAAAATTTCCTTCTGTGATACTCACCATCACAGACATGTGCCAAAATAACTGTGCCAGTTTGGGTACAGCGAGGGTGATGTCAGGGTGTAAGCTCTGACTGGCAGCACTTTTCTGTTGAAAACCCTTAGGGGAAGATGTGCTCTATGCCAGCAAATCGATGCATCTGCCAGAACTGTTTTTACTCAAAATAGCCACTTCTTTGCAAGCACAGTAACTGTCTCTGTGTTGGACGTGATTTAATATACTTCCACCCGTGCAGGTAATGAATTCTTAAAGTCATTTTCCATGATACTGCTTCCAGTATTTGCTGTAGATCTGTGGAGTTACAGTAGTGAGTGCTCAGAATGACACATTAGAGTTGGGTCTTCTTACATATAATATTGTCTAGCTTTATTTTATTGCATTGCAATACATTATGCTTTATTTTCTTTTCTGGACAGAGACAGGGAGTATAGCTCAGATACTATCACAGGATAAAAAGCTACCCAGGTGGAGAAGCATGGCTTTGCTATATTGTATCACGGCTCTGTGACAAGAGATTCCTTGTAATCTACAGGCCTGTGGTGCATGTTTAGAAGGGAAATATTAACTTTGCAGTATTTAAATTCAAAGTTAAATATTCAGATTATTGTAAAGAGGTGTCCTTATAGCAAACATGAGGATCATTCTGATTTTCTTTATCGGAAGTGTCATAAAAAGGTCTCCATTTCGTAACCCTGCTTGGAATAACTGAATGACCCAAAAATGCCACAATATTTCACCTTATGAGCCGTAGTGTTGTGACATGAAGGATTAAGGCATTTTGTATTATTGGGAAATATTTCAAAATCATATTTTTATGACCCATGTGAATCAAAATTAGGTTCCCGTAGTTAACAATGAGTTGCACTTAAAAGTTGGAAGTTTTCACACCTTTGCCCTAAATAATTTTAGCCAGTAGTATTCATGAAAATACCATATACTTAAAGAGGAACTGATGGAAAATCTCATCTGAATTTTGTTAGACCTCTTAACCTTCTTCAGAGCCCTTCAGAAGCCCTGTTGCTAGCCAAATCCAGAGAGTACAGAACAAAAGGATGTAACAAGTAAGTTTACTATAGCCAGCTTCAGTGGCATCACTGATTTTGGGGTTGGATCAGAGCTGGTTCCTATTTTTTTCTGCATAGCTCAAGAGTTCACAGAAATTTGACCCTTTTCTACACAGAGATGCAAGAACAAAATCTGCTTCCCATGCAAAAAAAAATTTAGTGGCATTTCCATCCAGAATCCTAAGGAAAGTAGAAGCTTGTTGGCCAAAGACAAGACATGAGAGATTTCTGCCAGAAAAAAGAAGCAATAATTTTTTTTTCAATTCAATCACAACTCTAAACTCATCCGGAGTTTAGAAATCTTTTAGAAAATTGTTGGTGTATCCGGGCAAGCCAGAAAAAAGTTAAAACAGATCTTAGAACAAGATAAAAAGTCTTTGTGGATTTAAAGGAATGGTATAACTATCTTTGTTATCTTTTTTACAGTAAAGTAATATTTTCTAGGATAAGCATGTGTGTCATGCTTAATTACATTTTCTTACGAACATAAAACTGACCAAATTATGCTTCACTGAGGAAAATTCAGAGTGAAGCCTGTAAACTCAATAGAATAGCCTATAAAATCAGCTGAATTGATGCAGATTTGCCTAACAGTAATATAGAGCAGAGGCTGAGTATGGTTGGCTCCAGCCTATGTAAAGTGACAGTGCAGAAACATAGGAAACCAAAGTCTCACCAAATCAATAGAGTGACTCAGAAAATATTGACACTGAACTATGATTCTCTAAGCAGGCTACTCACTACATAAGAAATTCTCTCTAGCCTTGCATCAATACAGAAACAGTGTTTTTACTTGAATTCTTCTTGCAATGACCTCAATGTTAAAACAGGTTTCCGAGGCAGAAACCCAGGATATTTCTTGAAGTCACTTTTTTTTGCTGTAGGACTTGTACAGCCTTTCCTTTGTGTATATACTTTTTTTTTTTTAAACTTTCATATATTTTCAGGAAGTGATATCATATGAACATGCTGGTAAAATTAGCCTGAGGCTTTTACTATATTTATATACAACAAAAGGAATCTTTGTCAGTAATTACTCGCAAACTTATTATTGGTCCCTTGTAATTGTGTAGCCAATGATTATGGCAGAAAAACAATAATTTTATGTAGTTATGACTAAATACCAGTACAACCCTCATATTATCAATGATCAGTGTAATAAAGCTGGCTTATTGTTCTAACATTAAAAGGTCCCAATACATACTTGAAGCTTTTGTTAGCTGGAGCTGTGTTTCAGCTTAATATAATTTCTGGTAATACTGAGATAATAAAAAATTACTGGCTTTCATATGATGCACATATGCCAGAATGGACAGTCTCTGGTTTTCAGGCTGTCTCATTAGTAAAGCTGGCTTCTTCAAAAAGGACTTAGATTTTAATAAATCTCAATGCCTGTGTGTATTTTTCTCTCCAGAGAACTTTCAAAATATATCTGGCACATACAGTGTATCACCATTTTTTTTTCCAATCGAGTGCAATGGGATTTTATTTAATGGACTGTATAAAAGAGGCTATTTTGAAACATATATATGCCATATATGAGACAAATAATGTTGGTTAAAGGAAAGTTTGATTGTTTGTGGAACTTTAGAATCTGAGCTTGAATTTTATGCTCATGTATTTCTTTTTCTGCAATGCAAGGATATTTTCTGGCAGTGGGTAACACTGAATTTCGATAAATTTAGCCTTACACGGAAAGTTTTTCCAAATTCCCAGGGCAAATATAGATTTATTTGGGGGAGGGTGGAAACGTTAACAGATTACTTAATTTACACTTGCCATGCTTTGTAATGCTCAGAGAAGACTGATGGTGAATACGGTAGCACAGACTAGCTTTTCCAGAGAGACCAGTCCCCAAGCACACCTGCCCTGGTGCTGAAACCTTTCCCATGCCCAGAAGCTGCCAGCATGAGAACTGCCACGTGGCAGCTCCCTGGGCTTCCAAGCACAAAAGCTGCTGAGAGATGGGCAGTCCCCACCAGTGGTGCCCAAAGAAGGTTTGCAACAGAGGGGACAGGGAGCTCCTGTAGATGGACATGAGCCTGTGCAGCTTGTGCAGCTTGTCTTTACTAAGTCTCTGCCAGATCCCAAAAGAAACAACACTGTCTAATGGTTTGGGCACAAGCCCACCACTCCACTCCTGCTTAATTTAAACTTTAATTCTACCACCACACTGGTGTTTAGCCATGGTATTAGCCTGTGTCTGTTCTTCCACAGGTGAAGTAGACAGGAGGCTTCAGTACTTTCATTTAGGTTCCCTCCAAAACGTTCTCAACTGCTAAAAGCCACTGCTGCCTTTTATATTCTATAACAGAATGAAAAGCAGCAATGAGGAAGGCATGTAAGAATGTGCTTGCAGTTAGTAACTCTACACACATGCTGAAAATTAAATGTACGCTTCGTGTTTTCCTGGATGTGGGCCAGAGAAGGCAGCTCACAGGACGAAGTCACTAATGAGCATAGTGTACAGCTCACAGCACACTGCAGGGATCTTTTTCTCCTCTGCTGTCTAGCAGATTTAAAGGAAAAGACTGGAGTCTTCCTTCAGTGCACTAGTGTTTTGCACAAAAGAAAAGCATGGTCTTGAAAGCGGTTTTATGTCATGAGCCTTGAAAAGACAGTCATGTGGACACTGATAAAAGCAGTAAATTGACCTGTGCTAATCTCATGGGCAAACACAGGTAACACCTACATCCTTTATAGAAACAGAAAATGGAGGTCCAGCTATGCTTGTTGACCCTGTACTGTTTTTCAGTGTTTCTGCATTTCTTGGTTTTGTTGTGTAAGTAAAATGACACACAAATTGTCAGTCACAACAACTTGTGCCCTTTCCTGTGTTCCCATCATCCTTCGCTGGGCAATAAAAGCAGAGAAAATTGTCCTACCCTTTCCAGAAACATTGTAAACAATTAACAAGGAAATGTGGGCATTTCTTCTCAAAATAGAAACCTAGTCAGTTTAGAGGTTCCTTCTGGTTGATAAGAAAAAGTAAAATAGTTTTGTTCATTTAATTTGTCCTCTCCTCAGGACAAAAAAAACCCCAAAACAACAACAGCAACAACAACAACAACAACAAAATGAAACAAAAAAACCTGCAAAACCAAAACCAAAAATAAAACCAAAAAACCCCCAAGAAACAAAAAAACCCAACCAAAAACACACAGCATTTTTGCTTTTGATTTAATTTGCTTTCCCTGGATTACTATTTCAATGCATTATGGATTACGAGAAGCATGAGGATTTGAGTACTTGTGTTTATGAGAAGAGGCCCCGATCGATCTTGCCCAGTGCTTCTTTGGGTTACTCCTTTGTGCACAGTCATTCTCATTTACCACAGACTGTAGGCCCACAGAACATAATATGGTTAGAAGCAGGGAGATCTTGTGCACCATGCTTTTGTGCAAACGGAGAAAACAGCACATAAAATAAATATGTGAGGCTTATATTACCTTTTGGACCCATCTCTGGATTTCAGGTGCATTAACCAGTTCAACCAAATCCTAACAAGGATCAAGCAGTGGGAAGGACACACTGAGAGTTGAAGCTACACTCAAGTTCAGGCAGCTGTGCAATGCACAGCAAATACAATGCACAAAAGTAAGATCAATGGAAAACAGGAAGAGAGAGCAAGCATGCCTATGATTTGTAATTTAAGCAAATACAACTTGACCGTGTCCCCTACAGTAAACAATCACGTCCACTTCTATTTACAGTGCCTATGTGGAAACTGTCTCTGAAAAAACCAGTCCCAGAAGAAGGGGAGCAGCCATGATACAGAACAAAACCCTTAAGACAAAAAAACCCAAAGTGCTGCCCTGCAGGCTTCGCTACCCTTCCCTGTTTTTGTTCCACCCCAATGCCCTATCATCTCCCTGAAGGAAAACTACCTCTGTCTGTATACCCCAGCTTTCTTCTCCTGTAATCCTAAGGATTCAGAGAAGTGAGTGGTAGTCTTACATAAAATGAAAGTATTCAGACTACAATCAATTTTTTAAATGAAAAGTACTCCAAGGACACTGTCTGTGATTAACTGGAAGAGGCTGCAGGGCAAGTGATGAGGCTGCAGAGCAAGCGATGTTCTAGTTTTTCCCTTAGTCTGATCTATCAGACTGGGAATCAGCATAATTACATATTAATAAAACATCTCAGGCTATAGCTGCAAGGCCAGGGCAATGCACTTCTACCATCTGAATATTCCTTGTTACATTATCTTTCCACCCTTCCCCATCGAATTGCTCAAGTGTGCTGGTACTTATTTTAAAATAAGCCTGCACATGTTTATTGTTTTAAAATCCAGTGCTTCAAATCACGGGTTTCTTTATTCTCGTCATCTGCTGTGCCATTTGTATCAGGGACTGACGCGGGGACAGTGACCAAGTCTGGTAGCTGAAAGCCTCGCTCTGGCTTTGAGGCTGCTGACTTAGGTGCCCAGCACAGACCAACTGCAGCCTTGGTGCTGTCCTCTGGATGAGGTGGGAAAGTACTTTAACTTCAGAAACTTTGTTTCCCTTCCAAAAGCTCAAGATAAGACAGATGAAAAAAACTGAATGCAAAGGAAAAAATAGTTAAGGAAAACAGAAAGGAAAATACGTTTGGGTATTTCTGTTTAATGCAGTGTTTAGATGGTGGATTTGGGAGTGGAAATATCTGTCGTTTTCTGGACACAGGAAAGTTTGGCTTTCTTTGTGATGTTACCTGTTGTAGGACTGTAGTGTAGCTGCAGCTACAGAATGGGTCAAGCTTTGCCCTTTGCCTTTACATTTCTCCAGCTTTGTTACTGGCTCTTCCTTCTTCTGTCTACAGTGAGTTTCAAAATGCAAGCAGCAGTTCACATGTTCTTACCTGTCCTTTAGCCCTGCACAAGCCCCTGGCTGTCAGGTGGCATCGAAGAAGAAGCTTCTAACAGGTGTTTAAAATTACCCATTAATATCTTTGTTTTTTTGTATTTTGATGGCAGGCTAGCTGTTTCCCAAGACCCAACAGAACTGTGTGAAGGAGGTGGTACAGTGATGATGTAATTGCTGAGGGAGGACAGAAGGGGAAGGCTTAGTTCTCTAATCTTCCTGTTACATGTGGCTTTCACTATGTTTAATTTTTCAATCTATTTTTTTCTGGCTTTAAATATTTTAAAATCATAAACAAATAAGGATTAGAAAAGTCAAACAGTCTGCGTCTGCCTCTGTGTTAACATAATGGATACTTTCATAATATAAAAGTTTATTTCTAAATAAGGCAAAGATGAGTTCTGACCACAGAAGCTGAGCAATAAAAAGAAAAAAAATCATTGCTGCTGTTGTCACTGGTATGTTCCAAGGAACCTTATCTCCATCTAGAAGGGGTTTGAGGCAAGGGACAGTTTCTGAGACATGGAAGTGATGTAGGTCAGCAGCATAATGCTAGGCCCCCATGAACTGTCATTGTGAAAATGAGTTAAAGCACTTCTCCCCAAGTCAGGCAGAAGTACACCCTTCCTTCTGGATACGCTCATGGTCAACTTGAAACTGATGCCCATGAACTCAAAATTTAATAGCTGGCCCCCTTTTCAGTCCTCCTTTTGTCCTTTTTCGACTAATCCTTTTTCTCAAGAGCTTTTGCCATGTACCTTGTGTCACGACACTTGCTGTTTCCTGGGGTGAGTGGGAAGATCCTGTCCAATGCAATTGCAATCAACATAATCAGACTGAATTCAAACCATATTGTCCACCTGGATCAGTCAGATGCGGATATGGCACAGTAGTTCTTTGTGGCCCATGAAAGGTCTGCAACCAGGTTCCATTCCTCTGTATCCAACACATCACCATCTCTAGATATTTCTTTGTCATCCCTCTCTTTAAGAGAGAAAACAACCTCTCTTTAAGATTTCTCCAAGGGCTTCTGAAGAACACAGATCTCACCTTCATGATAAATCTCTTGTGGCAAATATCAGTTACTAGATGCAAAAAACCCCAAGCAATGGCATTCTTCTCTCTGGTACTTGCACAGCAATGTGCAGAACCAAACTGATCATTATACTGTTCTGCATACCCTGGCACTGTTTGTCACAAACATAACAAACATTTTCCATTGATATTCATTGGCAAAGCGTTGTTGCTTTGATTAATACGAGAAGATTTTTTCACAGATGGTAGATGAACAAAGAGGAAACCAGATCTTGCTTTGCAAATCATACAGCCCTGAACCTGCAGCTGGATGGAGCTGCGGCATTTGTCACGGCTATGGGAGACTGTGTCTGTGGAGATCCCTTGTATAAACGTCGGCAACGCATTATTGATTAGCACCTGCTCCCCACGTTCAAGTGGGACATTGTGAGTTTATAGATTATAATGTTTCCTCAGGTGCAAGGACTGAGGTGGTGTGTTTGCACAGTTATTGTTAAGCTGGGAATGAAATTAATTCAAATGACTTGTGAATCTCCAGGGAGGCAGGAAACGGGAAGTACCAATTTCCATGAGGTAGAGTACACTTGGCCACAATGGGTTCTTGGTTACACACCTCAGCCTTTTTTTATCAGTTCCAGGACCCTGCAGAGATGGGAGTGGAGTCAGGATCTGTCCCAGAGTCTATTTGCCTCAGCTTGTGTCCCAATATAAAATGTCGTTTGCTGCCCTTGCTTTTCTCCCCCTGCAAATTTTCTCTTCTTCTGTTTTAATTCCAGCTAACTTATTTTTGGCCTGTGTACAGTGGGAAGCTATCCAAACTTTTTCCACAGACTTTATTCTCCACACCGGCAATCACAGCTGTCATGACTTCATAACTATGAAACAGTACTGCAGGCGGGGGTAACAGGCCCTGAATTGTATTCGTCTGGCAGGAGATATAAAGTGGCAAATGCAACCTGTGTAATTCTTGACCACATGCTGTGTTATTGCAGAAAAACACTTTTATCATGCATACAAATCACTTTACTTCTTTTTTTTTGTTGTTTTTCTTTTCCTTATTTCATTTTCCTTTAGCTCAGAAGGTCAGTATTTTCAACACACTCTAACCACTAAAGACAAAATGTGCTCAAAATAAAATCCATAAATAAGACTTGGTTATACTGACTTGGGCTAAATACATGTAGTAACAAGCTGGTCCTCTAAAGGCCATGGCAAAGCTCCCACTGACTTTATTTGGGCCAAGAGTTCACTCCTAACCTTCATTTTCTCTGTATTAAATGTGATGCTGGTACTATACTTTGATGAAGGTCACATGAAGATCTACTTACACAGCAGTATTATTATATTTTTCTCTTTTCAGTGGAAACTGTCAGAAAAGAATAATTTGAAGAAATTATAGTTAAATATACTGCTGATTTTTTTCTTATGATTTCCTGGACATAACCTATGATCAAAGTCATGACAACCAATAAAGGCAAAAGGGTCAGAAGTACTCCACCCACAGTAACTGACTGTACCACCACAAGGGGTGAACTTAACACTGAAATGCTTTTCATTTGCTGACATGCTACAGCTCTGAGTTAAACAAGAATGAGCAGTTTTCAAATTATTAAAGTGAATGTATCAATCAAAAATAAGTATTTTTGCTTTTTCATTTGTATAGCTACAGTTAGTCAGCCAAGAAAACTCCACTTAAAGTAGTTTTACTGCTGCAATGACACAAGTGAATATCTGTAGACAAAAGTCCTTCATAATATTTCTTTTAAATATTTATTTTAGATTACAACTCCCTCGACTGAGGAAACATTTTGCAGCTATAACAGACTGATTGTACAGTTGCTGAAGAACACACATAACAGCAAGGTTGAGGTTTTACAGGCTCCACAATAATGTCCAAGCTATTAAACATCAAGCAACAGCACGCTTTTTTTACCTAACCTGAGAGGTCTCCAGGGAGAAGCCATAAAGTATATCCCTGTACAACATGTCACCCACAGGGGCTATGCTGAGTTTGTGGATAACGCTCTACGTGATTAACACTGATGTTTAATATCTGCTAACAGTGTTAGTGCAGATGTAACCAGTGTAAGAAAATGCATTCAATTCCTTTGTTACGAACACAGAGTGAATCAGCTCAAAATGGTAATACTTGTGAAGCCAGATCTAAGATTGTTTACCAGTGCTAAAACCAAGTACTCCCAGGTTTGGCTGTTTTTTAAGAACTTGCTAAAAGAATCACCAACAACACAGAGCAAAATGGAAAATACCTTACTAGACAGGAACAATAGAAGTGAAGCACAAAGAGCAGACTTGAGGATTCAGAGGCTGCAAAAGATTTTTTGGTTCAGGTCGTAGCTGGGAAATCCAGCCACTAGTGCAAAGAACAGAAAAGAAAATGAATGGAAGAATAGAGTCAGTGATTTGCTTTATCTTCAGCTTATAAATTGCTCAGCTGGGATCAACAAGCAAGCTCTTGAGCCGAATCACAGACTCCGTCTTGCAGAATTGGGGTGGTAAGGGTAAGTATAGTAAGATATCACAGAATCACGGAGTCAGCCAGGCTGGAAAAGACATCTGAGATCATCAAGTCCGACCTATGACCCAACACCACCTTGTCACTCAGACCATGGCACTAAGTGCCACATCCAGTCTTTCTCAAACACCTCCAGGGATGGTAACTCTGTCGCCTCCCTGGGCAGCCTATTCCAATGCCCAGTCACTCTTTCTGTGAAGAACTTCTTCCTAATGTCCAATTTAAACCACCTCTGGTGTAGCTTAAGACTGTGTCCTCTCGTCATTAGTTGTCTGGGAGAAGGGACCAACCTCCACCTGGCTGCACCCTCCTTTCAGGGAGTTGTAAAGCACAATAAGGTCTCCCTTGACCCTCCTCCAGTCTAAACAACCCCAGCTCCCTCAGCTGCTCCTTGTAGGACTTGTGCTCCAGATTGTTCAGCAGCCTTGTCGCCCTTCTCTGGACACGCTCCAGCATCTCAACATCCTTCCTAAACTGGGGGGCCCAGAATTGGACAAAGTAGTCAAGGTGCGGCCTCACCAGTGCTGAGTGCAGGGGAAGAATGACTTCCCTGGTCCTGCAGGCCACACTACTCCTGATACAGACCAGGATGCCATTGGCCTTCTTGGCTACTTGGGCTCACTGCTGGTTTGTGTTCAGCCTGCTTTCAATCAGTACCCCGGGCCTCTTTTCTGCCTAGGCACTATCCAGCCACTCTGTCCACAGCCTGTAGCGCTGCAAGGGGTTGTTGCGGCCAAAGTGCAGGACCAGGCACTTGGTCTTGTGGAATCTCATACAGTTGGATTTGGCCCATCTATCCAGCCTGTCCAGGTCTCTTTGCAGAGCCCTACCACCCTCTAGCAGATTGACATTCACACCCAGTGTAGTGTCATCTGCAAATTTGATAACAGTAGACTTGATCCTGTCATCCATACACTCTCATGAAGGACAGATTACCCATATGTTCTGCTCTTTAGCGTGCAAAAAACAGTTACTTTGAGAGCCTTCCTTTCAAATGGGCTTTGGGTACTGTACACCATGGTCTGGACTCAGGACCGTGTACGTTTTCCATAAAAACGAGCCCATGTGGAAGTTCTCTACTAAGAGTACTCTCTTGACAAAGAGGGTTTTCTGATGCCAATCCTGTTTTCATTTAATCAGTCATAGGAAAACAAAGAGCTAGACTGATTGCTTTGACAAGAGCAAGTCTTGTCTTAACTGTTGCATATGCACTTATTCTAACAAAACTATGTTTCCACCTTCTGCTCATCAACCAGCTCATCTCCTTCCTTCTTTCCCATAGACTGCACTGTATTTTAAGAAATAGTATCTGGAATTCATGTCTGCAGCACTGGTGTCTGCAGCCACAATTGGTGGGCTAAGAAATTTATAGTTGAAGCAACCAGATACCTGAAGCTGTACATTCACCTATACAACACAGATGCCATGGCATCTTTCGCCATGGGTGACAGGAAGGTGATTTGAAAAAACCATTACAGCTTCACCAAGGGCAAGTCCTGCCTGACCAATGTATCAGCCTTCTATGATGGAGTGACTGCATCAATGGACAAGGGAAGGGTTACACATGTAATTTATCTGGACTTCTGTAAAACCTTTGACATGGTCCCCCACAACATCCTTCTCTCTAAATTGGAGAGAGATGGATTCAACAAGTTGGCTGTTCAGTGGACAAGAGATAGGTTGAATGGTCACATCCAGAGAGCAGAAGTCAACAGCTCAGAGTCCCAGTGGGCATCAGTGACAAATGGTGTCCCTCAGGGGTCTGTAGAGGTATTTAATATCCTCATTAATGACATAGACAAAGGGATCGAGTGCACCCTCAGCAAATTTGCGGATGACACCAAGCTGAGTGATGTTGTTGACACACCTGAAGGACAGGATGCCATCCAGAGGGACCTGGACAAGCTTGAGGACTGGGTCCATGGGAATCTCATGGGATTTAACAAGACCAAGTGCAAGGTGCTGCACCTGGGTCGAGGCAACCCCCAGTACCAGCACAGGCTGGGGGATGGACAGATGGAGAGCAGCCCTGAGAAGAACTTGAGGGTGCTTGTGGGTGAGAGGCTGGACATGACCCAGCCATGTGCACTTACAGCCCAGAAAGCCAAACGTGTCCTGGGCTGCATCCAAAGCAGCGTGGGCAGCAGGGCGAGGGAGGGGATTCTGCCACTCTGCTCTGCTCTGGTGATACCCCCCCTGGAACACTGCATCCAGCTCTGGGGTCCCAGCACAGGAAGGACATGGACCTGTTGGAGTGAGTCCAGAGGCGGGTCACCAAGATGATTAGAGGGATGCACCTCTCCTGCAAGGAAAGACTGAGAGAACTGGGATTGTCCAGCCTGGAGAGAGAAGCCTGGAAGAGATGGGTGGCCTAATTGTGATCTTCCAGTACTTGAAGGGAGCCTACAAGAAGGATGAAGAGAGACTTTTTACAAGAGCATGTAGTGACAGGATAAGGGGAAATGGCTTCAGACTAAAGAGAGTAGGTTTAGATTAGATATTAGGAAGAAATTCTTAACTGTGAGGATGATGAATACTGGAACAGGTTGCCTAGAGAAGCTGTGGATGACCCATTCCTGGAAGCATTCAAGGCATGGCTGGATGGGGCTTGAGCAACCTGATCCAGTGAAAAGTGTCTCCGCCCATGGCAGGGGAGATTTGAAACTAGATGATCTCTTCTAACTATAAGATCTCTTCCAACCCAAGCCATTTTAGGGTTCCATGTCAACCCTGTGCGCTCTACTTCACACCCAGACTCTTGATGAAAACGTCATCCATCTAGACTGCCGTAAACCCTTTGATACAGTCTCCCCCCAACATTCTTGCTGCTTAATTGGAGAGATATGAGTCTGACAAATGGATTGTTAATGGATAAGGAACTGTCTGGATGACTGTCAAAAGAATTACAGACAATGGCTCAATGTCCAAGTGGAAATATGTGGTGTCCCTGAAGGGTCTCTACTGAGCTCAATACCACTTAGTGTTTACATCAGTAACAGAGATAGTGGGATCAGGCACCTTGCTGAAGGTGCCTTTGGCAGGACTGTAGATGACACCAAACTGAGTGGTACCCTCGATTCACTGTAGGGAGAGCTATTGTCCAGAGGGACACTGACAGACGTGTGGAGTGGGCCTGTGTGAACCTCATGAAGCTCAGTAAGGTCAAATTCAATCTTCTGCTCGGTGAGGGCATTCCCCAGCATCAGTACAGACTGGGGGATGAAGGGATTGAGAGCAGCCCTGCAAAGAAGAACTTGGGGATAGTGGTAAACAAAAACTGAACATGACCCAGCAACATACATATGCAGCCCAGAAAGCCAACAGCATCCTGGGCTGCATAAAATATATGTGAGCAGCAGGTCAAGGAAGGTGATTGTGCCACTGTACTCTGCTCTCATAAGACCCCCACCTGAAGTGCTGTATCCAGCTCTGGGGCCCACAATACAGGAAAGATGTGGACCTGTTGGAGAAGATCCAGAGGAGTGCCACAAAATTAGACATATGGAACACCTCTCCAGTGAGCTAACATGCATTTAAAGTCAAAAGTAGGACTGTGGCAAAATCAGTCCAAAGTTCCTAAAGAATTAAATGCCAGCTCCAACAATTGGACAACTCTCCCTGCATTTATTCTCATTTAGGTAGCCATGCTATAGTTAATATGTCTGAGTTTGATTCCATTCAGTTTTATTTATTATTGAAAATATAGTTCCATACCTCTGTAAGAAATCATCCAGTGGGGCATTTTCATGCTATGTCTTCTTGCTCCATAACACATAATGCTGGAATCTGGATCATCAAAGATTGCATAAGAGAGTGAGAGAGACAGATTGTCAGAAAAGACAACCCCACAGATACATTGCATTCAAAGCGTAAGAAGAAAGAATTTGTGCTTTTAGCAAATGGCAGTGATGGCCTTTTTCTGGCTGTGGACGGGGTAAAATTCCCTCATTTGTGTATTTTTAAATTCTTTTTATATACAATATAAAAGCCATCCCTTTGCTTATTTACAGCAGAATGGCAAAGAAATCAGATGTGGAAAAATGTCTTCCTCATCTTCTCAACCACCTGACTATTCCTAAATCTCCTTCTCCCTTGTCTGCAATTTGGGTTTTATTCCAGCCTTTTACACTTAATGCATATTCTGTATTAAGTCAAAAACCAGAGATCACCAGTCTCCAGTTTATTTCCTCCTCCTAATGTAGCAGTTGATTGCTGGTAGTTAAAATCTCCCATTACTGCCACTTGGCCTCTTTTACATGCTTTTTTTATTTGTACGGTCATTTCACAGAAGATAAATCACAAATTAGTAAACCCACAGCACTGATAGCAAGTGTTCTTTACTGGATCATCAGCATGAGAAATGGGATATATGTCTGTAGGTCTGTCCCTGCACTGCTTCTGCAGCCTTGTTAGCTGGAAGGATACAGCAGTGGGAGGAAGCCTTTCAAAATTCTGTCTAAATGTGTTGATTATCTATTTAGTATTACTTTGCATTTACTGGTTCGTAGCTTTAAAGATATAATAGGTACAGCCCCCTCCATTTTTAATAGGTTTTAATATATTTTTGACTGCATTTTGTTGGATGCCTGTTTCCAGGTGATGACTTCTGAAAAGACAACTTTATTATAAACACTATTGGCATTCCTATGAGGAAAGGCTGCAAGAGTTGCAGTTGTTCAGCCTGGAAGAGTGAAGGCTCCAGGGAGAGCTGGTTGTGGCCTTTCAGTACTGGAAGAGGTTTTATAAGAAAGACAGGGACAGGCTTTTTAGCAGGGCCTGGAGCAACACGACAAGGGATGATGGTTTTAAACTGACACAGGGTAGATTCAAATTACATAAAAGGAAGAAATCTTTTACAATAAGGTGAGCTTTTTAATTTGATACTGTATTGTCAAGGATAATGTATAAAAAAAATTAAAACCCATGAATAAACAAAACTGTGTGTTCTGCCAAGTAGAATTGTCTGGTATTTGTAATGTATAGCTCTGTGCTATAATACAAGAAGACAGCAACATTAAAGCTTTCAGCAAAACTGCTCATCATCAAGTTTCCCTTAATTTAATTTTGTTTCAAAGTTCTCATTTGTTGTGCCACTTGGCTTTTCCTATCTCTCCTACCAGCTTCCAGAGAACCCAAACCTATAACTAGGTGCTGTTGCCTGCAAGATATTGTGTTGCCTTAAATTCAGCTGCTTTCTCTGCTGATCAAGAGCATTCTGTAAGAGATACTAATAAAGTTAAAAGCCCAATGATTCTACTTGGTGAAGAGTTTTGTAGGTATTGTGGGAATGTCAGTCTGACAGTATTCCATAGAGGTATGTTACATGACTGGAGTCCTCATGAGGGAGCCCAGACATAGGGAAAGCCTCCCTATGTATGTGGGCTTGCTCTAATTCAAATGTGGCTTATCTGGATGTAATTTCATATATCACACCAGCCTCAGAGAAAAAAAAAAGCCCTGAATCAAACAATACCATCTTTGCAGAGAAAGCAAAATGGCCCATTACCACTCAATGGGAAGTATACAGGGTTCCTGGGATGGGGTAGTATAAAAATAATGTAGGGAAAATAAGATGTTTTTGAAAGAATCCCAATTACATTTTCTTCAAATATCCAATTATTTCTCAACTTTTGATATGTCTTAATATTAGGGCCTGGAAAGATGCAAAAAACTAAACTCCAAGCCCCAAAATTTCTGTGGTTTTAGCCCTGCAGAGCTTCTGTGAGTACCAAGATGGGAGCAGGCACTATGTGCACCCATAATCTTTTATTCAATAAATATTTACTTAGGGAGGCAGAAGGCATTGCTGATTACTAGCATGAATATTTCTTCTGTAATAACACTACACAGAAATTACTTGCTAGATGCTGCACCAGAAAGTGGGTTGTCTCTCTCTACAAACACCCATCTTGAATTTGGGCTAGGCTGGGTGGAGGGGATGAGGAGGACCAGGCAGGGAAGCAGGCATTATGAAGAGGAAAGCGCTTGTATTTAGCTCTGCCATATATATATATTCACCCTTTTGTGTCACTAAATATTGAGAATCAGGTGACATTACCTTTCGGAGATGCAGAACATCATCGCTGGGGGACATAATCGCTGGGCTTTACATGTGAAGTCTGTATTGATGGGTCGATCTGCTGTTGCTATCTGTGGAACTGGGAAAGTTGCAGGGGTCTTAGAGTGGATGAGGTCCTACTGGACACCAACACATCTGTGTCTGGGGCATTACCACAAGCACAGGGCTGCCATTCCTCCAGCCTGATCTGTAAACTCAGAGCAAGACACAGACACGCAGAGCACAGCCAGAAGGACTTGATGGTCATTTCATCCCAGGTAGAAACTTTGAAACAGATAAGTGATTGCTAGGTACATGAAATTGCCATTGAACTAATCTATCTACTAATAAAAAACTGTTTCTCATGCCTTGATACATAGGGTTACATAGGGTCTTACAATATCATGTAAGAACCACATGATATTGCACCCATGGATAAAAAACAACTGCTTCCTATCCAAGGCTGATGTCCTGGGTTGCTCTAAAAGATCTGATCAGGAATGTGGTATATGGTACATGGGGATATTATAGATCCTCTGTGAGGCAGCCCTCAAATATTTTTCTTAAAAGCTCATCTCAGCATGGTTACAATCACTTAACAATTTTAACACATACTACTTCGAGAATGTAGAGTAAGCTCTTTGCTTCAGGAGAGACACCTTCCTTAATGGAACTGTTTTGTAACCAGACATCCAAAAGAAAAAGAAATTATTATCCACAACCATAGGATGCATAACTTTCTACTGTAACAGTTTTGCTTTCATTTAAAACTGCTGTAAGTAGGACAAAGGTTACACGAATAAGTAGGAAAGACATGCCTCAGTGGGAGAGTTGGAACTGTTTTGATTTCTAAGGTATTTTCCAAACCTAGAATCTTTTCCACAGTATCATTTTGACTTCTTTTATTTTCCAAGAGCACGTTAAAAGAATGAGGATTTTACAGTCAGAATATAAAATCATGAGCAAATTCTCAGTGGGAATCTGTGGATAGACTCTAACCTGGGAAAGAAAACATTTATATCCTGGTACAAACAGGTGTAATCCCCAAAGGTTCTTTCTGCTCAGCAGTACTGTTCGGTGTTCATTTACGTACACATTGTGTACACCCTGCACAAATGTGGTTTTATTAGGACTTCATACATCTACAGGGCATACAATATAGTGCATATGTACACAGTGGATTGCATAGTATCTGTGCACTTCAGTGTGCTCCATAAGAAGCTGAGTGTTGGCTAGCTAAGCACAGATATGTGTGGGTGTAGGGAGAATGGGTTTGGTCTTAATAACCTAAAAGTAACAAGCCAGTTTAATGTAGGAAATGATGGGTGTAGCTCTACTTTGTGACTCCTGATATTATATGAATTAAAAATATTTTAAACCCTACCGCCAATCCTCACAAATTCCTAGCACTTGCAACCCCCTCCCTGAGCTAGCCCATTTCACTATGTAAAGATTCACAGAGATCATGGATAATAATTCAGTTAATAAGAGTGGAGAAGAACAATGGCACACTGAGCAGTTTCTGCCTTTTCTTTCTGACCTACACCAGCCACCACTCTACAAGCCCTGTGATCAGCCCTGCTGTCACCAAAAAACTGCCACTTAGATGGAGGATGACTGCACATGAGTAGGTCAGGACACAGAGAGCTCAGCTGCTCCTCTCATTTCATGGCCTAGCACCTCCAGTGTCCCTGCTGTGCCCTAGGCCCTGCCTCTCCGCCATGCCCTGCTGGCCTTGTTGCTGCTATATTAGCATTTCTGTGTTCTTGGTTATCTTCTCGAGGTTGCTCTGCCTCCTCCTGCAGCTTCTGCTCGTCCTCAGAAGAGTTGCCTTTTTCTTTGCAGCTGTACAAGCACTTCTCAGAGCCAGTGTTGGCCCTTGCTTGTATGCTTGGAGGAGTTTGAGTGGCTGGAGAGCAGGGCTGGTGCCAGCTTACCAGTGCTTGAGCTCAGATGTCAGCATGAGACTGTCTCCCCATAACTGACCTCTCTCTCAAGTTCGGGCTCTTCAGCCTAGAGGAGAGAAGGTTGTGTGGAGACCTTTGGAACAATCCACTCAAGACATGCCAATGAATTTCCATGGCCCTACAGTAGACGATGTGGACACTTAAGCAGCTCTAGTTTCCTGGTGTTTGGTGAAAACAGCAGCAGGATGAGCTATGCGGTGACCTTAGCGGTTCAACTGACTCAACTTGAGTCAACTCAACAGGTTCAACTGGAAATGTCAGCTTGACTGCCTACTTTCAAATTTCACACTAAGTTGGCACAAAAGTATAATCACATGCTGCAGCACTGTGTGCATATCTGAAGGAACATTGTCTGGTATCTAACCTGCACTGTTCCATGCTTTTGTGCTTTGATAACAATATTTTTAAAAAACCATCTGTAAAAATTTTCTTCATTTTTATTGATTTTTACTGCTTGCATTTTTCAAATCACCCTTTTTCTTCTCTCCAGGACTACTCCAATGCAAAGACAACAAAAATCAAGACCTCGGCAGTAACTGATGCTTGACACATAAAAGCACACTGGAGGGATGGCACCGATCTGAAATGCACCTCAAAGCAAGGAAATCTTCAGGAAGGCAGCTGGTAGCCCTGTGTCTTGGGGTGACTCTATCATGTGTATCCCCTATCATGCTCTATTGTGCCTTTTCTGTGCCTTTAAACTAAGCTTGGAAAAAAACTTGATGAACTTTGCAAAGCAGCTTCTCAAGGACACAGAGATTACACTCCTCAGTGTTGTCTGGCTGTGGATGGCACAGAGGGAGCACCCTGCTTGCTTTTTCTTCAGCCAGCTGGTTTTTTTTTCCTCTTGGCGTGAGAAGGAGAGCTGAATTTTGTTTCCTGGGACTTTGGTTTTTTCCCTTCTTCTCTTCTGAACTGTTTCAACAACATCAGAACACATCAGGAGACTTTTCTCCCCGAGGCCTGGGGGTGGGCCCACGCCCTCACTGACCAGCTCCGAGGAGGAGAGAGACCACATCTACAGAAGGACTCTGAAATCTTCCCAGGTTTCTCTCCATAGCAAGGGTTTTAATTCATTATTGAGCATCATTATCCTTTTCCTGTGTGTTCTGATGTTGTTGAAACAGTTCAGAAGAGAAGAAGGGAAAAAACCANTAATGTCACACCTTGCTCAGAGCAAAATTAATCCCCCTTGAGAAAGAGATTTCATTACAGGACATGTGCCACAGCATGGGTTGAGCTGCAAAACCCATAAAACCTAACGTAACCAGATTTAAGGGCAGAGGCTTGCACCAGGGACAGGAACTTGCCAACCAACATGTAAAATAGAGACACAGGACTTACAGGTGTCCAAGATTTTTGTGGTTCCACACAGCCTAATGTTCTCCTCCTGTCTCTTCCTCTACATGCAAACCTTTTGACCCTATGGTGCTGAAGGTTTGAGCCATATTTCAGCAGCGTTTGCTATAAGTGTTAAAAGTAGGAAAAAACAAGATTTTTGAGTGCAGTCCTAAGGATATAAGCATCAGGCTTTAGTCTTCTCTCACACCTGTTCTCCCTGGGTGCAATCCACTCATGCTACCCATGTGCTTCCACCTGGCCTTTCAGCCGCTGATTAAATTGAACATAATTAAAATATGGCATCTTGTCTTACTGCAGCTGTGTTCCAGCTGCAAATATTTTCTGCGTCCCTTCCTGTATGTGGCAGTTTTTACTCAGAGAAGAATGGTGTCTAACAAGGCAAAATACAAGCAGGTTCCTTAGAGAAAATTACTGCCTGAACCCTGCTGTGAAAAACCATTTGGTTGCTAGAAGTAGTCAGGATGTTGTCACTAAGGAGGCTGTTGGTTGAGATGAAATGATTTGCTAGCCTTCGGTAAACAAAAGGTCTCTGTGTCCTTCTGACTCATTGCGGAAGTGCCCTTTACAGCCAAGGAATGTATGTTTTGAGGATGAAAATCCTCTCTTAAATCTGACTTATTGGATGGCTGCACAATAACTTCCCATACATTCTAAAAACTGAAAATACCAAATATATATGCAGACTTTGGACAAAACTCAGCTGTCACCGTGTGTGTGGGTAGCAGCCTGACAACTGGGAAATCCCATCCATTGGGATAAAGACGATGCCAAAACAGACAGGACCCCCGATTTTGGACTTTTACTGCAGGCTGTTTAAAGAAACATTTATTTCAGATGGGCACAACAGCAGCACCAGCATCTGGTTGCAAGTCTGGCTCACATAGAAGCCCCAAAGGCTCATTTTAGTTCACTAAAGAAAACTAGTTTTCAAAAAAGGATAAAAAAATCTACATACACACAGAAATATGGATGTTTATGGATATTTAATTCAATCGATAGATCATAGTACATGTTTACTGAAGCATCCTTTATCTACCCATAGCTGTTAGGGTTGTACTCCTCGCTGCAGCTATTTGCAGTGCTGTTGATATGACTCTGTACCGGGTGCTGTGAGTAGAGACAGCAAGTCCTTGCAGCACCATATGCAATGGCTGGCTGCATAAATCACATTTCTCTGAGGAACTGACCCAAAGCATGTGGCCTGCACCACATGTAACACCATTCTTGGGGACGATTCCGCTAACTTGGCTTGAATAGTACAAGAAATGGCAAATTACTTTGGAAATTGCTGATATCATTCTTCCCTCTCTCCCCCCACCAGTTGTCAAAAGCTAGCAGAGACACTCCAAAATCCCTTACGATAGCAGTTCCTCAGTTTTATTGCTTTCCAGTTCCAGTTGTTCAGTGGAAACAAGAGAATTGGAAATTGATTCACAAACCAGAACTAATTTGAAAATTATTTTACTTTTTTTCCCTAAGGTTTTTCTGTTTTGCGCAATTGCACGTATTCTGGAATTTAATACTGAATTGTTTCAAATTGCACAGACAGCACTGCATAGCCTTGGTTTTGTGCTCTTGGAATGTTATGCCTGAATTTTTCCAAACTGTTTTGTAGGTGGTTTTGATCTGGCTTCTACAACTGCACTCTTCATTTTTGCTTGTCCACAAATTTACATGCTGTTTTTTGTGGCCTCAGATGTGTGCATGCTGGCTGTATTAACACATATCCACATGATCAAGCAGACGTGCTCTCAAAACATTTAATTCCAGCACAAATGCAATCTGAAGATACAAACCGAAAACTGGTTGCAAAAATCCTGTGATAAAATTTTTACCACGAAATCCAAACATCGTAAAAGTGACATTGTGGTTTGAGAACTTTTATGTTTAGTACACTGACCATAGTGCCCCCACTGAAAAGTACTTATTTGAGAGGGACATACACATTGCTAGCTATAATATAAATGAAGGCTGTCCACAAAAGATTAGGATGACAGTGTTACACTAAGCTTTAGAAAAAATCTACCCCAGTTTTCACATCATGCAAGCCTATTTTAAGAATTTGAGACAGGCTTAAGCAATGTCTACATTTTCTGCAGAAGAGAAAAGTTCTTTTTCAGGAAATGTGCTTTAAAATGCACTATTCTGGAATAGTGTAATTGATCAAAAATTTCAGCAGAGTATTTAAAAGGTGAAGTGGAAAGCAAGAAATGTTTGATTAAGAAGTAAAAAAAGAGAATTTGATACCAGATTTCTCAAGACTTGCAGTCTCTCAGACTGCACTAATTTGAGAGGAGAATGAGAAATGAAAATTAATATTTCACTTGAGAGAAGAGTGCAAAAGATGTCCTGAAATGAACCTTTTAAAAGGCTTTCTTTCAATTACCCATGGACTGGAAACTAATCTCAGAAACTGTTTTCCTTACATTCAGTAATTAAAGCCAAGCTCTTTTTCTTCAGAGAGCGTTACACCTCCATGTGAAATGTCAGGCATTCTCCAGACACATTTGTGGTTGTGATCTTTGAAATATTATAAAATTTTTGTTTCTTCTTCCTTAGCTTCTTGTGTGGTAAGTAGCACTGATGCCTCCGACTTCCAATGTGGAGAAGATCCAAGAACATTCATGTATCAATTTGGCATATTTTCAAGAATTAAAACTTTTTTTTGTCTACTACAAGCTGTAGGTTCCCCTGAAAAAAAGTATGTTGTTTAGAATCCAGTGTTCACCAGCATGATGCTGGAGCATTATATATCATTTTTCAAGAAAATTTATGATGGATGAGAACCATAAAGGGAGTATCCCTCAAAGCCACATGGACATGTGCATCCTTCCAAATATAATTCCTTTCCAAACTAAGGAAGGATTAGCTAAAGATGTTTTGGAACCACAAAATGTTATTTTTAAAAGGTAGCTCGTGATTGAGATAGATTAAGACTAAACATTGCTGGGATCAGCCAAAACCACGAAGAGCTTAATTTGTTCACATATCTATGTCTGGAGAAGAATTTGAGGGCCTTCAGCAACCAAGGTCCTGAAATCCTCCAGCATATTTTGCAGTAGAATGATAGGCTGGTCGTTTTGCTTTGCTTTGTTGTTTTTTTAATGGACTTGTTCTTTGTAAGACTTGTGCCTTCCTCCCTCCCACACATAGAAGCAGAACAGTTCAAACTGTGTCCCTGCAGGTCACTGAGTCCCAAATCATTGCCCAATACATTTTAAAAAGCAAGAATGATTCAGCTGAGAGATGCTGCACAGCCTTGTGACTCAGGTCACATTCACCAAGTGGCTCCTCTCCCACACTGCCTCTCATTCCCTGGGGCACAGAGCACTGGAGCAGTCTTTCCACGGACATGTATCAGCACGACTGAGGAAGGGAGGTGCAAACGAGAACTGGCATGTGTATCTGTGGATATGTGTCGATGATGAGCTTTATGGGAACAGAGGATGATTACTTCTTAAGGCAAGAGTTTCTCTGTTTATCCCAGTGGGAACCACTCTTTCTTTATTTGAATTTCTTTCCAATTGTATGCATTTTAAGTGTGATATTGTGACCTTTTCACATTAAAAGCAACAACACCAAACAAACAGCTTTGATGAACTCCAAGGCCCATACCCCAAAGATGTTTATTCCTTTTACCTCCAGCATATGCTGAATCAATGCTATTCATCATTCCACTGACAGACCTGAAAAAATTAGCAATATGCCTGTAACTTCAGCTGAAATCAGCAAACACAAATTTTTCAAAAGTATAAAATGTCTGGCAGTATAAGGCTGCGTATATTTTAAGAAGTCCTCCTACTGTTGGTCTGGTTTCACTTCAATGGGACAAGGTTGATTAACCTGGGCTGTCATCATGCTAGCACACATCACTCGATATGCCTGACATTACTTTCCCCTTTCAAAAATGTGTTTAAAAATTGTTACTATGATTTGCTCTGTAGTGTTCAAATAACTTAAAAAGCTGAAAACAAACCATCCATATGCATATGCATATGCATACATGTGTACATACATATGCATACACATATATACACGGGGAGCGAAGAGCGGGAGAGAGAAAGTGTGAGTGTGTGTGAGAGACAGAATGAGAGAGTCAGTAATGCCTTGCTGTGCCCTTTGCTAGCTAAAATGAAAGGATCTAACTCTCAGGACTTACTTAATGATTGAGAACGAGACTTTGTTCCAGCTTCACTGGCAAAACTAGTAATTAAAAAAAAAAAATCTTTGAGCATTTTATTTGGCCAGTGGTTTTAAAGGGTTAATGCCTTTGCAAAAGCAAGGACAACGTATGATACAAGCAATATTTATATGTATTCTCTAACCACAGTACTGTAGTTGCTTTGTATTCAGCTTTCCTTACTTTTTGTTCTTGAATGCTGACTGCATGTTATGATAACTGTGAGGAGGTTTCTCAGAAGACCAGGCAGCTTCCATCACAGCGCTTTCTGCTGATGTGGTATCATTTTGCCAGTAACAAGGCAGAAAATAGATGCAGTAAGTGCAGCCAATTTAACTGATCTCCAAGGACACAAACAGAAAAATTTAATTACAGCAAATGAAATTTTATGAGAAATATCTGAAAACAGAGGATTCTTTTCTCTCCACTAATGGAAGGAGAGAGTGTTACTAACTAACCATGATTAATATGGGGGAAGTCGAGGTATACAATTTTTCTTATATCTTGCAAAAAGAAACATCTGAGATCAAATGTCCTGTGAACGGTTAGATTCTTCCAACGAAGGTGGAAAAAGTAAACGGGAAATAGGAAGCTATTGATTTCATTCCTGGGTCTCACTATGCACCAGTGGGCAGAACAGGCCTGGTGTGGATAGGGCATTCACCTTCTTCTTCAAGGGATCCCCTCAGCTTACTTCACTCAGGTTCAGCAAAATGGCACCAGACTTTTGGTTCATGAAGACTGAGACAATGGCAATCAGAGTTCATAAAAAATGGTCTTGGAGAGAAAAACAAGATTAGAAACTTCCCTGGATTAGGAAATGAACTGCTGAGTTGTATCTTTTGCGCACAGGTAGGAAACTGTCATTAGGAGGAACTTGGGTGTAATGCATCCCCTGTGTCCCCTATAGTATATGAAATAAATGTTACATGTTGTGTACAATAACCTTTGTCCTTTCAGGGAATATGGTTCAACAGTTTATCCACTTCCATAGGTGGTCACAAAAGAATATGGTCTAGGGTAGAATTCCATCAGTGCTGGCTCCTACTCCCTGGAGTCCACGCTGTATCACTTCCCTTGTAACCCAGACAAGCTCCATACCACAACCCTGTGGCCATCCTTCCTTGCTTTCCATCAAAAGATTGTCCCAGAGCCTTGTGCCACCAGGGTGAGAAACCTCCATCTAAATTCTGGCTTAGATATATCCATACTTACTATCTCCCCATGAATCCTTTTGTTGGCATTATTCTATACCTTAAACTACTCTTTGAATGTCATATGCAGCAGTTTTCAAGCATATTTTACGACCCCAGCTGCCACTCAGCCTTCTCATGCCTTGTCACTCCAGATTTCTTTTGTGAAGGCACAGACTCAGTCTTCTCACTTGGGACTGATCTGCCACTACCCCATCCTATTGCCAGTTCTCTCTTGTCTCAGGTGCTGTCTGAATTCATCTCTCTTGATCTGGTGTGGATGTAAGCGTAGCCAGCTCTACTGGATACCAAGCTTTGAGTGGTCCTAGCCTACTAAAATCTAGACCCCTATGTGCTTTTCTTGTGTTTCGTGTCTAATTATGTCTGACAGGCAGTGAAGCTTTCCTCCTCCAAGTACTTTTTCCATCGATCATTAAAGTAGCTTTGTTCCAGCTAACACCTCTATCATGCGTGGCAACCTTTCCTTAGGCCAGGCACTGCCCGTGTTCATGCTCTAAAAAACAACAAATATACTTTGGCACGAAACAAAGACATTAATAATGATGTATAAATTCAGATGCACGGATTAGTTTGTGAGTAACGCATTCCATCACCAGTGCATGAGCTGAAGGAACACAGCCAGGAAATCCAGATTACAGTCACAAGGAGGAGGCTCAATCATTCTAGTCTTAGCATGTGTAACTGTAACACCACTAAACACAGTATTATCCAACTCTTCTTGAAAGTCTGTGTAAAAGTTGAAGAAAACTCAAAACACCTCTACACTTGGAAGAAAAATAAAAACCATTTCAGATCAATTGTGAAGTTCTTGGGAGTTACTGATTTCCTCAAAGGCCTTCTCCACCCCCTCCATCTTAAGAAGATGCCTTGCCTGGGATGCCAAAACTGCATGTACCAAGCATGAGGGAAAGGAACCTTTTTGTTTTATTTTGCTAAATCTTTGCAGTAAGTCTGGAGAAGTAATTGACATTTAGCCAGTGTTCTCTAGCAATAAATGCCTTGGCAATACCACAGCGAGACAAACATTAAAATAATGAGCAATACAGAGACAGCTGTGCAACACTTTTTCCCATTAAAAAAATATTGCTTTCAGTTGCTTATCACTTTGCCAAACAATTCAAGTTGAAATGTTGAGTGTCTGCTATGAGGTTGATTTTTTCTGAGAAAAATTGTGCTAGAATGGAAACATTTACGAGAATGAAATTGCAAGATGGGAGAGGGAGGGAGAATCAGCTGCTTGCCCATGTTAAAAAAACTTACTTCAGACATTTCACTGAGCTGTTTTTGCACTCTGGAACTGGGATTTATAATCATGCCAAAGTAGGGTTACTTGATACTAAAGGTGTTCAACGTGGAATTCCAAGATCATGCCTTTAGAATAAATCCAGAGCAATAATCCGCATCTGATGCCTTGGTGCAATGATTAAACACTTCAGAAGGGATTTGGAAGAATCTGATGTTTTGAGACAATAGCAACCTGGAGGTTACATCTGTGACAAGTCACTTCCATGAAACCTGAATTTCAGTCTCAACTTGTTCTCAGATGTGAATTTGGCCAAAATCATTCATTAAAGCACACAAATCTGAACAACGCCTTTCAGGCCAGTGTTTAGTCAAAATGGAGACGACTTAGCTCGTCGTAAAGAAAAGAAACTTTTATTACTGAGAACAAAGATAAAACCTGGTATTTACTTCAACTGGAAATAAAAGATCTATTGCCCTCTAGCCAAAAGATCCAGAATGATACTGTTCTGGTAGTGACAGATACAGCTATCAACACAGCACCTTGGGAAGAAAATCTAGTCCTTCTCAAGCAATGTAGAATGTGGGAATTTGTCCTAATGGTCTCAAAATTCATCACGCACAGCATATCCAAAAAATTCAAATGAAAGCCGCAGAACGACAGGGGAAACTGAGAAGCTCTGGGCTCCCTGGAGACACCAAGTCTGCTCTGCTGCAGCACATCATGTTGATCATTGCAGTGTGTTCATCTTTGACTCTTTCTAATCCTTTCCAAGCCAATCAGCTTGAATGCCAAACCCTTTTTTGTTTTTCCTTCCTTTCATGATCAGGAGTCCCATGAAATCGTCACTCAGCAGGTATTGCAAATTTTAGGCAAATTGCATTATTATTAGTAGTAATAGTACTTATTCTGACAGTGATATTCATGGCCTGATATGAGCTGTCATATCCCCTGTGCCAGGCAACAGAGACAATTACAAGCCCATATGCTACAATGTGCTGTGCCATGCCAGGTCCTTGGGGTGCCAACATAACTCCACTCTTGTTGGGGTGGGATGCAAAACACGGGCAAGCAGGGACAGGCCACAGCACAGCACACAGGGCTTTAGGAAATGCCGAAACACATCGAGGAAGAGTGGACGTGTGTTGGGATCTCGGGCGTGTTCTGGTGGGATGCTACGAGCTCCCCAAACCAACTTCAACAGAAAGTCGCTCAGCAGCCACTGCATTCACACAGACACACACACAAGCACCGGATAGCTGCTTCGACAAGCCGACAGCAAAGAGGCAGGAAGGGTCTTTGTGCGGAGTTCCCACAGCAGAGATTTATTTCAGCTCCATTGTGAAGGGTAGCCAGGGACCAAAGACAGGGGGATGAAGATTTTCAGTTTATATATGGCGACAGAGAAAGCATCAGGGCAGGGGAGGTACATAGGTGGGATTAGGGTACAGGAGCCAATGGGAAAATCTGAGGGAGTGGCAGGGAGACTGCCTGTCTCCAATGGGAGAGTGGGGAAGGGAGAACTTTCCAATGAAGGAGCAGATAAGGTATAGGGGGGCGGGGAGGCGAACTGGGGAAGCAGAACTGGGATATGTTTCCGTAACAGCACAGGGCATCCTGGGGGAGGCTTTTTTAGTCACTTTAACCTAGGGAGCTTTCTCGGGGTCTGTCCTTTTAGGGGACTCTCTCATTCCCGGATTGGGACATCCACTGGCTCCCACAGAGGTGGGTGATGAGAGAGCTGTGGAGGTAACCAGGAAGAACCACACAGCAAAGATACAACCTGTGCCCCTGGAAAGCTGAGCATACAACATTTTAGAGGAAGGGAAGCTCATCCCACAGTGGATAGAGGAAGTTATGTAAGTGGCTTAAGGCCCACAGAACACAAAGAAATGGGATCAACATCTTCCACATTCCAGCCAGTTCCCAACTTGTTCCCCCTCCCCACCCACACTCAGGTGTCTTTCTGTTGCTAATTTCCTCCCTGACCCTTTTCAAGCTTCCACTAAACTCAGCCTTTCCCCATGAGCTCCTGCTAACCTCACAAGGGATCCTGAGGGACAAGCACCATTTTGGGGCATTTTGGGTTGTTTCCATTGGGGCTGTTGAGGGGCTGGTACATCCCTCCCCAGGCATGGCCAGGGCTCAGCTAGAGCAGGTGGGGGCCCAGGTACAGTGCTGGGCGGCTGGGGATGCACCAGTGGGAAGCAAGTGAATGTGGCTGCCAGTGGGGATGAATATCTGCTTTGTTTTCAGGAGCTGCTGGAGGCAGGAAACAGGAATGTCTGTTAGTGATGTCTGCCTTCAGTTTTAAGTTGAATTTTTGTTTCTTGTTAAAGTTCCAGGCCAGTGTCCTTGTGTTTTCTCAGCATAAATCAAACAACTGGGCTGGCTATTTTCTTTTGAGGTGAAAGGAGAGTAACTTCTGGTTTTCTACTTGTTTTCATTAATCCTTCATTGGAAAAATTATAAAAATTAACTCTTCTCATGGCTGCCAGCTAAAAAGTGAAATATCTTCTCTCTCTCCAAAAGTCTTTTGGTTTAGCCAGAAGGCTGTTTAGCTTTCCCTAGGCTAATGTGGTTTTGGAGGTTTCAATTTTGTGGTGAAATCTGTCATTTTCTTCCTACAACTAGAGTTGTAGTAACATTTATTGAAAGTTGAGTGGGCTAAATAGATCTTGAGCCTCCAATGAAAGATAGGGAGAAAAGTAAGGCAGAGGTGTTTAACACATTCTTTGCCTCTGTCTTCCACAGAGATGACAGATCAACGGGGTCTCAGTGCCCCGAGGTGGAGGGCCATGAGTGTGAGAATGATCGACACCCAGTTAACCCCAAAACTGTGCCGGATGTCCTGCTCCAGCTGGATCCCTACAAATCTATGGGGCCTGACGGGATTCATCTGAGAATCCTCAAAAGGGTGGCTTACGTCATCACAAAACCTCTCTCAATGAATTTTGGGTGGTCTTGGGAATCCAGAGGGGTCCCAGATGACTGGAAGCTGGCGAATGTCCTGATTTTCGAGACAGGCAAGAAGGAGGACCCTGGAAACTACAGTCCTGTCAGTCTCACTTCAGTGCCTGGTGAAATTATGGAGAAGATTATTCTGGGGGTACTGAAAAACACCTGAATAAATGTATCATGGGATGGGTGAGCAACTGGCTCACGGGTCAGGCACAAAGGGTTACAGTGAATGGGGTGACATCAGACTGGGGACCTGTCACTGGTGGGGGTCCACAGGGCCCCATTCTCAGCCCTGTGCTCTTCAACATCTTCATAAATGACTTGGACACAGGACTGGAAGGGATACTGAGCAAGTTCACAGATGATACAAAACTGGGAGGAGGTGCTGACTCCCTTTAGGGCAGGGAGGCCCTGCAGAGAGACCTCAGCAAATCAGGGGTCTGGGCAATCACCCACCATATGAAGCTCAACAAGGGAAAGTGCTGGATTCTGCACCTGGGACAGGGCAACCCTGGATGTGTGGACAGACTGAGGAATGAGAGGCTGGAAAGCAGTGCCATGGAAAGGGACCTGGGGGTCCTGGCAAGTTGAGCACGAGTCAGCAGTGCCCAAAAAGTTGCAGGCACAGAGAAACACATAAGCTTCTTGTATAATGCAGCACTGAATGATGTGAAAAGAAAAAAAAAGAAAATTTAAGTGGGAAGAGAGCATATGTAATAGGGATGCATGTAGAGAGTCAGAGAGAGGATGAAAAAGGTAAAAAGGTTACTGAAAAACAGAGAAAAACAAGAGATAATGACACATAATGCCAGAAGTTAAATATAAAAGGATAAATGGCATAATTCTTATTTTTAAATAAAATAGGCTGAGAAATTGTATCCATTAATATATACACATAGATAGACATATACATACCCTGCCTTGACATGCAATGAACATAGGGCTTAGGAGAGTTTTGTTCACACGAGGAAGTAAAACAAAACACACTTATTAAGCACATAACCAAACAGGATCTGCTAATTTTTAAAGATGTCTGAAAGGCAGAAGAGAATGCTCTTCTTTATCTGTATCTCATGGAGATCTTGGGGAATATTACCATATGAATTTAATAAAAAGTTGCTGTCATTGGCATTTTTATAAATAAGATAGAGGCTTTTTTATCTAGGCAAGAAGTGTTTTTCTCCTATCTTGATTCAGCCAGGCTCTAGTTAAGTGAAGCCTGAAACTATAGACTTCAGTTTTTCCAATTTAGCACATGCATGGCACTCAATGTATGCTGTGATGGAGTGTGGCTCCCTGAGTTGTAATCTTGAAAATCATGCCTACAGTATTTACTCATGAGAATAATCCTTTTTGCTTATCTATTTCAAACAATAAACAGATTTAAACTTAAAAGCATGTCATTCAGTCCTGTTCTGCTTGAGGAAATAAACCTTGCATGCAGCAATAATAATTGCAGGGACAGTTCTTTAAAGCAAAAAGAAAACAGCTGCTCTCTAGAGTGTGCAGAACACTTCCAGCTCCCTGTTCCACAGAATCTGTGGTCCCTGTTATCCCTTGTGGGTAGCTTAAGTTCTGCTAGATCCAGAAACTGGAAGGAACACTAAGTGAAATATTCTGTGAAGAACTGTAAGTTCTTGTATTTGACCCAAACTGTCCAAGTATATTTCATGTAACACCCAAATATCTTACCTAGAAAGCTGGTTATACTTAGGTAGCCTCATGTTTCCCAAACTAGCCATGTGGGGAGGAGACACTTGGGAATGTCCTGATGTTAATTATGATGCGGAGTGATAAGCAACTGCTTCCAGAAAAAAAATAAGTTGAGGCTATTCTGGGCTTTATTTTATGCACAATGGCCATTTTTATTAGCTGTGGTGCTCTATATTGTTTTTACACATGGGCTTCTGGTACTCTTTGACATATCAGGGGCCTTCTTTCCTCAGAATGTCTTGCTATGGACCCTGTTGGCCCAATTCTCCTGTGCAGGTAGATCCATATCTGCATCATAAGCATTTTTCCGTGGTGATGCCTCAGCAGGCTGGTTTCTCACCAGTGAAAGTGTTTTGTTTCCAGCCATCTCTTCTTTCTACCTTTCGAGTGAGCTATTTGCTTGAAAAAGCCCGTGTCACAGATGACCAAGGCCAGCTGCTGGGCTTGGGCTGTTCTCTCAAGTTTGATTCCACCGCCTCTCAGTGGATGAAGTCTGACTAGAGGAGGAGCTCAAAGCCTGGGTAAATGAGGTCCAGTCAATAGGCGTATTTCCTCCCCACTGATTAGGAATCTTCAGTCCAAGACTTGGTGATGTATTTTGAATATATGTATCTTATGCCCCTGCAGAACTTTCTATTAATGTGAACGCCAGGATACAAAGTCTGGAAAGGGACCAGCAGCCACAGTCTTTTGGGTTAATGTTATCTACATGTATCAATAGGACAGGGAGAAAATCAGCTCCTATGCTTGGATACAAAAACCAAGGAAATTACTGAAATGCAGTGGAAGAAGTTGTGTATTAGGCATATATTTTAATTGTCTATGTGAAAGCTGTGAACACTGATTCTTATGTAGCAGTTCTCTTGGGCTAATTCTTATACAATCTGTGTTATAATTAATTTAACTATGTGGTGACTTTCTGCCGCTCAACTGCATTTGTCTTCTGATCGCTGTCAGGCCCCTGCTCTCCAGCTTCAGCACCCCACTGCTGCTTCCATCCTCTGCTTTTGCGTTACCTTTTCTCCCAGATGGCAGAGGTCTGCCACAGTGTTGCTCTTGGGTGGGAGAAGGACTGTGTGGCCATTCAGTGCTTGCTTGGTTGCTCTTCAACCAACACAAAGCATTTTGACTTTAGATAGTGTGTTGGGTGTGTTGGGTGTCTTTAGATAGTGTGTTGGGTTTTAAGCCACCGAAGGGATGTCTGTGCTATTACACTTGGGAGCTGAGGTCTGTGTCACTGACAAAACTTCTGAAGCCAGTATATCAGCAAGAAGCACACTGTGGCTTGGTCACTAAGCATTTTACGTGTAGTATTTCTACAATAATTTCATAACCCTAGAAAGGGACACAAAATATTAAGGTAAAAAAAACCAAACACATGCTCCTCTGGCTGTTATTTTCAGGCAACTGTGTCAGATCTTTAAAAGCTCAACCAATCCTCTCCAGCTGCAAAAAGTCCTCAAATTTGCCTGCATGAAATGGGTAATCAGTCTTGCTCTGTCTACTTCCCAGCAGTATTTGGGCAAGACAGAAGAAATTAGGATCTAGCTTGTTCCATCCCTCTCTAACTTCCTCCAGTCCCAGGAAACAAAGGCATTTTTCACCTTTAAGAAGTGCTACTTCACCCTAAGTCACTTGTACTCTATCACTGTCTGCTATATGGGAAAACTTTTGTGGAATTACTTGTAACCCGTGGACACTTTCTTCCCCAGTCAGCAGGGCTGCTTCTTGTACTCCCTTTCAGTCATTCTCTTAGTGGTTATTGTACATATATTCCTCCTTTGCTCTTTATTTCTCCTTTTTATTTTGGTTTTAATCTCCAAGAAGCAGACACTTCCTCCTATTCTGTCTTTGCAAGATGTCTAGCAAAATGACACAGTGTTTTCTATGGGCCTAAGCATCTCTGGCTGCTGTAAGCATGCAGTAAATTTAATTCATTCCAGGGGCATGTTAGATTCACAGCTGCAAAAACTTCAGCATGGACTGCTCAATATGTGCTCAATATCTGCAAATCCTGAACATGGACTACAGCACATGCTCTACCATAATAATAATTTGTAGCACAATTATGGTTTTACTTTCCCAAAAGCAACAGAGAGGCGTTCACTCTGTGGCTTCCTGCTGAAGAGATGATAGCATCATGTTTTTAACTGAAAGAAAATATTTACTTCAATTGTCAAAAGTGTGTTCCTGACCTGTATTTTACTTTCTTTTGGGGTTCCTTCCCTTCAAGTATGGAAATAAAAATGGATCGATTTTGCAAAGTATAGAACAATTCAAAAAGTAAGAAATTCCTTTTCCCCTGCATCTACTTGCCAGCCCTGTGTGGTTAATTATTATCACAGTGCAAAAGCATGAGTTGGTAACAATATAGTCATATCCAAATTGCACTGTAAGAACATGCAAATAATGACCAGATTTTAAAATGTAATTCTTAGCAGGCCACGAAGAATGCCTTGTTTGCACAATTATCGAAAGTTTTTCCATTGAAATTCAGATTGGTTACCCCACCTACAGCTCTAGGTACAGTTTCAACTACCACTTTTTAAAAATGAGCGTAGAAGTGATTAATTTCTATTGAATTCTGTGACCCAAAGAAGTGTTATTTTAGATTCAAATGCTGGAAATAATTACTTGTTACTTAGGGTAAAAAAAATGACCTGCTTCCTGAGTTACCTTTCCCATAGTTTTCCTTTTAAGTGAAAGAAAATGCATTATCTCTTACAGACAACAGGCGTTCCTTTGCTAAAACAGTTCTGTTTTGAAAAAAAAAAGCGCCACCAAATCTTCTTGGTGACATCTGAAGACAATGCCAAGAAGGTGAGATTTGAAAGATGGGGACTGGTTCTGAGAAAGAAAAACTAACAAGAATAGTTTCAGTTTCTACTGGAGAGCAGAGCTGAGCGCATCTAGATTTAACATGAATTAAATTATGTTTGAATTTTGCCGTGTCTTTTTTTTCTTTTTTTTAAGTGAGATTTCTCCAGTGATCATATTGTGGTCCCCTGCTTGGCACAGAGTTGGATTTTCCTCCTCATCAGGGCTTGCAGGGCAGTGGTAAGGCTAGAAGGCATCTTTGAGGTGTGCAGCTCAGCTGGATCAAGGTTGGGAGCAGAATCCTCTTGTCTGTGTCTAAATTAAGACTTTCTGAAAAGGAGATGAAGGCCGAACAAAATACAAATATTAATAACTCAGTTGCTGCCTCTCATCTTCTTCCACTCTCTCAGCTCATTCCTCTCACAAAACCAAACAGTTACATTTGACAGCAACCTGAAATACAGACTCACAGAGCTTGTATCTTGTCTGTCACCAGGATTTAAATATTTCAGGCCTTGGCAGCACAGCTGGTTGCTCACTGATTAGAGCCTGATGAGGCTGGTTTGCTAACAGGGGCAGATTTTATTCATGGCCCTTCAGGTTCTCCATTTCCCATCTTTAGCCCTTTATTTGCTGTGGGTAATAGCTGACTTTTTAAACTGCACTGAGGAGTGCAAGAAGACTCCCATTGTGCGCAGCGAATGGAACCCTAGTCTCTCCCCTTCCCTGTCTGTTATGGGAAGGGAAGCTTCTTTAGTCCTTAGACAGACAACAGGGACATTATCTTTCTTTTAAATTTTTACTACTTGAAAAGATTATCTCAGAGCTATGCAAGCCCCTCATTGTGGGTTTCATATATGAAAACCTGCTCTCTGTGTAACTTATGCCCCGTCTGTCAGTGGACAAAGAAATAAGGACTGCAAAAAATATTTGAAGTCTGCTGGGAAGAAATCCTTCAGGTAGTGGGATTTATTGTTTCACTGAATAGTTTGGCACTTGAAGGGTCAGTAAATAACTCGGATGCAAAACTGATGTAATGGATTAACAGGTAAAAATATACAGAAAGGCAAACAGCCCAAAAGAAGTTGTACTTCTTCTGTATAGGTGTCTCCCAGTGGATGCTTTCTGGAAAACAGAAATATACTTTCTGGAAAACATCATGTGGCGGTGAGGGTACAACTTCCTGCCTTGCCTTATAGACAGCCCCTCAAACGAGAGTGGACCTGTTAGTTGTCACAGGAAATGAAATCTTTCTAGCTGGATCATTTGAGCCATTTTTCATGATCAAAGTGAGGATTTAAACCCTATTGAGGGATATCACTGGGTGACTCAAAAATCAGAAAAAGCCCAATTCCTTGCCCCACCATTTTGGAGCTGGGTTGATAGAGCGAGACTGAAATTCTGAGGTACTCAGGACTCCCCAGCCCTGGAGGCGGTGCCTCCTCAGAGGATATAAATCTCATCCCCCAGCCATGCTCAAGAAAGTATGAACCATGGAACTGACCAGCAGTGAACTTGCCATATAGGATCACAATAAATCCTGAGCCTCTTCTATCTTCCCACAGGTAGGGAAGGCAAGGGAAAAGAAGGGCCCCTGCAAGACTGATGCACTCTGGGATACTAACAGGGCTGATCATTAAGACGATAAACAGTGATAAATGCAAGCCTTTACTGCGTTTGGTGCATTCTGAGCTGTCTTCAGCTTCAGAAACAATATATAGGTAGAGCACAACCCTAGACCATCCATATAAAAGTAGTCTATTCATAACATGACACATAGCACAGCTGGTGATTATGAACAGTATGTCTATATTTCAGTGGTGCAGTAACCAGTCTTAATAAACATTGCCTGGCTTATCTCTTGGAAATTAAAAAAGTGATTGATGTGCTTCTGAACTAGCATTTCATTTGAGACAGGGTTTTCACTGACTGATAAATACACCAGACTTGCTCTGGCATTCCAGCTTATCTCAGCTCCACAGGAATAATGCTGGAGAAATGTCTCCTCAGCCTTTAGGAGAAAAAGCAGGAAGATAGTTCTGAGGCTTATCAGCCCACACTAGAGTCTGTGCAGCCCATAAGTTTTACTGTTAATCTTCAGTAAAAACAGATGCATTGCTAATGTTTTTAAGATTAACTGCAGATGCTTTTCAGCACAGCACCAAAAGCATCCTAATTTCCTTTTCTCAGAGCGTTTGTCCTTCCCTTGGGTTTCCCCAAATCCTCTCCCATAATCCAGTGCAGGGGCTGGGCAACAGAGAGGGGAAATCGAGGGAGATTAAACCAGTTCAAAGACCTATAGTGCAGGACTGAACTGAAAGGTGATCTTATTTTTCCCAAATGAAATTTCTAATTGTCTAATCATACAGCTATAACGTCAGTCAGTGCTTTGATTTTTTCAGCATCTGTTTCACAAGAATTTAAAATGCTAAGAATAGCACTTAGAGGTAAATTATGAAAGGGTTAAATGTGGTAGACACTGCTTAAGAGTTTTAATATTATATTCTTTACCCAAGGCAATAGACAGCTTCTTCATAGTCATTCCATTCCAATGTGTAAATGCTGAAAGTAATTAGACTGAGTCCTGTGTGTATTAAAGTATTTAGGAGAAAAAACTTTGGAAAAAGTGACTTGTCATGAGCAGCTGCCAAATATTTTCTAAAAGTTAGAATTACTAGTAAGAAGCTTTATTTTTTAAAAGCAAAGGCTAGTTTAAAACATATAATTGCAAAAAAGTATTTAGGTGTGCTAAACTTTTTTTTAACATTTCAGTATAGGAATGGACACTGAAACATAATCCATGGCAATGTCTATCGGCCAGAAAATGATGTTAAATAGAAGTTAGAAGTCTGCATGAGAAGAGTTTACATTTTTGTTAAAAAAGGAAAACTATTATGTTCGGAAGAACTGAAACTCCCTTTCTATTTTTAAAACAATAGCCTGAAGTGCTGTGAAGAATTGGTTAGCTGTCATTGTCACTTTGAGGAAAAAATACTTCTTCAGCTCTGAATATCAAATGTTTTGTTAGAGATGTCTTGTGTGGTGCACTGGGTTGCACATTTTCCTCATCCTTCCTAAAAGGCAATAACTGTAAAGAGACAGCATTTTTCTGTTTCTTCATCCTTTGTTGCAGAGTAAATGTACAGACTATTTAACGCTGTTTTATTTACAGATTTTAAATCGCTCTGAAAGGATCACATGCCCTCTGATGCCTGCAGTAAGCCCACTGGCTGTTTATGGCTAGAAAGTTAGTATTCAGATAGAGACTAGGCATAAATGAGAACCAGACCCTACACGACTTCCATCACTGGAGGAGGGTGTCTAAATTAAATGTGTGCTATAAAAAGACTTCAGCATTAGTCACATCTGCCTGATGAAATAAGGCCATGTCTGCTTAATTAAATATTATCAATTATCTTAAAATATTCTGCCACCTAATGAAGCCAGTTACCACCTGAACTGTTTATATATTTGACTTCTCTGTTTTTTGATCCTCTCCATCCCACATATGCTGTCACTGAAAGGCAGAAGACAGAGCCAAGGGTGCTCATGGAGGGAGCTAGCTTTCTCAATCATCACCTGCCAATTTTATCAAAGTAACTATTAAGCATGAAGTCAAAAGGCTAATAACAAGGATATCAGTCTTCTTCTAATACCTGCATTTTCACTACACAAAAAAGGAAACAAGAAAATTAGGTTCTCTTTTAAATCATGGAGTGCTTTGTCTTGCAGCTGTCTTGTTAATACTTGAGGCAGTACATAAACATCTCTCTGGCTAATGTAAGAGCTGCCAAATGACCACAGGGATATTAATTGTAGGAAGAAGTAATTGTTCAGATTAAAAAAAAAAAAANAAGTTAAGAGGATGTAAATATTGTAATTGTATTTAGTCATACAGGGAAAACAGGGATCATCTGCCAGAAGCACACAGCTTCTCTTGAGTTCATGGTAGGGCTCACAACTTCTTTGTGGTTTGGGTCATTTCTGCCCACTGGAATGTTCACCTTTACACATTTGCGTTTACTCACAAATCTTGGACCGCTCCTCTGCTTTCTCTGCTTTTCAGTGGAATTGTGGCTTTCTGCACTGAAAAAAAGCCCAAGGGAAAAGAACTCCTAGAAAATTCTCCTAGTGCGCAGATTATACAAACAGGCAAGGGATTTAGACACACAGAGGTCCATCCTTTGGTGCCTGGGGTACAAAAGGAATGCAGTGTCTCCCAGGAATGTGCAGTCTATGGGGAGTATTTGAACCTGGAATGTTTTGCTTTTACATATATATAATAAAATCCATTGAAGTGATTGTTTGAACAAAACTGGAGAGGAACTGAGCTGAAATGTAGGGACCAATCAAATATGTCTGAGAAGATTAGATGAACAGGTTGGTTGGGATTTTAAAACTTACAAGATAAGCAGACAAAATTTCCAACATGGCAGTTAATGCTGATCTTCATTTTACTCTATGCTCACAGATAGCTTGCTGGCCAGGTCACCATATTTTCTACTTACATCCTGGAAAAGCACCCTGCTCGTGCATACAGGCAGAAGATACTGGGAAGGGAGGGCAACCCAGATGATTTTGGATGTTCTTTGAAAAGGGGAAAACTTCCAGAGAAAAGTTAGATGTAAGAAATGCATGTTCACCTGAGGGCAAAACTGAATTCTAAAGATATTTGGACTCAGTGCGTGGTGCTACACCAATGCTTGGATTTTTCTCAGTTTGAGTAGGAAGTTGCTTTACTCCCTTCTTTTTTGATAGTCCGTTGTCACAGACTGGGACTGTGGAGGGTTATTAACACACATGCCCATACCTTTTACCAGGCAAGCCCAATAGCAATGATACGTTAACTGCTAATCTTAGAATGTCTTATGTACACTGAGAACATCTGTACATTTATCGTAGTAGTATAGTGTTTACATAAATCTTGTCAATGTACTATACACATACATTACACGTGTAGCCTTTATATTTAAAATTGTTCTTGCTTGAATATAAATATCAATGCAAAATGTAATATTTTATATAAACACATATTTTACTGTTGTATATATTGTGTGTATACAGAATTTGTTAGGAGACAGATACCAAATGCATTTTTAAAGATGGTCTTACTTGGTAAGATGAGAGCTCGTTTGACATTCTGAATGGCTTAGCTATCTGGTCATGGGATACAAACCTTTACAACACCATACCACAACTTCAGATCCAGTCAAAGGCAGAAGTGATCAAAAATTATCACTGCCCTGACAGTTTGGTGACGAGAAAGATTGAGATTGCTTGTCTTGGTCCCTATGGCTGTATGTCTTCCAGAGCTCAGTGCCTCTGGTACTCAGCAGAAAGAAATGCACAAAACCAGCATTACCTTCCCTCAGGTGTCCCTGGCAGGGAAGGGGTTGTGCTCCATGGGCCTCCAGTGATGGCTAAGACAGGCATTATCTAGATTTTGTGGTTTTGGTTGAATATTCTTAATATTTGTTTTGGTTTGGATATTTTTAATAGATGCATGAGTTTTATTGTCATTCATTATCATCTATCCGTCTTTGAACCTGACAGAGCTGCTGCTGATGTGCCTGAATTAACTGGGTGATAAGTGCTTGCTCAAGAAGCTTGGTTTACAGTGCTGGCTGGATTGGTGTAGGATACTTACAAAGAGATTTAAGGTGACTGCAGTGTTGTCAGGTTGACTGAGTTAGTACATACCTCCAAACGGGAAAGTCAGAGAAAGAAAAACACCCTCTAGCAGAGAGACGCAGGGTTGCACCTTGCCCTCATTTGCACTGGTGAAAACCTCAAGATCGCTCACTGACCTTCTTTTTCTTCCTCTGTTATACACCCCCTCAAAAATGAAGAGGCATTTTGGTATTTATCACGCTTAACTGTAATAGCTATAGTGCAAAGAAAACACACACAGTGTGACTGCTGATGTGGTATGTAGGAGAACGGGAAATTCTGGCAATACCAAGTAAGTAACACACACATGGCCTTCTGGCAAAACATAACCTGAGGTAGCAGGAGTGAAGGTGAGGAGAGGACACACACAGGTTTTCCCTGATGTAAGTGACAAGGTATCTGAACCCACATATCCCGCAGTACAAAGCCTGTCCCAAAGTGATACCATGCATGGACATGCAAGGGATGGTGGTGAGGCAATGCAGAGTCAGTTCTCTGTAAGCCTTACTGCTCCTAAAAAAGCCCATATCCATACCCTGCTGTGATGCAAGACACCCATCCTATGGATGAAGCCATGGTGGGGCTGCATCCTTTCCTTTCATTCAGTTACCAGAAAGAAGTCTTGTTCTTGTTTCTGCATTGTCTGCATATTTGTTCATCTCTGTGGCATCTGACTGCTTTACCTATGTTGAGACATCCAAACTCTTAATTAGACAGATCAAACAATTACATTATACCTGCTGCCTGAAGGTTCAGCTGTTAGCTCCAAGATCAAGATTGAATCAGTGAGAATGTCTGAACAAAGAGCTATCATGTTGCTGCTGATAATTGTTATACTTGTATGAGCGATCTCCAAAAACTGGCAAAATCCTGTTCTATACAGGCTTGGTTTTCATCAGCACTTGCTTTCCCATGACTCTCTTTCCTTCCCAATTGCCAGTCTCTGTTTTAATTCGACAGGGGTTTTTAACCTTATTTTTTTTAATGTTTTACATTAATATCATTTCATCACATTAATGTAATTTCATCACCCCTTTCCAAAGGGCTAGTCCTAAAAAAGAAAAAGCTTAATAAATCTGAATTTTCAGGTGTTATTGTCATTATTGTTCTAATTCTGCCTGTGCATGGACTGCATGAAAACAAATCAGCTAGATGTTGTCATGAACAAAAAGATCTGCTTATCTTGAGATTTTGTCACTTGCTGCCAGTTTTCCCAGCTGCCTACAAACAAGACAGATAATTAAATACTCATGTAATGTTAAAATACTATTATATTAATTAGTACAGGACTGCCATTAGAACATTCTAACCTGATAAAATATGAGCAGTGCCCTGCTGTTCTCACTGATGTATGGCACTTGGTGGAGCCAATGTGTTTGGGCCTATTCTTGTTTGTGTGTCAGCAGTTCAGGGCAACTATTTTGCCTCCTACTCTATAATAATGTAAAAAGGGTCTGATGTTTATTGGAATATAGATTGATACTGGTTAGAATGAGTCTTGCCATAGAAGTTGGCTGCTTTTGCTAGTATTGCTATCAGATGATTGGTCCAGTTCTCGGAGGTGTGGATGTGGATATCTGCTTTTTATTTACTCCTCATGTGTTTCTGTTAGATGACACAGCCAAAGCATTATCCAGTAAAACTATCTCTTTGTGCAAGGGACTGCAACATACTTACAAATACCCAGGCCAGGTCATGTTTAAATAAGCTCAGGATTATCACCTTCTTCAGTGGCCGGAAGTGGCATTAGAGATGGGACCAGTATAAAAATGTGAATGGTCCCAAACCTGGGCATAGGCAACCCATTTCATTCAAGTACTCCAGCATAAGGAATATAAATCAAGGTTCTTCATTTTCAAAAAATGAGGTGTAATTTACTGGCTTCTCCACTCTTAAAATGCTGGTCATTTTCATCTGTGATTAGCTTCCAGACCAGAAGTCTTAGTTCTGATTTTTTGAAAATGTTTTGTTAAATAAGAGTGAATATGATTGAAATACCTAAGGATGACTATACTGTGTATCAGAACACATTGATCTCCCATTATTTCATTTGCGTGGACAGCCTTCTGCAAGCACATCACCTTCTGAGAAACGCTCAATTTAATACTGTAGCACAAAATTATAGGGTCTGACTCTCTGATATTTGCCTTTCTCACCTAAGGCTTCAAGATAAACGTTTAACAACACCATTCATCCTGTCTTCTCTTCACCAATATTCAAAGAAGAGGTTTATTTAAGCAGACCAGCATTTACCCTCCCCAGCCACACTTCTCTCTTTAGTGAAGCTCTGTTGCTGCCCACCTGCTGCACGGCAAGAATGTACTCAATCATGATCCCTGGCACAAACCGTGCACTTATAGTTGATGGCTTGCTTGACGGAGAACAGACCACTAATAAATTGCACAGTCATTACCCTTTATGCATACTTGTTCTAATAGGTGTTGCAGATTCCTGCCTCCTAATAAGGAAAGGAAGTAGAAAAACACATAAATTCTCCCAAGGGAGTCAGACAGCCTGAAGCCACATTCAACAGCTGTTACTGTTACCATGATCACCAAGAGCAAAACAAGGATTAGAAGGGAAGAAAAAAAACCACATTGCGAGGGATTTTGGCAAGATTTTCTTGGATATGGAATGTGTTTTGCACTGCCCCACTATATAGAAGCTCAGCACTCCTGCGGCACATGATGGAATTTGGAGATTAAACCAACATTGTGATTAATTAGCCTATAAATGAGTAATTTAATTTATCAGAAGTTTTTATTTCTGTATCTTGTTGGGTTTTTAAACTGTCAGCTTAATCTCCAGCAAAAAGATTTTTGCATTCAATGTGAGCTTGGATGCTACAGTGTTATTAAATCTAATTCACAAGAGGTTCGAGAAAATGTTTTCACAGGGTTTACCTTTCATCTTCTACCCTTAGCTCTGGTCTTTCTCCTGGGGGCCAGCTAATAGGAATCGGGTGCTTCCTTGGCTGCCCTGGAGCTGTGCTGAGTTACACCAGCTAAGCCTCTGTCCCTCAGTATTATAGCTGAGAAATCCGAAGGGGAGACTCAGGTCCTCTGTTAAGAGGTGTATTTAGTCTACCCCGCAGAGATGGTTTATGGCTTTGGCAGGGAAACTGTTGACAGTGCATACTGTAAATATAGTTCAAAGCGAATTTGAAGTCTTGGAGCTGCAGGTCTCCCCATGTTAACATTAATTTGTTAAAGGTGCTTAGTGTAGGTATGTATGTACATAAAGATCAACACCATCAATTAAGCACACTCACTTGATATTCTACCAAAAGTGGCAATGGGCCACACCACAGACTGCTGCTCCCTTTTTGAGCATGGCACAAAACCAAGGCCAAAACATTGCTGGGCATTATGGCCTTCATGGAAAATGTCACAAGCCTGCTGCTCATAGCATCCTAGCCAAATTCCAGTTTCTGCAATTGCTATCCATCTGCTTAAAAGGTGTTTCAAGCAGAGACAGTGTTTCTTGCTCTTGACTTATACAGTGGAGGGTCATTAGGTTGCTGTATTGAATGTATGGTGCTTTTAATTCTCATGCTGGCCAACTTCAGGTGCACACAAAGTGATTTTTACTTTTCAGGCCAAAAATCATATCTGCTTTTATTGGAAGACCAAAGTTACAACAGATCTCAAAAGTAGGAATAAATGAGGGTGACATAACAATCTGCTGGAAGGGCATCTCATGATTTCTATGTTTTACCATGTGTCACCACTTTTCCCTTCCCCCTTTGCCTTTCAACCCTCTTTGAACACGAACAAGGGTGGTGGACTGCTTGTGGATGCTGAAAAGTTCTCCATCCCGTTCAGAGACACATTTACAACCCACTTCAGGATCTGGCCTCCTATACACAACCAAAAATCTTGCATGCTCAGTTAATCAAAACACTTCATCTGAGATCGACTCTGATGGAAACATCAGGCCAAGATATGATATCCCTGTCTAGAGTGAAGTAAAGCAGTGAATAGCTTAAACAACAATTATTAATGCTCACTTAAGCTTAAAAAGACCATGTAGTAATTTCTATCTGAATTATGGTTTAGAAAAATCCACACAAACTTTTTGATAATAATTACCAAAACATTTCTAACAGTATTTGTGACAAATCAGAGTAACTATTGATATTGCTTAATATTATAAACCAACGTAAGTTCCCATCCAATGTCAGTCTTAACACAAACTAAAAATATGCTACTTATTGAGTTGGAAGAAGGTTTTGATTTACAATTATGCCTTGATGGATTACCTGAAAGCACAACCTTCAGGCAAACTGTGATTAAGTTGACCAAAGACATCTGGGAGAGCCATCTATGGCCTAAAATTATGACCTTGGTATTCTGGGCTGAAACTAGACACCATTTAAATTGCAGTGCTGAAAAACTATTCTAGAGAGGCCTTTGTTTAGGAGACCATCAGGTTTTTTAGCTTCAGCAGTTCAGCAGAAACACCTCCTGTGAAGTTACAGGGGGGAAAGAAAGTACTCCCTATTTTTTTGCAGCCATTACTTTAAAAACAAAACTCCAAACACTCCCAGCTTGTATGAATCAAGAAGCAAAAACAATTAATAACCTAATGATTAGCAAATGCTGTAGACATAGGTTTGGATTTCACTTAGCAAGATTTATGGAGTTAAATATAAAAGTATGACTTTTGAAAGCCATGTGCTCATAATTAGCTGAAGTTTTACCCCTGGATACTGTAAAATCACAACATGCTGTCAGAGCCCATTTTCTGATCCTGTTATCAGCATGGAATAAAGTTTTCCATTAAATGCAAAACAGATTTACAGGTGCTAAAACAGCTTTTTTATCAGTGGGAAACAGGCTGCCTTTTGTTCTCTGAAAAGGCATTTCATGATTTTACATTGGTCAATTGATCATACAACAAAGGGAAAAATAACAGTTTTGGTCATCTACTGAAACTGAAGAAGATATAATGTGAAAATAAACACAAGAAAAGTGACTGCTTCTCTGACTGTAGAATATACAGTCTTCCATATTATCACCTACTGTAAAATAAACTAAAAAAAAAAAGAGTTAGATCCAAGCAATGCCATTTCCTTACTATTGCTGAGTGTACTACATAAATCCTCATAGAAATCCTGCATTCCTACAGACAAACTCAAAGGATAGCTGTGTTCCAGGCAGCTGTGGACATTGGAAATTAAATTATTACATTAAAAAGAAGCCCTGCAAAGATAGCAGTCCTTTCAGTGTAATAGTTCCTGCCATGAGCTGTCATGTGCAGGGAGTCTTCTTGGAATAGGCCCAAAAGGAGGAGTTTTCTGTACCCTGCTGTTGCATTCCCATCGCACACACCCCAGGCCAGGGAGACAAGTGGTCTTCTTTTGGGAAGAAGCTGGCATTACCCTGTCCTGCAGCAGCCAAAATGGAGATGAACGGCTTTTTCCTTGCTCGCAGGCTGGCACTCGACACCGGGCAGAGAGCCTCTGAGGAGTGGTCTGAGTGCTTTGGGACTAGCTGGGCTGAGCCACTTTTAGCAACAGCTGCTTCAGAGTTTGGTAATGGTGGAGCAACCATCTGCTCAAGAAAAAGCAACATCTCTTGCCTTTCTACAATATGAATGGTTTAAAATGGTAGTCGATGGAAAGCATGTTAGTGCCTGTGTCTGAATACTAGGCCTAGACATGCATGAACCTGGACTCGGGAGCCCTTTGATAAGCAGACCAAGTCTTCAGATTACAAGAAATTTGCATAACTACTTCTAACTTCTAAACATATAGATGGAGGTTTTGAAGGCACTTTAAGTGACTCAATGCATTTCTTTCTCTGAAACATCCCAGGGACCTTAAGAAATCATAACCCATCTTTGTACCCAAGACAAAAAGTGTGAAAGTACAGAAGGCAGGGGCCTCACGCAGAAAGAATACAAAGCATGATGTAAACATTCAGAGTTGCCTTACAGTCCTGGCAAAATTAGCTGTATTAAAGAGCAGAAAAATGATGCTGGGTCACAGGGAGGCTTCATCTGACATACTTGCTGATCACATAGGTTTCTACAAAGAAAAACCTATGGGAACAAGGTGACCCTTCCTCTGCCATAGTCTCAAAGCTTCCAATACTCAGTGAAAGGAAGTCTCACTTTATGAACTGGAGATGGTTCAGTAGCCACCAGTTCCTCTATCCTCTGTATTTATCATTTTCACTCAGCTGATTGAGTCTGCATTGTTCAAAAAAACCCTCTTATTTTATTGAAGCCTGCTGTGTGGCAATTCTTCTAGATCCTTAGTAGTTGTATTATCATGAACGAGATTCTACAGGCATTTTCTTTTTTCTTCCTTATTGAAGGAAGGAGGAAAACAAGTAAAAGGCAAAGGGTCTGGTAGTACTTCCTTGAGCAGAAGATGGAATGTTTCACTCTTGCCAGGTCTCTGTTGGAGGACAAGGGCAGCTTCCTGAACAGGGACTTCTGTAAAAGGCTTCAGAGATCTTTGAGAATATTACTGATGCTATCTGAGATGGGTTTCAATTAGGTGTACAAGATGGTACTTTCCTGGTCAAATGAAGGGTGATGTAATGAACACAGTACACTGCTCCCACATGGTCTTCCAGATGTGAGAACAAACTTTTATTAACAGCATTTTTATGACTACCATCCTGTGGGGGTGTCTGTCAGCACACTTGCTCCAAAACATCAAATCATAGAAAGTAAAAATGGAAAAAAACATATATTTATCGTGGCTCCAGCACAGCTAGGAGAAACTTCTATCAAAACACTGGGCACAGACTTTATTTGGAGATGAACTCACAGGCTGGCATACATAAGTGAAGGGAGCCTGAGAGATCCTGAGATCTCTGAAAAAGCTACAGGGCACAATATTATAAAAAAAGTCAGCTTTCAAAACCTTGATCTACTTTGTTTTCTTAAGGGATCCAGAAAACAGGAGCCAAATCCTTTGTCCTGGACAACAAAATGAAGATACCTGGAATTTACATTTTGCAGAAACACAATGCATGGGACAGACAGAAGACACGTAAGACCTCATGTTCTGGTGAAATCTTGCATCTCCCTGTATCTAATGCCATATCATTCTTCCTTTAGGTTGACCCAGAATCACCAGAATCTTGGTGTCTCTGTTCCTCCAATCCAGGAAACCATTTCTGAAGAATGACCTTCCAAGTGCTTGGCCATTTGTCAGAAACTATTACAAAACTACAAAGAAATAACCCAACAGTAAATCAAAAATCTGAGAGAGAAACCTCTTGCAAGGACTACAAAGGAGGAAAAAAAACAAATGGCATGAAGAGTTGATTATAACACCAGCAGTTTGCCACAGCAAAGGAGAAACTGATACCAGATGCTGCTGGGAGCTCTTTCATTACCTTGTGCAAGACCTGCAGAGCCATGAAGGGGCCCCTTGCAGCACTACCTCTCTGTCTGGGATAAATGTGTGGCACTTGGGTGCAGTGATTCATGCTCAAAAGAGATCTGCAGAGCCAGTTATTATTTTATTTGAATGATGAATTTGGAAGCTAACTCTCTGTTAATTTGCTGCATCCTTTCATCATCTCCCAGCAAGTCTTTTGAAGTTAGCCTCTCTTGAAAAATTATGCTGTTATGTCGGGGTTTTTTAATGTCAGCAGCATTGCCATTTAAACAAGTGAAAGTAACAGGTGAAAAATTAATCAAAATATGTTTAATACTGGGTGCAAGGGTTGCCAGATCTTTTTGATCTTTGTCACGTAATTTCTTGCTTTCTAAATCCTTAAACATCTCTGTCTGGTTCTTTAAAACTTATTTTTCATTTGACTAGCTATTCAGTAATTTGTAAATAACAGCAAATAATACAGCTATTTTCTTCCACTCTTCTAAAGAGAAAGGTCAGCTAGTAACTGCATGGTTTATGTTTATGCAGTATTTTCTGCAATGTTACTCACTGACTTAGATGAAGAAAATGCACAGTGCACTAAGGGAGGCAGAGATTTTTATTCTGTTCTGATTTTTTTGATTAGTGTAATTACAAAGAGTTGTACTCAGCATCTGCTCAAAGCTCTGAGTATACTGCATATCAAAACCATGTGGGAGGACTGGAAAAAATTTGCCATGTTATTGTTTTTAAAGTAATATGTTTGTTTGTTTATTTGTTTGCTTGTTTGTTTGTTTCATTAAGTCCCTCTTTAGTCACCTTGTGGTTTCTGAGTTTTTCAGGTTCACATGCTTTTTGTGTCCATGGTTTTCTCTGCAAACATGAGGGATATAAATGCTCTTTTCCTAACAAGTGAACACAGAGATTATATGGACTCATTAGATTGTGACATCTAAGGTTTTTAGCAAAAGCACATCAAATATAACAGCTGTTGTAATAAAACTGCTAAACCTGCCAATACTGAGGCTAAGAATCCATGAACGGACAAGTATGTAAAGAGATAGCAGCAGTGAGCTGCAGCAAGCCAGTGGATGGCTGATGGGGACATTATATGCAGAACTGGTAACCTGAGAAGGTAAATGTTATCAGTCTTAATGATTTGTATGATTTTGGGAGGCACTTGGCAGCCTTTGTGTAAATGAGAAGGCTACAGAAGCTTACTGGAGGACACAAGCAGGTTTCCTCCTGTGAATAAGTACCTCATGTGTGGTGGTCTTCCAAAAAATTATCACACTAAAGGCTGCTGAACATTTGAAAAAAATGCCTGACAATTGTGCTATTAACTTCCCGAGTGAAAGGGACAAAGACAGGAAAGCATCAATGATGCTGGTGCCTCTGTGCCCTGGGAATGCTCTAACCGTTGTCAAACTCACTTGCAGGTTCAGTTTCACTGAGTGGCTGAAAGTGGTACGGTACCATAACTTAACTCTGTTTGATGAAAAAACTCCAACTCTCTATGGGAAGGAGAGCTTACCTTATTTTTTGGAAAGAGGTATACCAACTTGCCCTACATCAAGGAAACAGAGTCAAAGCAGTAGAAACCTGTGGAGTTTACTATCAAGTGACCCTTCATATCAAAATAATATTACCACAGCTTCTGCACTATGTTGGTCATTGTTTTTCATTAATAACTTCTTGGGAAAGAAATTACATCACTACAATGCTGGGCATGTCATACATAATACTATCAACATAAAGTATGGGGGATGTTTACTGTTTCTAAATTAAGTTGTATTTCTTCACATATTCATACTCATTAAATACATAGAAACAAAAAGAACATTCCCACTTCGCCACTACAGTTGCAAAGCCATTTTCCTATCCTTACATACATATTGTGAGATTTGTCTCAACATATCTTTAGATCAAGTGACACAGATCAGGACAGAAGGGTTTATAAATAGTGCTATAGATGTACCAAAAGCCAGAAGAATGAAATGGAACACTCAGGGCTTCTAAAGTACCTAAGGAAATATATTCTGATTCCCTCTGAGCAAGGAAATGCTTCTTACTGCTCTTTGTACAGTACCTAACACTTGGTGCTTGTGCTTGATACCTAGTCTTAGCTGTAGTTTGGATACCCCCCCTAGCACAAATGAAGAGTGAAAATTAACTTTTGTGGCTGCTTTCCTCAATGAGAAGCATGTGCAAACAGATCAAAAATCTCACAAATAGCTAGAAGAATTTGTTCTTTTGGCGAAAACAGGAAGCAAACCCCAAGCAAATATTAGCTTTCTATTACATTTTTCTCCCACCTGTTGTAAAACTAAAGCTACAGAAAAAATGCTTTTAATTTTTCTTCTGGTTTATAATACTGAGGAAAGGCAATGTGGTTTTTACTGCTGCTGAAAAATCACCAGCCTCCTTGTGAGCCTTCCATTACTTAAGCAAGGATCTAGGTCCAGACAACTTCACATATTTGTAGCTGAATTAGCTGCATAGTGTTACATGGAACACTGGCAGTAAAGCTCAAAGAATTTGGATTTATGTTGGTGAAATTGACAGCATAATTTGCTCTTTCTGATGACATCTCTGCAAAACTAGAAAACACACAAACTGTATAACTGTGAATGATGAAAAGTCTCATAAGCCCTTTTTAAAAGGAAGGATGAAAAATACTAAAAATATGGTAGCAATATTAGAGCGGAATTTTTCTCCCATTTTAGGTGATACTGGGGGAAATTTTGTTGGTTTTTACAATGTGGAATAATGTCACCCAGGAATTGATCAAGAAAATGGATGTCCCTTGGAGCAAGTTTGCCACCAGTGATAAGAAGAAAATTTTGATGGAAGAATGAGTAAAAGGATATCACATTTCCAAAGCTAGACATTTCCATTACATCTGACAGCAACCTACATCTACCTGTCATATCACTCTCCAAAAGCACTGAAAACCTTTGGCTTCTATGTCACCTCATGGAAATGAGTTTAATAAACATGACTTGTCTGAGAGACAATTTACTTCCTTCAGTTCATTTCAAAGCTTCTGTCTGAAAATTTAATTTACTTTTTCCACAGTGAAAGTTAAAGATAAGCATTTTATTTTATTCCTCTTTGTTCCTCATGAATTTTTAAAAATCTCCACAATGTCTCCCCTTCATGCAAATCAATTTTTTCTCTTTTCTTATGGAATTTGTCTTGTACATCCATCAACCATTCTTGCCTTTGCAAAAGGGGCAATTTTTTTTTAAGTGGGGCAACCGTAAGTGAAGGTGACCCTCAAGAGGTAGGTGTACTAAGTCTATGTTCAGCGGCATATTTTCTGCATTACTGCCTATTCTTTTCCTTATAGTCCTTATTATTTTCCCTACTGCTTTAGACCCAATATGGACACATGATCCTGTCTTCTACTTTTTGACATCCCATCTAAGGGCAAAGCTGAGTCAGCATTATGGGAAAATACTAACTGAATTATTCAGCTTCAGCCACTAATAACTGAGAGTCGATGTTTTACAGCCCGATTTTCAAAAACTCAAATGATAAAGGAGTGGTATGAAAGAATACTGTAAACAATCTCAAGATTATTTACAGTTCAATGATAAAAGATACGCTATAGTGAAAATATTTTCCTTCAAATATAGTGCTCACTGTATTTTACCACTAATCCACAAATAAGACTTTCAATGACATCTGAATGTAATACTAATGCAAAAAAATAGAGAGGAAGAAAAGAATGTAAACAGAATATAGATGTTTGGGGAAAACTTTGGAAAATCTGCAGGAACACTTGAGACAGCCAGGTAGTTTGAAGGCAATATCTATTGAATACATACCTAAATATACTAAAAATATCCAGAGCTGAACAGATTAAAAGAAAAAGAAAGGCAGAAATTAAATAGGGGGATTAAAAAAAAAAAAGATGCAGGTTTTTGCAGCAAGCCCACTGGAAAAATACCACAAGAGCAGGTCATTCTATTTAAGAAATGAAAGTAATCCATATGCAGTGGAAAACGTGCTTGTTGAGGAAACTTAGGCATGGTTTTTGGAGTAATGGTGGAGTTTTGGGTTCTCCAGACAAGACACTGACAGGCTGGGAAACAGGAATTTCCATTGCATCTGTGACAGCTAGTACTGTGTACCTTGGAAACCTAAAATGCACTATTGGACATATCTGTCTTAGATTGTAGAAGAGAAACAATCATTCAGATGTGCTCCATCTCAAACGGAAACTACACTGCTTTGCCACCACAGATACAGGAATTATGTCTCGTTCCTTATGTAAAGACCTACATGATATCAGGAATTTTATTTGTTTGTCCTGGCCTCCAGGTTTTCACCCACAAAATGGGGTGAGGTTTCTTCCCTCTTAGGCGTAGGCATTTTTGGTGGCAAGCAGTGTACTGTAGCTGTTCTGGTAATTGTAATGGAAGGTTTCTTCGATCCAACTTTTGCACCTATTCAAAGTGGCTTGTGACTCTTCTGCTGCCTGGTAAATATCAAATGTAAGTTGGCAGAAGACTAAAATAAAATCAGTCCAAAGGCAAGAAGCCAAATAACCACTTGGCTGTACACCAAAAGTTAGAGCATGCCTAATGTCCCCAGATTTCCACAACAATTATCCATTCTTTCCTAGAAGCAGTTGGCTAGTTAACTCAAGAGAATAAAAATCTGAGCTTTGACAGAAAGCCATCAAGAACAAAGCAACACTATGTAAGAAAAGTGAAGAAAATCAAAGAAAATCTAAAAACAATGGGAAAAACTCCCTTCTGTCTATAAAATGGTGAGAGAACCAAAACCAAAGTTTTCATACACAAAAGTCAAAGCAAAACAAGCTTGGCAAAATGAGTTTTCCAGAAAAAGTCAGATACTGTGGCAACATATAACATTATATAACATTGAATTCTCTTCTTGCACTGGTGTCACTAATACATCTTCTTCAGCACAGGCTGTGGAAGTGAAAGTGCCTGAGTACAAAAGGTTTGACTACCAATCCACTAACCAAGCTACAAAGCAGTTGCTTCTTCTCTTTGTAGTCCAAACTGTTTCAAAGTTAGTTTTCCAAAAAATGGAAGAACTGAGGATACCTACTTCAATGTACACATTGAAACACTCTCCTCATAATGCTGTCTCCTGAACTGTTTCACATTTGTTTCGTTCTGCTTTAATCAGAGCACAGCCATATCTGAGGGCCGTTTTGTCTTTTCTTTTTCATATAAACTCTAGGTAAAGACTGCTAACATGCCTTTGGAATTCAGGAAACAAGGTTTCTCCCCAGGTTGAAAGATTAAAAGTAGGCAAATCTGAGAACTTGTTACCTGAATCATCTCAGCTTCTCAGGGGAAACTTTGCAGTCAGACAAAAACAGGACAGAAGGTTGACTGATGTTAGTGCAGAATCATCCCACAGTGATCAAAAATAAAAGTAAGCTGAAAACCAAGTTACTAACCCTGTTAGGGCAAATGGATTTGTAATGAAGATGTCACAGGACAGGTAACCCGAGACCAAGATGAACTTTTTATCCCTTACAACAGTCCAAGCTGACAGAAGATGACATTTGTAGCAGGAACATGAAGAAGCAACACAAGGTCTGAAGGCACAGTAAGGTCATCAGGCAAGCAATGCACAGGGAAAATGCCCATACAATGCTCTTTGGCATATTGTCAGTACAGAGGTCAGCAAATTTGATCACTGCAAGGAAGATCAGGACATATGAAGGCAAGTTTTACTATGGGTTAATGCAGCTCCATTATTTTCTGAGTTACAAGGAGGCAGCTATGCAAAGACAGGATGGGAAAAGACTGGCCAAAGAGATGTAGAGCAGAAAAGAAGAGGAGGGTAACAGAGGAACTGTGTCAGTACAGACATGAAGCTCTGAAGAGAGGATTTTGCAGTCCAGGCATGGTGAAGATCACTAAGAGAGAGTCTGAGGGATAGTGACCAGGAGTCTAGAAAGTACTGACTGCAAAGGAAGAGTGGAGCAAGAGGGAGTGTTAACTAACTCCAAAGAAGAGCTGGCTACACTGGTTACTTTATTCTTATAATATGTAAAAGGAAACTATAATATTTTTCCATGTCCACTGAGCCTAAGTTAAACCAAGGGGGTATTAAGTCATTTGGAGAAAATGCTTTCTAGCAGTAAGACCGTAAAGCACTGCAATAGTATGCACTAAGGTATCTGGAAATACCATTATTGCAGGTTTCCAAAAAAAAAGTGGTTGGACAAGAATCTGGCTGCAGTGACAGGGTGCACTTCTGACATACTAGATGACCCGTCATCCCTCCACAGAAACCCTTTCTCTAATTTTTTTAAAAGGAGCACCAACATTTTCCCCATTTATTTTTCTTTTTCATTCTAAATGAAGTTACTTTATTTCACAGGAGTCTTCTCTACTCCTGAAGTGAATCAAGGCAGAAAGGGTAGAATTGCCCATGATATATCATTTTAACACCTGCTATAGTGAGTATACCAAGGACACGTGCAAAACAAGGTGCAGGTGGCAATAACCCCAAAGGTAAAGGTGAACAAAGAGAGTGCCTGACTACAGACACCTTGGGAATGTGTGGCAACAGCCTGAGCACAGATTTCAGGGTGGAACTATACCAACTCTCTTATTTCACAGCAGACTCCATTCATGAGTATCTTTGCTAAGGAAATTTTCTTTGAACTTAGATCGGAGTCCAGTCCTCAGCTGGTGTATGTTAGTGCTGTTCCCTGCGCTTCAAAAGAGGCAGATTTATTTATCCAGTCTGCAGGTTTGGCTCCATACTTTTATCTCAGCAACTGAGAAAACCGTTTTACTTGGTCTGTCAGAGGTATTTGGTGAATTATGGTTGGTAAATAGGTGTTATTTTTGAAAGTGGGTGTGTTAATGAGGCAGGAAAGCCTCCGGAGATGAGGAAACACTAACACCATGAGCTGTTCCTAGTTCTTAATGACTCACTGATGCTTCACCTGAAAATCTGGCCTGAAAATACCTTGTTCCAGTACTGAGTAATGCAGGCTACTTCTGAAGGAGCTGAAGTAAATGTTCCAGGGCTTCAAGGACAAGTGGGGAAAAAACATCATCGTTTCAAGGAAAATCTCAGCAAAACAAGCATTAGTTTTCTGGAATGATTTTAATCACCTTTTTTTAATACATAAATCTTGGAGAAATAACCCTGTTTTATGAGCTTCTTTCACCCCTCCAAAGCATCATTTATTGCTTTTGGGGCTCTTCGTCTCTCTTTTTTTCAGGCATACTTTATGTGCCTGCCAATAAAGGGGGAATATTATACCCTGGAATCTTCCTGTGTACGTTAAAACAGTGCTTGGCAAAATGGTACTGGAATAATAAGTAACAGCTTTCTTAAGATAGGGTCAATCGATTCCAGGGGAGGCTATTTACTGGATTATATACAATCCTCTTGGAAGAAGAAAATCTCTCAAGTGCTCTCAGTTTGACAACCACTTTTTCCATCATCTGGTTGGAATTTCTGTGCCAGTTAGCTCGCAGCCCTGCTATTTCCTCTGCATGTGTTCTGCAAACTGTGGAGAGGATACACTCGTTATTTTGAAGGAGTCAGGAGTGAGATGCAATTATGGGGGCCTAAGCACACAAGAGATAAAATCTCCTTCCTGCCAGCCAGCATAGAGGGCAGCCTGTTTGAGCTCAGAGGCAGCTGATTGGATCTGAGCCTGAGTATTTGAAAAAAAGTCTTAGCTGCCTATGAGCCCCATTTGTTTATTTAGAAAGGAACCATTGTATCATTTGGTTACTCTGACCAGGCAAGCAGAGCAAGTGCTGGCTTCGATATGATGCATTTCAAAAACATCCAGCTTGTGTTCAAGTGAAGTGGCTTCATATTGTACTGCCTCTCGACACATACGAAGCTGCTCAAGCTTGCCAAGCTTTTTCAAATGTACTTCTGACATTTCAGTGCAGCTTATACCTAGGTTTCAAATGAGAGGTATGTTTGAATGAGGGCAATTTTTTGTAATTTGCCTGGATTCTACATTTATGCTTCCTTTGGCCTAATCTGTTTAATTGAGATCTGTTCCTTGGCTGGCTGCCAGTATTAGCAGAGCATGTGGATAGCAGATTGGTTTACCTGTGTACTACAGAAAGGCTATTTCTTTCACAGTCTTAGCGGTGGACTTGAATATGAAGCTAGAATTGGTTCAGCAAAATGTCCCCAAAACTGAGTGTTTACCATTAGCCTCTCAATATGTTTCATTTTTCAACATGTTAATGTGGCGGGTAACATTTTTAATCGTTTATTCAGTAAAGCCTAGATCAATGTCTGACTTCAACCATTATTTAGTTTCCATCCTTAAGACCAAAAAAACTACAGTGACATTTTCTCTTACTAAAGTATTGAAGAGTTAAGCATGCAGTGAGAGAACTAAGGGGCGTCCAACCATCTTAATTAAAAAGTCATACCAGTTGTAAGTTTTAAATGGATTTTAACTCTGGCAAGTTTGGAGAAGTGTAAAACCCTTTTCTTATCATTCTGAATGCTGAATCTCTTAAAGGACTTTCTTTACAACTAATTTTAAAATCTAAGCGAAATTATTTATTCTGAATCTCTGAGGAAGATGCGTTTGTGAACATGGAGGCATCCATTTGGGAACAAAGATGTTGACTTCATCTCATCTGACAAGGGAGTTTGAATCCTGTCAGCATGGAACTTAGACCATGGGAGATGCCTCGCTTTCATTCAAAAGCTTCTGTAATCAGCTGGTCTCGAGAACATCTCTCACACATTCTCTTGAGATAAACAAATGCTGCTGGAAAGGAAGATGGTGGAAATGAATGTTTGACCCTGACACACTTGCAGCTGCTCATTGCCTGCCGACCCTTTCCAGGCAGCTTCCTCAATCCCCCTGCCCTCCCTAATGTGACTGGCCAAAGCCTCCCAATATTGCGCATTCCTTACCCAGGTACTGGTAATAATAATAGAGGCTCCATTTGGCTTGCAGATTTAGCCTTGAAAAAAACAGCCTGTCTGAAAACTGAAAGAGAACCTAACCTCACCATGTCATGAGGCCCGCAAACCTCTGCTGGGTTGTATGCAAACAGCAACATTATGCTTTTTAAAGGACTTGGTATTAATTTGCTCTAACCTCTGTAGGAACAGAAATTACGTTATAATCCATTCTACATTGTTTGGAAAGAGGAAAATCCAGTGGCCTAATGAAGAAACAGAATCTTTGCTAAGTGCTAAAAGAACTCATCCTGTGCATATTTCCATTTCCTTGCTAATATACAAGCACTTACACAGTGCTATGGTAGGACAAACCAGTTCTAATTTAGAACTACAAGGAGGCCAGTTCAATTAGGACTACAAGGACTACAAGCTCCTTCTCACCCATCCTACTGCTGCCTCTTACTCCTGCAAGCTGAGCACATACCTGTGACTCTAGAAATACTGAGCTAACATCTGCCTCCCAGCTTTCCAAGAAGGAACTGCTCCCACTCCTTGTTCAGCTTTGGCTGCAAAGGTTTGAGCAAGCTTCTGGCAAGAGTGACATCACAGGAAGTCTTAAACCCCCTTCTGACCTAAGGCTGGACATCCGAAGTTGGCTGCAGTGAAAATCTGAAAGAAAGCAGCAGATGATTGCTGCTGCTGGGATCGCAGGGCATTGCCTTCTCTTTTCATGGGAAATACAGATTTATCTATCTCTATGGCATTGGGTCCCAAAATGAAAAACTGCATGTTTCACTGCTAAAGTGCAGGGTTTCTTAAAATAAATTCCTTCTCTGCTCTTTACCCCTTGGCAATGTTACCAGCATGGCCATGCTTCTGATGGGCACTATCCACTGCCTTCTAGCAGGCGGGAAGACACAGCTTGCAGTGTCTGAGCTGAATATCAAAATGGTTACAGGGATATCACCAGAAAGGGCAAAAATCAACCTAAATTTCTACTCTGTGTCATCCAGGTGATGTGGACAGTACTGGATGGTAAAGCAGTACCTGGTTTTTGCTGTCTAGATGGACAAGGTTAGCTCAGCACTCTCTTCCTACAGGAACTTAATCACTTAATCATTTTTATACTCTTGTTTTCCTGCTGCCTTTAGTGAAAACATTGCTGTTTGCTTATAATGTTAACTCCTACCCCATGTAACAGTTCACTCATAAACACAGGTGTTAAATCGCGGAAAACCACGTTTTGGACTTTACAAATAAAGGGGGACTGGCTATATTTTTTCTTACTTGGTACATGCATGTTCAAAACACTTTATAAACATAAACCCTTTCAACTCAATTGCGAAATACAAGAGGTCTATTCATGACCTCATTTCATCAGAGAAGAAACTAGTCAAAGACGGTGTGCCTGAAACACTCACAGGAGGAAGCATAAGTGTGTGATGGGAAGAAGGTCCTAAAACCTCTTCACCCTGTGCCCTAGGTACAAGGCAATGCTTCCAATCGCCCCAGATGGGTCTATAGGTAATGTGTGTCATCAGGAACTTCTGCAAATTAAGCCACAGTACAAATGAAGACAATGCCACTCTCTGACCATATCCCTCTAATAAAAAATATCTCTTCAGTCTGGAAAGACTGCTTCCAACAACAATAATGACCCAGAGTAATTTCTACCACTGTGAAGTGGATACCAAATATTTGCCAAAAGTTCAAGAGTTTTGCATTCCAAGTGATTAGATATTTCAACTGGCCTTTGGGAAACTACATATTTAATAGGAAAATGTATAAACTGGGATTTCAGTAACTAAATCAGGCATAGGATTAAAGAATACATAGTTCTGAGAAGAGCCAGAGAGCCAAGACATTTGATGAGCTTGATAAATGTTGCTCCTTGAAAGGCTTATGGGACCTCTTGCTGTGAATTACACAATCCATAAATCAGAGCAATCGGATGAGGTTACTAGCATTCAAGCAGCAGGAAATCTGCCAGTTTACAGAGCAGTTTTAGATGATTACATGACCAGGTACATAGTGTTGAAAAGGTGCTGAGATTGCCAAAGCTAGGGTTAGGAGCAAAGGAGGCTGGCATCCCAGCAGACGTGTCTGTGAGCAAGGAGGTCAGGCAGAGTGACAGACAGGTGGCTTTGTAGACTTGAGTACAGAAAAATGGGAAAAGGACCAAAGCTAGACTCTGTCTGAGAGACAACTAAACACAGAAATTAATTTAAAAATCCTGGTTTGTATTTTGTTTTCACACTTGGAACCATACAGGGTTAAAAGGAGAAATATGACTCAGGGTTCCAAGGAAAATGAGATTAAACAAATTTAAATTCTGCACTTTACATGGCTTGCAAGCATTTCAAACAGAACTGCAGGGCAAATGTGCCACACATTGGAAATAAGTCCTGCTGTGTTGTACTCCTGATTATTTTCTCTGTGAGTACAGCAGAAATTTGCTTGCGGATTTTATTTTGCAAACTGGAGTTTTTTTGAGCGTGGATCCTTTCCCTTGCTCTGCTTTCCATAGTTTAGCTGTCTATTAGGATCATCTTATGTGTGTTATTTGTCTGTAAGTAATCCCTCAAGCTTGTATAAATACACCTACTTGTGCAGTGTGCTGGAGCAGAGCTGTGCATGTTATAACAGCTGGCATTCGACTGTCTAATGAGTAAACATTATGTCCAGGGGTTAAAGTGGACTGGAACTGTTCCAATTTATGTCTGTTAGAAAGTTACTGGGTTAAATATTTGGTTCTTATCCTTACTCTTTGGAAAGGTAAAGCATGTCTAAAAATTGAACAACACCAGTTTGCTATAACCATCTTGGGAAAAGCTGTATCTGTGGCAGCCGTCTGTATCCAGCATTTCAGACTCTCAATACTCACTCCTGTGGTAAAATGTCCTTTAGATGTCAAAGAACCTGCACTTTAACTTTATGTATACTTGGTGTATACCACATAAATTCAGGATAATAAAAACTACATCGAAGTATTGGCAAATTACATTAACATGTCAAAGGCTGTCGTTAGATGATGTGCTAGTTTATAGGACACACTGACCACTTCTGATGTCTCTTAATCCCAGTTCAGAGCTGGGTCTGACTCTCTGGCAGGCCAGGGTGATGTTGGGCTTGGCAGTTCCCACTGGCATACATGCAAGCCGAGAAAAGATGCAGCTACAGAGCAAAGTCTCCTTTGCTTAGTCAGGGTGCTTTGAGTGATGGAAGCATTTGCAAACAGGAAAAAAGGAAGTAGGGAAGTTGGGCTACAAGTGCCAGGTCTGTGTGGAGGGAACAAACCATTTCCTGCAGAATGGAAAGGATGGAAACAAGCATGAGGTGTGAAACAGAGGGCACTGAGAGGACACTTCATCCTCACACACAGAGTAACAGACATATAGTCATTCCTTAAATCATGAAATTATTTAGACAGAATTTGTCAATTTTAGAAGTAACCTGTAGAAAGAAATGCAGGTTTATACATGTCTGCTTGTTCTAATTACTGAGACAGGAAACATTTATTCCTGTAAATAAAAATTAAAACATTTACCCAATATAGCAATTGTGTTGTAATCCAGAGATAGAAGTGCTGCTGTTTTTTACTGCTCCTTTTACACTTTTCTGTTGTTTCTGTATACCAATCACATCAACTTCATACTGTTGTGGTGGGTTTCCTTCCAGGCCCAGATCAATTCCTGCCTATGTTAGTGGAAAGACCTGTGCCTCATCTGAACCACTGGAAGATGGGCTAGCTCTTCCAGCAAGTGAAAAATTAAAATATCATTATTACACACTGTTCCAGATTTCACTGACAGATGCAGTTTCTTAATAGCTTTCATCATGCAATTACCAGTGATTTTTTTACCTTACCTTGCCCTTGATATGACCAAGGAAATGTTCAACGAAAGAAGTGCTACTCACAGCTGGCATGGAACAATTTTGGACCTTCTAGACACCTACACAGAGTTCAAGGGATTAGGCCAATATGTTCAAAATTGTCTGCTCGTGATGATGTGCTCTGCATTGCCCCAGATACCAAAAACCGAAGACAGCTTACAAAAGAGCCAAAAAAGCCAGTTGGACAAGATGCTGGACAAGGTGCCTAAGCAGTTGACTAAAATCTACAGTTGCATGTATCTCACTGGAGTATTTATGCCTATGCTTGGCAACTCAGGAACAGAGAAGGATTTCACTGTCACCAATTCAGCTGGATGAGTGCTGGATATACGATGTGCTGGACCTGCACATGTAAAATTTCAAGGGGGATACTGAAGCCATAGCCATAACCTTATTGTTTTGTGTCTTTTCTCACTTTACACACCTTTTCCATCATAACTGCTAAAGGTTTTGTAACTACAGAATGCTGGGACTTGAAAAAGATTTGCATTCCTTTCAGGATGAATTTTATACACAAACAGTGTTTGAAAAAAAAATTTGAACATCAACAATATAATTATTGCAGTAATTCATATGCTGCTTTTTAAAAACTTTACATTGTCCGAAAATGGATCAAAAGCGGTATTATGTGACTAGACTCCACTTCCATGCCACGGTATCTAAAAATTGAGACAGATCAGCTAAATAACACTCAGTAAGAAAACAACCGATTAATGATATTGCTCCAGTAATACCTGAGAAAAACAAGTGTGGTCCAAGAGAAGAAATCTTCACTCTTGCAATTAATGTTACTAAATAAGAAAACCAGCATTGTTTTGATGCTAATATTTCCTGTGTAGCCTTCATTTTCTCATCAAGATCAATGTGAAACGAGTTTTTTGTTTTTACAAAAAACAAAATTGAATTGGAGAAAAACGTAGAACTGAAGTCAGAAAACAGAAAATTTTTTGCTACCTATTTCTTTACTATTTTGAGTAATCTTCTTATTTCTAAAAAACTTGCCCTGTTGTCAAAAAAAAAAAAAAAAGTACTGAACAGCTAGAGTAATTGGCATCACAGTGAGGCTTCTCAGCAAACAAAGCCTGACTGGAGATTCGGGCTTTATCCAACAAAATATGATTTAGCCATCAGAGTTCAGGTAGAAGGATGAAGACACACAGACCAGGGAAAGATGAAACACAGGAAGAAATGCATAACTCATTTCCATGGGGATTCTGATCCTACCTGCCTCAGGGTAACACAGGAAAGTGAAGGAGAGGTAAGAAGGGGAAAGAATAAAAAGTGACCACGAGCAGGATAAAGGGAAGACAAAAGGCCAAAAAGGTCAACAGTAATGTAATTATCTGTCTTGGGATATGCTGTCAAATAAAGTGATAATAGCTTTCTGAAAATCATAAGCTACCTTAATTCATGAATCATCTACTGAGATGCTTCGCAAATGCTAAATAACCTTTGGTGGCTCTGGTTTCAATTATAATGTAAATGCTACCATCTGCATGAGATGCTGCATGGTCTCCTTTGTGCCAAATGTGATGGAATTACTCTTGTCTCTATGTGTCTTGATGGTTACACTCCCAAAATCTGAAATGCTGCCTTGCCTTCCTTCAGACTCTAGCAACATTAAGCTTTACTCAACCCTGGCCAAGCACTATTGTGCAAGGTGAATCTAATTTGAACTCCAAGGATACAGCAGTGAACCGCAGCTTAAGAAAGCTGAAAGCCAAAGAAGTGCCAAGTTATCACATACGCTCAGTTTCATTAGCTACTAAATTCTTACAAAGTAGAAAGTCTCAGCCTTCACCTAACTTGTGTCCTGTGTGTATGTAGTGCTTTCTTGTCTTAGTCTATCTTGTTATTCAAAATATAAAAGTAAATTAACCCTGGGTATCTATCAACAAATGGACACCTCAGATCATGTAATCTAACTGTGACCTCCTGGGCTGTCCTCACCTTCTGCACTGAAGCTTCCTTAAGGCTCAGAGGTCTTCAGCAATATACTGGCTTCAACCTTGTGAAACTGAGTCATCAGTGTGGCACCTCCATAAAATCTTTGCTATAACTCCTTCTATAACTTTGGTATAACACAGTAGATTGTGTGTTCAAGAGGAAACAGTCAGCCTATTCCCAGTGATTTCTGAGTAAGTGTTAAGGATAAACTCAGGTGGTGAAACACCTAAAGAAGGCTTATACCTCTGAATTTGATAGTAAGCACATTTACGATAGAGCTGATCAAATACTGGACAAAAGCTTGTGAACGTACTATGAATGTGTAATGGCTTGCTTCTCCCCTACCTAAGTCTACTGGAGTTTGTGTATTCACAAATATTCTTGTCCTGTCTTTGTGATCTGAACAAATGTATACTCCAGGTTTCCATATACTCAGCTATTAGCACATGTGGCGGGCTTTGTACTTTCGAAGTGGTAGTGACCCTTGCTTAGGCATTTTGAAACTGGTACATAAAATGCCAGACATTGAAGCACGCGTAATCTGTGGACAGCTAATTCTGTGCTGGTAACATTCAGCAAACATTTTCAGATCCAGTGTAATTTGCAGGAAATAGCACTGCTACCAGAATACAAGAAACTCAAGAAAAAATTGTGGAGAATATTGAGAATATTCGGTGTTTTCACGAAAAAGAAGGATTTTTTTTTTTTAGATGATTATTTGGTCTCTTATTGATGTTTTCAGCATTCACACGAAACATAATTTTGGTGAAACAACAGAATACTTTTTACAAACAAGTAATTAAAGAGCAATTACCAAAAAGTAACTACAAGATGTTTTCAGCTATCTCTATTCACAAATCTGACCTCAAAACAGCTCTGAAAATGTTGACCAGAGTATGTTTTCATCTGTCTTCAATTATGCAAGTCAGCCACTGAAGGCAAAAGAGTCAACACTCTGTAACCAGCTTTCTGCATTCCATTACAGTACTCTGATCTTCTAAAATTAAAAAGCTGTGAGTCATTCCCAAAATCATGAGATGGGCTTAAAATTACAAGATTTCAAAAAATAGATTGGGGGAACTTTAATTCATATGTTCAAGTGATTTTTGGGGGTGGGGAGGGTAGTTTCCTAGACTACCACAAGAATAGAAACACATTTTGTTTTTTGAGTAAGAACATGTCTAAAAATCTGGGGGTTTTAAGGAATGCCAGATATCAGTGGTTTATAGTGATATCATAGGATTTTGTAGCACTCTTCAGAGCAAATTCTGCCCTGCTGAGCTATGGTGCTCAGCTTTCGCAGCAAAATTGGCATTTATAGTCTGAAGAAAGAGAAAGTAATGGTCCAGAGTGAGGTGCTTTTCTGAACAGAAACTAATAAACCACCTGTACAGGAACTGTAATGCATACAGGAAAACATAAGTTTGCCAGCATGAATGCTGGGATTCCCCGAATTGATGGAAAACTGATACATAGACCTAAACAGTCAATGGAAATTCAAAGAACCAGACACTTTCAGTCTTCTTTCTGGATTTAAAAGGACAAAAGAAAACATTAGAATTTATTTCAGGGATGACATAAGGGAAAGACCAAATTAAATAATTGTTTTTTGGAAGATTACTTACATTGTTCTTCAAACAACAGTGTCTCAGTCTGTAGAACATCTGCTTTCTTTCTCTGTCTGCTCAGACTGACTTCTGGGATAGTAGGAAGATATCAGAAACACTCAATTCACTTGTTTGCAGCAAAGGGCCTTTAAAGAAAACAGCTTGTTGCTATCAGGGTTTTTTCCCAACTTGGATTTGAACATCTAGCTTCCTAATCCAGAAAGCAGATGTTTTAACAGTGCCTGGGAAATGATTTTTAGCATGTTTTATGTGTTCTAAACATAATCCAACCAATAGAACTTGCTATTCAATGTTTAACCTTTTCTCTAAGATTCTTTTCTCTGGTAGATTTAGTGTTTAACACAGAACAGCTGGAGACTGTAACGTTTTTGTCACAGAAAGACTAAAATGGAAAGTTTTTTCCAGTACAAAATTGTTTGCACTTTTTCTCCTGACAGTGCCACCTGATTCCCTCTGGAAGGATTAAATTTCTCCACATCCATCATATCCAAATAGTGCGATGTCAAGAGACCGGCAATACCCTTAGTTTGCCCATCCATGACTGACATTTGGTACATTTTTGTCTAAGTAGAACTGGAGGCTGACTTAAAGGTAAATTCCAGACTAGCATCTTAAGACACAAGCCCTTTTGTGCACTGACTTCTGCTCCTGCTTCTAGACTCTCCATATCCTCATTTGGCATGTAAAGCAGTTTCAAGCAGGAGCTTGCATATTGTCACTTTATAAAAAAATCCTGTACAATAACCTACATACATTCAGCTCTTAATAGTAATAATAATAATAATAATAATAATAATAATAATAATAATAATAATAATAATAATAATAATAGTAGTAGTAGTAAAATTTTTTTTAAATCCAGCAAAAATGCCAGACTTGACAATAAAAACGTCAGGATCTAAAAAGTGCATCTCACAATGCTGGATCATATTACAGCCAATGTCAAAGCTAATGCATTGTTAACCTCGTAAAAGTACACTGCAATTTATCAGAGCATGTGTGCCTTGCTGGTCCTAATATTTTATTTAACCATTTTGAATTATAAAAATAAGGCATGAATTTTAACTAGTATTTAATCTATGTTAAATACTGGAAAATAAAATCCAAGAGTTTGTGAGTATTTGAAAGCTTCACCAACCCTCCTGGCTCAACCATATGTCTCAAGAATCTTTTGAAATAAAAAAGTGTACTGAATTTTCTGATTGACAATACTCATGAAAGTCTGTCTCCATGTGGACACTTTGTATTTTCATGCTATCTCTTGAAAATATTCTGGTTTTATTTTGGTGAATGCAAGTAAAAAAATTAATATAGTGATATTATTTATTTGATACCCCTGGAAATCACACATAGGATTTCATAGGAATTTGGACAATTCAGAGTATGTCTCTCTGGGTACTCAAAACCAGAAGGCAATGAAAGTTTGCTGCACTGTTTCAGAAGAGAAATGACAGCTCTCACATACCTACAATGCATCTTCTAAAAGAAGAATCTGTACTTGCCAAGTAAAGCTACAAAATATTCCTGCTATTTTTCTACAGTGTTCAAGATTTAATTCTTATTATGTGCACTCTAATGTCCTCTATTAAATTGTGGATACACTGCAGTTCACTGAAAGTACATGGTTTCAATAGGATTTCAATTTCTGGGTACTTTTAGAATTTCACAAGTGTTCTAACCCTTCTAAAAATGTGTTTCTTTGAATCTGGAGTCACACTCATTTTGCAGCTAAGCTAAGGATCCCAAATGGATCAAGTCTGGAAGTGGGGTGAGGCCCCACAGTTCACATATACAGTTTTGAAAAATAAATTGAAGCGACTCCTTGTAAATTTGTTGAGCATGTACTCGCATGTGGAAGCACAGAAATTACTTGTCAAATTGTAACTTTTATTGTCCAGCTCATTTCAGCTGTCTCCTTCACTCAGCAGCTTCTCAAACTTTTATCCTTGAAAGGGATCTCAAGCGTTTTTCTGTTGCTTTAAGGCAGGCAGTGTCTTAAAAAAAATACACATAAACCAACTTTCTAATGTTTCAGAAAATATTTCAAAGTAAAATATAAGCATTCTTAGATTTATTTGGCTTTATCTTCAGTATAACAGCCTATATTCATTTTCAAGGTAAAGTATGGGCTTTTTATTTGTGATGAAACACAAACACAGGTTGGCCAGAGAGGTGGTGGATGCCACATCCCCGGAAACATCCAAGGTCAGGCTAGATGTGGCTCTGAGCAACCTAATTTAGCTGAAGATGTCCCTGGCCATTGCAGGGGTGTTGGACTAGACAACCTTTAAAAGTCCCTTCCAACCCAAACTATTCTATGATTCTATTTTGTTTGTAGCATAATTTAGTAAAAAGATTAAATATTTATTTATTTTAATACCTTTTTCTCACATTTAAGATCTACATTTTTAATTCAAATGTTTCTTCTCTCTCTGAAGGCTCAGGATACTTTCAGCAAAAAGGTAACAGAGATTTTCCCTAATGTCCCATTTCTTTGAAGCATCTATAGCATGATTAGCTTCCTACACGACCCATGGTTACTTAATGAATAAAGCAGACACAGTTGTTAGGTTTCATGGGTAGAAAGGCAGATGGAACTTGCCATAGCACTTTGAAGTTTTCAAGTGTTTTTTCCTTACTGATGCAGCCGAACAGCTGCAGTTTTTTTAGAGGTTGTGCAAGTGAAATAATTTATTTTTACTGCACATTCCAGCATAATACACCATGGAATAGATTTACCCCCTAAAGAATAGGCTTTGGGCTAACGTACTTGCCATGTTGAAAGGGAAAACAAATTGTGATGATGACTGCACTTGATTTGTTGAAATATTTCATCCCCAGCACTATGTTTGACAATGCAAGCAGAATAGCTCCACTGTTTCCTAAAGATTCACTGTATATGTGATCATCCTTTAACTGGGAAAAAGCCCAGTGGAGATTTGCAGTCAATGTAGTTTTAATATTAAAAATTAAACCTAGTTACTAGCTAAAATAATACTCTTGTAGCCCACTCCTGAGGGCCAGCATCAATTCCTACAAAGAGGCAAAAACCTCCTATTACTGGTATGGATGTACAAAACTTAATCTCTGTACTATTGATAGAGATGTGCAGAACTTGGAGGACCATTTCAAACTATCCCACAGAGAGATACCCACTGTTTCCATGAAAACATGTTATTTGCTAATCAGCTGTAATGCATGTATGCATGGGACTTTATTAATAATGAAGCCCATGCCAACCTTTGTGAAAGGCTGTGAGCTACACATCTTACGGACTCAGCTCCAAGCAGTGACTTTCAGACACCAGTCAATTTTAGCAGCGGTAATGCCAAGCCATAGGTAGATGAATTCTCTTCCTTTTACAACTTAAGGGTAACAACAGCTATATATTCAAGAGGTGAACTGGCTTTATTGGTTCTCATCAAGAAAAGAGCAACCTGATGAGGAGTTCTACCTCATTTATATACAATTTTGATTCATTTCATCCTGCTCTGTGCTCCTTCTCTTTTGTTATCAAGGTGTCCAAACAGCAAAATAACAAGCAGCAGTCATTAGATACTCCTGACAGAACTACCACAGGTAAAAGTAATTTAATATGTGTAACTTTGTTAGTAGAAAAGAACTGGTGGAAATTAGACACACTAGCAACTTCAGTCTGAAAAAAGAGATGTCTGAGTGGTATTTTGATGAACTCACAGGTATCTTGGAAAAAGCAAACCAGGAACTGCTCTTCCTTGCTTCTCATGTTATCAGAGCTGTTAATAAAGCAGGTAGCAGATACAAAAGAAATCTCTTGCACACTTCTTTACACAGTGCATGATTAAGTTATGGACCCTTTAAGTTAAGCCTGTGTGTGGTACAGTCCAAAGGAATACAAACCCTTTTAAAAAGGAATCTCATGACCAGGATGGACCAATGCTGTGCAGCTGCTGACTGAACATGGAGGCTGGGAAGACTGATTCAGAAGAGCATCACCTTGCACATGCTCTGCTCCTGACCTGCTCCCCGCAGTGTCCAGTTTCTAGCTTTATGATCTGTGCAAGAATCACTTGACAACCAGTGAAGAGATTACCAAACAGTTAGTGTAGTAAGTGCCACTGAGCTCTTTGAAGTTAGTCATGGTTGTTTGCCTCAGCCTGAAGAGGTTATGGTAAACAGACACAAGCTGAAGACATGATCACTCTGATTATTACACTGCGCTTAGCAGTGGTGTGGAGGAATCTTTGCATTCCACTGCCGGACTCTTCACACAATTTAGAATGACCTTTCCTGATACTATTCAAGTGGACAAATATTTCCAGCAAATGAGCTTTGATTATGCCAGGGCAGAAATTCGGCTTGTGCTGTCCCATGGACATGTTGGTGTTCAGGTCAGAGTCTGTCTGTGAGGAGTAGGAGGCTGGTGGCACAGAGGAGGAATAAGAGACTCCTTGCAGTAGTTGTGTAAAAACTCAGGAGCTTATTCCGTAACTCTCCAGAGAAAAGACTTCCTAGTTTATTCTAGAAGATCTTACTGAGATTAGACCCCCAAGGGTCAGTCTTTGGAACACCTTCATGGTTAAATGCCCTGGAAATATTTGCATATGTAGCCTTTTAAAATGTTTTTGCTAGTTCCTACTGTTGTTTTGTTGTTTGGTTTTTTTTTTCCACACAACCTCAGTAGGACAATTCTCAGTTATTAATTGGGACAAGTCACAAAAGTTAATGAAAAAACAGAGATGAAAGAGCACTAAACTACATTGTATTGGAAATGCAAAAATAAAGTAAAGCAGCTGTTCAATAAGCTAATTCAGGACAATCAAAATAAAATTATTTCACATGAAAAATCATTCCATGTTTGATCAAATGACAAATTTCAGATTTTCCTTATGGGCTGTTAAAAGGATGGATCACCTCTGCAAAACATTCTCTGATCTGTATTGTGGCACCATGGCTATTCCCTGGAAGGCTAAAAATATTTCTGGTCTTTTCTTTCATAAAGGAATTAGACACAGGAAAAGAGCAGAGAAAGTTGTAAAATATAATCAGAATTTGGTGTGGGTACCAATACCCCTAGGGAATTATGATCAAAGTACAGCAATAGTTGCACATGCCATTTCCCTGAGGCCAAGAGTCTATATAATAATCCCTACCTTTTTTATAATGCAATAACTCATTGTTAACTGAACACTAAAACTGCAGTGATAAAGTCTGGACTACGGTTATTGTTGGTCTGTTGAAGGTATGAATCCATTCTGAGTACTGACTCTTCCACAACACAGACAGCAAGACTGTCGGTGCTGCTCTCCTGGGAGAGCTGGACACGAGTCCTCCTGAAGTCAGCCACGGAATTACCTTAAGTGCTGTGTTGGTCAGGATTAACTAGATTTCCTCTTATACACTCTTTGGTCTTCACTGTAGGGGAGCATGCCGCACAAAGTAGCTATTTCCTGAAATATGATTAAGAGGGCAGTAAATGTAGAAGTGTTTCTGGAGAGGTCATTCCCACTTTCCCTGTCAAAGCTGCATGATCACGCAGAGAGGAATGTCAGATTAATGAGGCCAGAGAACCAGCCAACAAGAAAGTGCGTGTTCCCGTCTCCCAGCTCCTGGGCAATCTCTTTAACCACCAGGCTATTGTGAAAAGGGCCTGACCACAATGGGGAATATTTCTGAACAAGGATGACCAGAGATGTTTTCCTCTGAAGCTGACAGTCAGAAATCAATATATGCTCCAAACTGAGATTCCCCTGGGCACGTATGGGATGCAAGTGCTGCTCTAGTTTGTAATTTTTTTTTTAAATGGAGCAAGGCGATACACACTGCAGTCTAGATTTAGGCATATTAGGAAAATACATCCAGCGCAGGAAGGTAGGTGATGCTCGCAGAGAAAGAGACCTAGCACACAGATAGGATTAATGTACCTAGTTCTGCCAAGGTCTTAGGCCAGATACTGAAAAAAATAGTGTAGTTGCTACCTAGAGAAGGTAGCTCAGGTGCCTCCCAAACGGGTTACTCACAGGCTTCCCATGAGCTAAGCCCTCCAGTGTGTCAGATGGTTGTTACACATCTGCACAAAGGCAGAAAGAGGGACCCTGCTCTAGAAAGATGTGTCAGTATTCTCTGCCTTACACGGGTGCATGGACCAGGCTCCAAAGAAAAAAAAATAGTTGTAATTTGTACGAACAACAACGTTGTAAACATTCTTTTTGCCAGAAGTAATATTTGGCTATGAGTCTAAAAAGATCGTAAATTAAACTTCCCTTGGCAATGTAAAATTATGCATTACTTATGACTCTAGTCGATCTGACTTCCTACTGAATTTGTGAAACACTAGTTAAGTACAAAGGGAGGCCCCAGTCTGGCAAATGTTTGTGCAAGAATGACCCTCTTCATGTTAGTGGTGCAAAAATTTGGTGCGAGTAGGAAGCCAGGTAGGGGAGATGTGGGCAGGAGTCTCCAGGGGATAGGGGCCTTACATAGCAGTTGAAGTATTCTGTTTGCAATGGACTTATCTCAGAGTCTTTCCTCTAAGTTTTAAGAAAAATGTTTTTTGCTTTCAGCTTCATTAATGAGAGTTCACTAGAGTGAATGTTTTTTGAGCATACCTTATTTCTGGCTCCTGGCCAGCTCTAAAAGCAGTTGCGGTTTCTTCACAGAAATACAGATCTTCACAAAAAAATAAAACTTTTCAGCTTGTAATTCCCCAGTGGTCGCCTCTCCAGCCAAATCACCCTTGGAAACATATTTTAAACCATTTGAGCAGGGGAAAATATTTGGAACTTTGCCTGTTTTGCTAAGGCTCAGCATCAAATTACACAGACAGAGCTTCTGTTTTTTTAGAAAATATTTTATGTCTATACTATTTTGAAGTACATGGAAAGTAGTATTTTTTTAAATAAAATAAAGCTTACTGGCGCCAGTATTACATCAGTGACTGTAACCATTGTGTGCATTGTATCCCTGGTAAGGATTTCTCAATCTTAATGCAACTGACGCAGGACATCGGGCTAGATGCAGTAGGAGATGTGAATGCAATTAAGTCCTTCCCTGAGTTCTTTAGGAAAACAACAGCACTATTACTATTTGATTTATGCCTCTCAGGTGATGTATGCAACAGCCTTCATCCTTTAATAGAGAGTATGACTGAAAACTGGGATCTAAGCCCAGTTTCATGTTGGAACATTTGTTTTTTTCATTTAGCAAATAAGAGCCAGAAACTTGCAACACTTACTAAGAAGAACAATCATCAGTTTGGTCTTCAGCTTAGTGAACATACGTGGAGACAAAAGGGCCAAGTCCTTAACTGGTACAAACCGGCAAAGGTCCAGAACTTGAAGGGATTTCAGAGGATCTCAGTCAATTTATGCTTGCCATGGATCTGCCCCCAGACATCTGCCCGTGCATATGTAGGCAATGTGTATGTACGTGATAAGTGTGTGACATATTGTACTGCAGGGCATTTGATAAAGAAATATCCAAGCAATTTATCACATAGCTACGATTGCATCACCTGCCCATTAATCAGTCTCCCCGATTCAGTCTGGCATTTCTGGCTCTTAAACTGCTTCAAACAGCACCATTTATATTTTAAAGCCAACCTGTCATGGAAGTATTTCCTCCCTCCCCCCACCAAAGAAATGGAATTTCCTCAGAAATTATACCTGCATGAGGTCCAGGAGAGGCAAGATGAATTCTGAAAATTATGAAATTGTCCTGGTTTTAAAGCCATATGTGTGTTTTGTCCTAGTGAATGAAACAGGAAGAACTTTAGCAGCTTTCCAGCAGACTAACTCAGTGAAATGTAGAGAGTCTGAGACACAGGGCTTTAAAACAGTGATTTTTTTTAAGTCATGCAAGTGATCCTAAATTATTTTAGATATGTTTTAAAAGTCCTAGTTTTAATTTTTCTCTTCCTTGTGCCAGTCAATGCACTTAGCTTAATGGGCCAAGAGACACAAGGAACAGGTTCCTGAAAATATTTTTCAAAGTTTCAAAGTATTTTAGAAGAGTTTTTATGTAACATACATGGCAGAAACTGCAAATCCCAAACATGCTAATGAAACTGTACATATACATTCTTAAACACCTACGTCAAAAGATTGTTCAGGCTGGAAAATCAAGCTTTTGAGAATCAGGAATGAGAAGTTGCAAGAGTTCCTAATTTTAATGCCTTTTGTTCAGTCCATATAAGCTACCACATAGCCCCATAAATCTCCCTCATACCCAGCCAAGCTGTGCTCCACTTAATAAGCAGATGGCTTATCTCTCTTTGTTTTTGGCATTCCCATTTCTCAGGTGGGCCCACAATTTATTTGATACAATGTACTTAAGCTTCTGCACTGGATGCACAAGTACTCACTCCCTCTTGGCTGCTTTAGGGATGCTCTTACCATGCCTTTGCTAGACCACTGACAGGCTCAGTGCCCTCTATTCCCACCCCACAGCCTGTGAGCATAAACTACTGAAAAAAGAACAGCAGATTTATCAAAAACAAGTGGCTGGTGTTTGATTTTTTGACATACCTAGAACCTGACTGCATACTGCCTGTATGAGCCATCTGCAATCAGCTTTACTCACTCCTGTGTGCTCTCAGACATTCTGAAAACCTGTCTGCAGATGTGTTCCTTGGATGGTCAGAAAATTATGTGGCTAATGGCCATGCAAGAGGAGACTGACTCAAATGGTGGTCCAGCAGAACATGTAGAGAAACAATCCAGTGGCTGAAGAAGACATCCTCTTCCTTAAACAGGAAACTAGCTCTTCTCTTAGTGCAATTCCCTACTCAAAAGGGTCAAACAAAGACCCAAAAGCACAAATTGAGGGGAGAAAAATTGTACCCAGCTCCTGCTGGTCTTCTGTGGGCTGTAGGCAGCAGACAAGGACACTGTGGTAAAAACGTCTGCTTAATTCTAAAGTTTCTGCTGACTTATTTAAAAAAAAAAAAGAAAAGAGAAGAAAAGAAAAAAACCAAGACCAGGAAACCAACCAAAAGGACCCATCAACCCACTAACCCACAAACTAAACCAAAAGCCCCCCCAATAAACCTGGCCAAATATGTGAAGATTGATTGAGTGTTTCACATACTTAGTGCAAGGTAGAAAAAGAAACAAAGGGCACATTCTGTCATGAGGGCACCATGCCCTCTTCTCTAAAGTCTTGCTTGAAATTGTAGAATTGATGAGTCACCTGAAAATAAATTAACTTAAACATAAATAGTGTACTTCACTTACTCTAAAGACATTCTAAATTCAAGTTGAAGCTGATAGCCAGGATGAAGAGCTTTCAGCCTGAACAGTTAAAGCAATTTGGCAAACTTAGCACCAATCATAAGTATGGGCCTTATAATGGGAAACATACAGAAACTGCAGGTGTAGGTAACACATCTGCCTATGAAATGTGGAACAGGAGATAGATGTCAAGCAGAACACCAGATTCCAACTCTGCCCAGAGAGTAATCTGTATCTATTTAATTGAAGCTTTATACTATGGCTTGTCATTCTTTTCCTTTATTTTTTTCACATCCCACTATTTTGACACTTTGCTACAGACAACGTGAAAACAACTCAATAGAACACTTTCATCTGCATAATTGATAAGAAAAAGTGAACTATGAAAGAAAAGGAGCAAGGGCTACAAATGAAGACAGTGACATGGAATGTATCGTACATTTATTCTTTAATGAATATGTTGTAGATAAATACAATGGGAAAGTGACAGTGGCACAAGTTGTGCAAGTTGAAAGAGAAGATCATCTTGGATCTTGGAATGACTGGAGAGGAATGAAAAGAAAAGTGATTAAGGAACTCTGAAGCCAGGGATGAGGAAGTGAAAACTGAAAAGTTGGACAGGATATAGGTACAAACTAGAACAACTGTGCTCCTCCCTCTCCTTCACTCTTCCCTCTCTCATCTCATCTCATCTCATCTCATCTCATCTCATCTCATCTCATCTCATCTCATCTCATCTCATCATCTCATCTCATTTCATCTCATCTTTGATAAAACATTAAGTTTTATTGCATTCATTAATTTGTTTTCAGGAGTCACAAATTATACTGTGATTTTACCGGTCAAGTCTGTGCATGGATCTGGAACGCTACAGTCAAGTCCCACTTTATGCAAACCTAAAGCAGCAGCACCTAGAGATTTCCACTAGCATTAGCTCTCCTTTGTTTACACCACTCCTTTGTTCAGAAGGACAGATTAGAGGGTTTAGCACTTTTTTCACTGCTTTGTTTTCTTACTGTCAGGCTGAAGAACCCAGCAATGAATCCTTTGTGCCCATTCCTCTGCAACCCATTTGCTTCAAGGCAGAGAGAACACTCTTCTTTCAAGGTTAATTTGTTGCATACACCCTCCTAGATAAACCAGGTGTTGAGTTTTTACTGCTTCCTTTCAAACCCAAGTTCAATAAATGTCCAGGAAAAGCTGACCCAGTGTGTAAAAAATATCTCCAGTCCCATTCTTTTTGGCCAAAATGCAAACAGACAACCCATAGCCCACCTTTTTGAAACTGAGCCTTTCTCCCTGCCACATATTCTCTGGTTTTACCTAGTCTAAGATTGAAATACAGACACAGCAAAGCTTCTGTCACCCTCTAGTGATTTTCTCCAAGGTGAGAATGTCTTTTCTTCCCTAATTTTTTTCCAACACTCCCAGTTCCACCTCTGAGTGCCACCCAAAATACGTTAGTCTTTCTATATACCTGTGGAGGTGCACATAATGTCTGAAGTCCTGGAAGTAGAATTCCACTAACCCATGCTCCTTGTCAACTGCACAAATTGCAGAGGCCCCAAAGCTTACATTTTAAGTGCTTTCAAATGAGGGTCTCTCCCTTTCCTCATACACAAATTGCTGCTTCTTGAGGCTACACAGCCGCTTTTCTGCTGGAGGCCAAGGTGCATCTGCATGTGGTTCACATGGAGCTTGTCTAAGTCTCATTGAGCAGCTGTCTTGGTCTCCCTACTAGATGGAAAGACAATTTAAGTAACTACAGACACAAGGCAAACAGGTCTTCTGCCTCTGTACTTAGCCCTAAGGAATCAGACTGTGTATTCAATACCCCTGTGTCCTGCTATGGGCCCACACAGTATCTGGGTCTTCAAGCCAGAAGACAGACACAGCTGACAGGACTCAAATTCATAAATCCTCAGCAAGTTATGACATCTTACAAGCCATATTGTTTTGCTTGCCATTGTGTCCAGCCAACACAGACAAAATCTTAATTCTATGGCCATAGCAACTGTGCCTACACAGCAACTGTGCATACACAAAGGTGTATGGTTACCATACACCTTTGGTTGTGCAAGACAGCACAGCTCCTGTGCCAGCTACCAAGCCACTGTCCACAGTCCACCCATGTCAGCACAGGAGCAACTCTCCAGTAGCAATGCAGAAACACACGGCTGCCTCCATTTTAAAATCTAACTTCTCACTACTAATGAGAAGGGAGCTGGCCTGAACTGAGAAGATGGCCTATGGAACTATCGCAGTGAAGTGTTCATTACCACTTTGTTGCTGTCTTGTCTCACACTATCTAATCACGTCACTGCCCAGTTCTTGGCAGGTTACTAAAGGCCAAGACAGGATTATACCTGCATCTGTCTGCATTGGATATTATTCAAGGACTTCATATTCTTTGCTTCTTTACCTTACACCTGGCCTCTGTACTCTTTAGAGATAGATGTCATCTGCCATTGCATTCCACAGATATTTGGATGACTGTCCAAGTCCATTAATTATGTTTTTGGAAATATTTCCTGTCAATGATCTTTCAGTTCTTCCCAGATGGCAAGCAGAAGCCGTTCCTCTTATGTCTCAGCCGTAGAAAATATGGTACAGAGATACAGTACACAGATGTAAATGGACTGATGCTGAGCAAGATCGCCACTTAAACAGATAGATGGTATCTTATCACCATGACAAGAACAGTAGATGCTGGTGCATCCTGGTAAGGTTGAAAAACAGAGGACAAGAGAATTCAGAGCAGATGAATAAACAGAATCATCTGCACGCTGATTTAATACTTGGTAAACCAACTGCACTTTTAAAATAGCAGTATAGAACATGCATTATCTCACTAGCTAACACATACTAAAACATTGTCACACAAACAGAGATCATTTCAAATGAACCATCTATCCCCTTCCACTACCTTGCAGGCAAGTCTTCAGCATATGTTTTACCAAACAGTCCTTGGCAGTTCTATATTCCAAGCCTTAGCACTTTTAAAATGGACAGAAAATTGTTTTGGAAAAGGCCCAAACATTAACTATCAAAACTCAAACAAAGAAGTTTGAGTTGGGAAACCAATCTTTTTTAATATATCTGAAAAGAGACATGAAATTCGGTTTGGAAAACATTTTTATTAAAAACTGTAGCTGTCTGTACTCTGAAACACCCTGGAGGTCTAAAGATGATATCAGTATATAAATATTCAGGGCTTCCTGAATATTTCTTTTCAGAAAAGACTTTCTTTTTTTCCTCTTACAATTTCTTTGACCTTTAGAAAACAGTCACTATTTGTAGCTTGATTTTTTCAAGATGTTCTCTGGTACATAAAGATGGCAGGGAATTCAATTTAAAAGTCAACTCATGAAACACCATATAATAGTCAGAAGATAGTATTGCTTTAGGCGATGTTTTATTAAGTGAACAGCCATTCAAAGTATTTTGGAGCACATTATATCCTATTTGAAGGAGTTCACTTTATTCAATCCTACAGAAAAAATATTTTACAAGAGAGATGATATTTGAACTATCCACAGGCATATGGATAAAATGGCCAGTACTCAGATCTAGCAGAGATGAGTCTTCTTGCTTTATAGAGGCCTGTCAAAAGGTCTGATTTATAAAAAGGTCAGGGTGTTTTTTTTTTTCTTTAAAGGGAAAAAGACTTTCATGAGGTCCAACAGAACAGCTGCAAAAATACCTTCAGTCCGTCATCCGGAATTCCTGAAGGTGAGTTGTGGATTTGTGGCTAATGAAACACTGCAAAATAGCACTCACAATGTTATAAAACAGCCCTAATGGTTTATTAGTCTCTTACAGGACAAAAAATGAAAGGTGCCCAAAGTATGTTATTCTGTTATAATTATATAAAGCCAAATTTAGAGAGAAAAAGAACAAAATCAAACATATGGAGACGTCTCTGTGACCTCAGAAGTGGATCACAGACTATTTATGACACTACAAAGCGATCACTGGAGACCTGGGGTCCAATTAAGGATTCTCACTGATGAAAATCAGAACAGTTTCACATGATATACAATGAAGAAAGATTAAAATTTGGTCACCAAAACCGTAGTTCACTTGACCTTATACAGCACAAGAGTTTGTTTCTGGAACAGGACTAGTTCATTCCACGTATAAGACATCTGATAAGAGCAGAAGTGGCTAATAGATTACTTAGGATTGAGGGCGAGGAAAGGGCACTGAGAGAACTGTGTTCTCGACAGTTTAGAAAACACAGTATGTGTTATATATCATAGAAAGCTTCTGATATTTCTGTTTTCCTACCTTTACAAAACAAGACTTAGTAAAGCAGAGGAAATTACCCTATTTCTAAATGAATGACCTTGTACTCTACCTCTTAAGCTGAATTAAAGGGAAGGCTGTGTCCTCCTAAGCAACACTACATTTCAATAATTTGAATTTTTTGAGGGAAAAAATACCACACATTTGTCTTTTTGTCAAATACAAAGCAGCTTTAATCATTTTCTTTTACTGAATTTAGTTTTGTTTAATGTGTTCCAGTTACAAAAAGCAATGGCAGATAAAAATAATCCAGCACTATTTGTGGGGAGAAAGCCTAGAGGGATGTGACTAATAGCTTTACATTCCTGGGGAAATATTGACCCAAATTGCAGGACAATACCTGCTGATGAAAATGGTTCCTATGATTCTAGCAGCCGTGACACAGCTGCAACTGGATTTTCACCACATTGCCAACATGGACAAGAGTTTTCCCATTACTGTTTTCAGGGCAAGTTCAATGAACAAAACCCATCTCCACAAGATTTTCTTAGGGACAAACACCTGATTCCTTCAATAAAATCTTCCTGGACATAGATGGACTACAGAGAAACTCCTCCTCAATCCTAAATCTGCCCAGTTTTAAGCACTTCAGTTGTAGTTCTGGGAAGAGGATACACAGTACTTCTTTTCTGGCTATTTGTACAGGGGTGATTTTCATCCACAGTGTCAATAAATGACTACCTATTTCAGAAGAAATAAAATTTGTATTCTTCCTGTGCCCTTTCAGATGTGCAATCTGAGAACATTAACTTATTTATTACATAGCTGTGCCTATATAGTGGAAATTCTCCCTTCAAGAGACATCCTGCAGACATGAACATTACTGGGATTACACTGAATCTGAAAGGCCAAAAGAGGAGAAAAATTATTATGCTTTTCACCTGTGATCAGAACATCTTCCCTGCAACATTCGTATTTCCTGAAAAAAACTCCACTAGTTCCCTTTTGCTGAGTTGTCAAATCAATATATGTAAAAGCCCAAAGGTATTTTATTCATTGCTAAGTGATCCAGCACAATAAAAGTGAACATGATAATGATGACAATGATAGTTCAATATATGCTAATTACTTGTTCAAACACAAGGAAGAAGGGAGGAGAAGGGAGACTTCCCTGTTAAGTCTACCATTTCTCCTTCATTTGCTTTGCTTCTATCTCCTTTTTTTTTTTTTTTTTTTAAGAAACAGATGTACGGTCAACTCTTGTGCACTTCTTCAAAGTATTGTACTAGATCTTGCATGTTTCAAGGCTGGTTACACACTCGGCCTGGTTCGACTGAAGGGAGTTTGCACCAGGCACTTACATGCTACTGTCTCAGGCTGGATGAACTATGTCTGCCTAATTCAGAATCCCCTTGAACATCAAAGGTCTAACTCACACTTCAGGGTTAGCAGGGTCACATTCCACCTAAAAGAAGCCTAATACTGCCCGAACTGCTCACAACAAGCTTCTTGTTTGACAGTTTTTGACCTATTTTCTGTTCTCAAATGATGTGCAAGGAAACTTATATTTTGCCACATTCTTTAATAATTCACTAAACACTTCATGTGGATTCATTCAAATGGCTTTCTCTGAACTATCTGCTCTGAGCCTTGAACATCTGTAGTGTGTCATTCAGGCTGCAATTTTCCACCTGGTTGTAACTTCTGGTTTCTAGAACATTCCCAAATCCACAGAAAGATTTCAGAATGGCCACTCAAACGATCCTGAAAAAACCTCACACAACTACATCCAGGCATGCGCTTGTACAATGCTTTACCTTTAATAAATAGTTTTGTGAAGGGAAATTCAGTTAAGTAAAAGGCAACTGGAGAGGCCATAGGAGTATCAGTAAATATGGTCAAGTAGAAGACCTCTCCTCTGCTGTTTTTTTCTAAATGTGAGCAAGGACTGAAAAATAAAAGGGAAAAAGAAAGGGCCTGAGCAGGAAAAATGCCAGGGACAAAAATGTAGGCATAGGGAAAATAAGTATAAAAATGTTATCACAAAGATGCAACCATTCCTCAGTGGAACAAAGAATGGTGAAAATATTTAAAGGACACAGTTTAAGCCACATATATATATGATCCTTTGATCTCTCAGTGAGGAAATTCACTGTCTTGCAGGAAGCATCAAATTATCCACATCGGAAGACACTGCTAAGCTTTACAGTGTATGAGAATTGACTAGAGTTGAGGATAAATAACATGCTGGGATTCACAACCCGAAAAGAGCTATCAGTTAGTGATCCCTAATGCAGTTATAGATGCTAGGTTAAATTTAGGTTAAAACCAACTATGAAATACAGATATCCCTTGAATGGAGTATTATAAAAAGTTTTAAAGCAGGAATAGCTTTGCAATCCCAAAAGAGGTACCATGGGTGTATTGCAAAACCTCAACTCTATAGCAGATCTATAGCATCTTTTCACTGGTATGAAACAACTATAACAAAAGCAAGTCTTCTGTGAACTTAACTCAGACCTTCACAGGAAGAAAACCAACTTGGACCTTGAGAAAGAGGCAAGCAAATAATGGGGAATTTTCTCTCTTTTACAGGTAAATTTAAAGAAGCAAATGCCAAACATAGAAAGCAAAGACAGGGTATAAACTTGTAAGGCCATTTTTCTCATAAGACAAGAAGCTTAATTTAGAAAGTATCTTTTCCATTCTTTCTAATTTTTCATGTAACAGCTTGTAGCCCATAAGCACAAATAGGGTATCCAGAATGGGGTAAAGGCTGTGAACAACAGGAAGAAACAGGTACCAAACAGATTTGTGGGGTGAATGTATGAAGCTGATGTTAGAACAGAAGGAAGCAAATTTAAACGCTATTAACTTGATTTTACAAGAATATTTGCAACATTGTTATACTAAGTGCTAACCCTAGTCTGCGTCAGCTCAGTATAATGTCTGAATACACACATTAGATAAAAGTAACTAGACAATGCTACACAAAGAAATGTTCCAGCTGCAGTTTAATGAACTGAAGTGGCATGGGTATCATGGCAATCATTACCCTAGTAATTAATTTTATGAATGCCATAGGAATTAATATTTTTAGAAAGATACCTGGGTGGGAAAATAAAATACAAATAATCATATCTATATAAGCTATATCTATATAAGCTAATAAAATATGAATAATCTATCTATAAGCTATGAATAATCATATCTAAAGGTGGTACATTTACATCAGATATAAGAGATGTTTCCAAACAAATAAATCTTTTGAGAGCAAGTGGTAGAAACCCCTAATTTATCACCTAGGACATTTAAAAATAGATCAAAATAAACTACTGGTAAATTTAACATAATGACTAATCTCACACTGATTGCATAATCTTGCAATAGGAATGGAGAATGTTCCATCTGTAATGTGTAATATCTGTGAGACTCTGGACATGTTTGGGCTATCCAGCCATGGATATTAGGTCTGGCTCCAGAAAACAGCATGATGCCAGCATACAACTTAGTTCCCAGAGTTTGGGAAATCTCCAGAGCACCACTGTTGCTAACCATTTTCTCCAAAGTAACAACTTTAGTCTCATCTTTACAGTCACCCTAAATCTGATCCATCCCTCTTGCAGAACTTTGAAAAGAGCAGTCGCCTCAGGCAAGCAGAAAGAGCTCACCTTCAATGCACACGCAGGATGATTGCTACATATAGGAAGAAAACACTTATTTGCAACACGACTGCAAACAGCTGATGGCTCAGTGTATTTTGATATATCAAAAAAATGAACATATTTAATAATTCACCAGAAAAGAAAACCACAGCTATTTTGTGACGTTGTTACCAAGATCTCCCACCTCAATACTTCAATGCTTGTTATTGCAATAACACAATAACAAGTTTATGACTGACTGTATTTCTCTATCATATCTGAAGCCCTTAATTTTTGTTAGATGCAGAAAGGAGATATATTTTCAAAACTATCCATGACTGTGAATGATTCTTGTTTGAATGTCAAATTAGAAAATCAGATTTTCAAAGGTTAGGTGCTCAGCATATTCTGAAAATCAGGCTGTCTGGAAATGTTTCAGGCTGTGCCTCTAATAAGGAAGTAATTGTATCATTCATCACTTTTGCAAATTAAACTTTTAAGACAAAGACATTTTTCTTTCATGCCAGTATTCAGACACCACAGCTAAGGGTGTGGTAGGGTATGGAGTAGAACTCTACTAACTGCTTTGACATCTTTTAATTTTAGGTGAAGTGTAGGAAGAAAGATACATGTACCTGCATGAATATAGCTGCTCTTCCTGTAATAAAATCTGCTAATTACCCATGCTAATTCCCTCCATATAGAAATCCACCTTAATTCATTCTTCTCCTCTGATAGTTCAATCAAATGAACAAACGAACTTAAGCGAGTTTCAGCTGCTGACCATATCAAAAGTTCCACTGATTAACTATAACTGCCTTTTAAAAGACCTAGTTAAATCAAAGCAAATCCTTGCCTGAGCACACTTAGTTTATTTATTGAGTAACATTGATTTATTTGAATTGGTAAACTGGGTCAGGACTCTGAAATATTTGCATGCCTACTTTATGTTTAGCACACTATTTAGTCTAAATACATTTTGTTTCAGTAGAAAGAAAGTATGAAACTCTTCTAAGAAGGTGTAATAAACAAGTCTGACACTCTTTTATAGCAGGTCAACTCAATAAAGACATCACCATTTCTTGATGATATGAAGCCAGCTGTCCTTAAAGAGACCTACTGGAAAACACCCCAAATCAGTTTGCTAACTCCCAATTTATGTTGAATTAGATTTTTATTGCTTTAATCAAATTGTTTTGAAAGACGATTTTATTTTAATCATGGCTGCTTTTGTGTGTAAACAATGCTGTAGGCAAATATCATCACAGGATGCATCAAGGATAGCTACTAAATTGAACACACTGAGGATATATTTCTGAATGGCATATTTCACTACAGCCATCTTCAAATTCTAATAGAGAAATTGAATTTGGGAGTAGAAGAAATAGGAGACCAAATCAGGTATTACCTTTCCACAATACATGTTATACTTTTGTTGGTATAATCTGTAATGACAAAAAAAATGAAACCACTACTCTTATTTTTGTCCGTATTGAGTGGAAGTCTGCTTACCCACAAAATTATTCATTTCTTCATGCTTCACCTGTAGAAACACTCAGAATTTCTAATTTCTTGCAAACTTGTATTATACAAATTTCAAAGAAGCATACCCAGAAAATGAAACACGAATCTATTAGTTCCTTCTGGGTAGTTGTAAACATTTGAAAAATCTGAAAGTAAAAAGGTCAACAAACCAAAACAATCCACCAAACAAAAAATCTAACTGCTTCTGTGTGTGTGTGTATGTTGACATGTCCAGCAAAGAACTCCCATAATACTGTGCTGGTTGAAATTGGTTTGACAAGGCAGAGTAGTAGACTCTTGGTCAGGCATGAGAAAAACGATACTGATTTTGTGGATGATTATGATTAGATTTATTGCTAATACACTGTCTAAGTATTGTCAGTGAAGTACATAATATAATCATGTCTTAAGGGTTATAATATAAGCAGAGTCAGCTAGAAATGTACAGGTTTACAGTTTTTGGCCTTACAGAATGTACAGTTACAAAGCAACAAATCACCTATGAAGTTACTTTAGAATCTTATCTCCACATATAGCTAGATTTTAGCGCTTTTACTCACCCTTCGAAAAGCGAGTGTTTCTCTGTCTTTGGGCTGGATGTACAATGCAGGCGTCCCTGATGGGGAGGGGATCCACCCAGAAGCTGACTGCAGCCTTGGGAGACCATTTTGCCTGACTCCAGCAGCATTTTATACCCTTTTGCAGGCTGACATGCAACCAAGTCAACCTTGCTCACCACAGCTTCTCCATCTGTGGAATGCATTCATTTTGTGAGTATCCAGACAGTTCCTACTGCAATACCTACCCGGTGTTCTCGTCTTAGCACAACTCCCACCTAGCGTTATCTTAGGCCAAATCACATTGCCTGCTGGAGACAATCACAAAGGAAGAGGTTGTGTGTGGGGTGGGGAGGATGAAGGGGAAGACCCGACTATCCTGCCGCTCAGAGTGACAGTGCCTTGGTTCATATATGCCTTTGTAGAACGTGGTTATTTAAAACCTGTCTCTAACTGGATTAACAGGTGACCAGGAATCAGTTGGCTTCACAATTAGTTTTGCCTTTCTTAGGACCAAAAAAGGGTTGGTGTCCTACTCTGTTCTTGGATTTGTTTTAACAGCATGTGTGGTCTAGTTTGTAGTTTAGATTGGAAGAGAGTTCAAAAAAGGAGAAGTCCAGCAATTCTGCATTGTGCAATACTTCCATGTTTACTTTACTGGATGCACTGGGTAAATCTCTCAGTGATACTTACTATTTCATATATAAATAACAACTCCCAACTTTATAAGGATGCTACTCAATTTTTAAGTAAATATTATAAATGTAAAAAGCATATTGACAAAAAAGTAGACACTGGATAAAAAATCTATTTCAGGCAAACTTGTGTATCCTCACGAGTGGACGGACCTCAGGGCAGGGACAGGGGGAACAAAGTCCCTCCCACAGTAAGAGAAGAACCTGAACATACATAAGTCTATGGGACCCGATGAAATGCATCCCAAACTCCTGCGGGAATTGGCTGATTCAGTTAACAAGACACTCTCCTTGATATGTGAAAACTGGTATCAGTCAGGTGAAATCCCAGATGACTGGAAAAGGGCAAACATTGTACCCATCTTGTAAAAGGGTAGAAAGAAGGATCCTCGAAACTACCGAACTGTCAGCTTCCTCTCTGTGCCTCAGAAGATCATAGGACAGTTCCTCCTAGACACTCTGCTAAGGGCGATGGAGAACAGGGAGGTGATTCAAGATGGCCAGCACAGCTTCACCAACGGCAAGTCCTCTCTGACCAACCCAGTGGCCTTCTATGATGGAGTGACTACATCAGTGGACAAAGGAAGGGTCACAGATGTCATCTGTATGGACTTCTCTAAGACCTTTACCATGGTCCCCCACATTCTTCTCTGTAAACTGGAAAGAGAAGGATTTGATGGATTGTCTATTTGGTGGGTAAGGAACTGGCTGGATGGTTGCACCCAGAGGGTAGTGGTCACGGACAGGTGTTGGCATAGCTCAATATGTGATGGGGCTGAGATGCAGGTGAGGAAATCGGGTGAAAGTTTTGTGGTTTGTGTTGTCATGGCATGGGAGGGCAAGGGGGAATGTGGAGCGAGGTGTAGTCTGCATGGTCTTGTTCTTCAACCTGATACCCAGATATGTTTTGTAGAAACCAAGTACACTGCCTACAAAGAAATATTCCATACAGTGTGCCCACAAAGAACAAAAGGCTTGACCACTTGGGATCCCTTGGGAACAAGGGATGACCACTTGTCCCATCCACAGTACTTCAAACAATCATGATGATAAAATGTACCCCAATTTTTCACCTAATCAGGGGATGAGAATTCAGTGCGAAACTGCAGGGACAGATTGATGGATTTGTTCTCCCTGCTCTCCCCAGAAGGGACGCCTTTTGGTAAGCCCTACATCCGCAGCAGTGCTGAGTGTTGACCCTGACTTTAAGCTTGTGATTGCAATTACACTGTTACTGCCATATACAGTTACTCTGCAGTAAATGCACTATCACTGCCGATCCAAAAGAACCTTATATGTTGCACTCAATGAACTGTGCTATTTGTGAATCCAACAGGCTCTTTTGATTGCAACCAGACCTATAGTTCATGGACTATTTGTGCATCTGCTGTGGGACTTGTAGTTATGATTTTGCAATACAAGAGACACGTTTATGTCATCACCAAAGATGACCCTTAAAGCTCCCTTCCAACCCAAACCATTCTATGATTCTGTGTATGCAGTTAACCATTACAGCACATTTACACATTGTAATGTTCACGAGACTTAACAGTGGCAAAGCCAATCTCAAAAATATACAGCCAACAGAACAATGTCTAACTGATCTTAAGCATGAAGTATAGTAGCCTCAGTAGCTATGAGCTTCAAATCAATGTAGTAACTGTTGGTCAATACAACTACTTACTGTCCTCCCTGTTCATTATTTTGCTTTCTGACTAAATCAAGAAGAGAAGGCATGGTCACACTGGGAAGTCATGCACATTCTAGTAAAGAAAAAAATTACTATTTTAGGGAGAATTCCACCTAGTTTAGGTGGCTAACTTAAGACATGAATGTCCCAAACAGTCCTGCACAGACAATAAAAAGACAAACTACTCCAGATGTGGAGAAAGAACCTCATTTAGATACCTTCACGCTCTCTTCCCTATTGAAACAGACATCATTTAAATGCATTATATTCATTCCCCTGGCCCAGTTTGTGCTGGGAATCTGGTAAGTCACAAGGTTTTTATTTTGTAACGTTAGAATGCAGACATTATTATTTATGGGTCTCTGAAGGTACACCAAATCCAAGAACCCCGCTGTATGCACATGCCCATATTCAGTCATTTGCACAGGCTACTGCGAGCAGCACCTGACTGGGCCATTTCTACAGGATGAATGTTGGTGTACGAAGCAGGACTTTTGCCGCCTCCCATGACCCCCATGCACCATAATACCAAAGTTCTGAGAACTATTGACAGTTTCTGCCTTTCACACGAAGGTGAAATCTACTATTACTAGAGAATTAAGTCCCTTCTTCAAGATGAAAAATTGCTCTCTCTGTATTCCTATCAGGCATATATTTAAGATATTACCAGATGCACGTACTGAAATTGTATCAGCAAATTAATTCCCAGTACACCTGCCAAAATTTTTTAGCACCAGTTGTAAACCTCTTAAAATGCAGAAAAAAAAATCAATATAAGCCAATAAAAAATGTGCTTAAAAATAATTTGCAAGGAATTAACCACATATACTGGCCATGTTTTTTCAGTTACAACTGAATGTGAGCTACTAAATTTTAAGGTCAGCTGGTACTGTGCCTGCTTGATTTTCTTATTTTCTAAATGCTCTCAATGTAAAATAGGTCAAAGAAAGTGCTAAAGAAAACACGATTTGGAAAGGAGATCCATTAGGAAAAGGTGTGAAATTAAAAAGGGGGGAAAGACATCAGGATTAGACAAAAAGGTGCCCAGGAGTCTTTCCAATAAATCCAGATTACATGCACATTGGCTTTTCTGGTTGCCAAAATGACCCCTAGTGCTGGATGACACTTACTCTATAGTAATTTGGAGTGCTGGTGTAAAGAACTAAATTAATTGCTGAGACAGGAAAGGATGGCATAGAAAAACCTAGCAAGTGTGGGAATTCAGAAAGCTACCAGATCTTATTCTACTGTCAAGTTGTGGAATGTATTGTCTGATTCGGTGCTTTGTGAAACAGAGCAAGAGCTGCCTTCCACATTACTTTTATAACTACTCTGAAAATTGAAAAGCTGAATTTGACAATATCACTCCAGTTGTCAGAAAACCTAGATCAAAGTGGGGCCAGAGAATTATTTCCCAAGGTTTAGTTCCACACAAGAAGATTTCTTTCCTCCAACAGAACGCTATGAGCCCCAAAGTCCTCACCCAAAATCATAGTTACAAATACAGGCAGAATTGAAATGCTCATTAAAAAAAGACAGGACAGAAACATGTTTTACATCATTTTAAGAAGTTCAATTTATTGACAATATATAATCCTGAATGTAGATGATCATATTCTAAATGGCTAAAAGGTGTGGTAATTGAAGAACCCACTTATTTTCTGTTACAGTTTTTGTCAGTTGTATGATACCAAAGATAATTCTGAACTTCAAAGTCAACATTTCCATTATTATTATCACTGTATAAAATATTCATTTCTTTAACTAAAAACTGTATGTGAAAATTTCTGCCTACGAAAAACCCAATGTTTCATGCCATGCCCAGCCGTTCAATGAACAGTCCAGCCCGGGAAGTCCGCCAGCACTAGTGGGACTAGGCACACAGTCAGCAGCACAGCAGCCTCTTCCCAGCCACGCAAGGATGCAAGGCCAGCAGCGAAGGCTCCTCTACTCCCCCTCCTGGGAGGCCCGAAGTTCAGCTGCTGCCTTTCCTCACAGAGTAAACAGCCTGCTTTCTGCTCCAGAAATGAAGCACAGCCGAACTGGATGGATTTCGCAAATGAAGGCAGGAGCTGGGAGGGGGCAGAGCTCATCACCCAGCTGTCCCTAGAAGGCAGCCCCACTGGGACAGATAGCCACGCCTCGCTCCCGTGCTGGGGAAGCTCAGGAGGCCCCAAGGCACAATCCTGCTCCATTGCAACCCCCTCTCTCAGACTCTCTTATGTCTGGAACATCCCAGCATCCAGGCCGTCTTTCCTCCAATGGCACCGTGGACCATTTTCCCTAGGAGGCAGTCAGTGCAGCAGTACTTTGAACAGCACCTGCAATGTCATCTCCAACTGAGACACCCCAAACTAGCTGATTTCCCCCAGTAACAGTGGTACGATCAGAGAATAGGGCAACAAAGTAAAGCATGAACGATCCCAGCGTAGATAGCAATGTGCATTTACGGCAACCTGCCTGAATGGCATCTGGCATTTTTAATACCACTATTCCAAAAGAATTTAAAGAAACAGCTGTAAACTAGGTGGATGGAGGCAAGGTTTCTAAACGCAGCTTTTGCAGATTTAAAACCACAGCTTTTACACAAGAATAGGAAAAACTATACTGAAGGAGAAACACAAGCAGCTTGTAAAACTGATGACAATGGAGCAAACCCTTACGAATGCTTCTCAACCCATCAATCATACTGACTCCCAGCCACACCACACCACCAGTCCACAGACTACGCACTTTCAGACAGACATGATTCCACACCACATGGAATTCCAAAATCCCCGAGTTTCTGGAAAATAGATTTTGTCCCAATTTCTGTGACAGATGGAGTTGATAGTCTCAGGATGAAAAAAGCGCCAGTTTTGACAGGCAGCAGATACCGATGCCCCTTGTGGTTGGAGACGATGTTGCTCTTGGAATTAAGGTAGCACTGAAACGAAAGGCAATGGGTAAACGCACCACTACTTACATTGTTATGCTCCTCTCCTTGTGCCTTAGTATTTCAGTTTCTACTTCCTTATTAGTAAGCAAAGAGAACAGAAAGTGTAACAAGAAGGCAGGATTTCAGCAAGGCATTGTGCTTTCAATTAAAACTCTTAACAAATTTTTAAAAACTTTTTACTAGTTGGCAGATCAAGTATCAAAGAACTGGGATGTACTGTATTTCTGCCAACAGGCACCCTCGTAAGTCAGTCTCTTACAACCGTGCACAAAAACTTCAGGCGAGAAGCTGAGCTGAATGACCTTAAAATCGGTGGGGTATGTGGCAAGTGGAAAGTTGTAAACTGAAGGTACAGCAAAGGAATACTTACGTGGTCGCACTACACCACTAGTAGTTAGCTTTGCTCTCCCGGAGGGTACTATCACACTGAAACCAGGACCTCTGCTTCTATTTCAGCAAGAACAAAGTCGGTCCCATTTTGAGCCTGATCCTCCCTACCTTTCTGGTAGCGGCTCTGCCCTCACTTGAATCACTGGGAAGTTTGGATACACGCGTCACCCGGGCTAGAGAACTTGGTTTTGCCCCTCTTGTTGTAGGAGCAGGACCAGTGTCAGAGCCACATGCCTGCAACACCGGCGCGGAAAGCCATGCCGCTCGGCCCCGGCTCGGTGCTGCCGAACACCCCGCAGCCGCCGCCGCNAAGCTTTGAATGTGAGCTGCCCTCCAGCCCCCCTCTCTCCTTCCCTCCCTCCAGCACATCGTAAAGAGAAGGAGGGAAAGAAAAAAAAAAAA
>VZTD01002682.1:842019-881716 GCA_013397725.1 Rhagologus leucostigma
GCGGGCCTCTAGTCGAGCCCTCCTGCGGCGGCCGGGGATCCGGCCGGCGGGGCCCCTCGGCGCGGAGCGGCTTTAAACGCTCTGGCCGTGGATTCCCGGACCCATCGCCCCGGCGCCCCGTCCCCTCGCGTCTCTCCCTCTGCCTCCGCTGCTGCCCGCAGCCCCCGGCCGACCCCTTTCCCCGGCCCGGCGCTGCGAGCCGGCCGCTGGAGCGGTGCCCGGAGCGCAGGGGCCGCTCGTGTTTCGGGTGTTGGTCTCGAGTGTGCACTATGCAATTGCTGCCACCCTGCCTTCGTGTTGCCAGCGAGCGGAGCGGCTGACAGAGACTGCGGGCGAGGCCGCCAGCCGCCCCCCGGGACAAACCGGGAGTCATGGCATGCTGGTACTGGGGGTCTTTTAAGCGTTTTGACATGAAGGTTAGTAAGAGGTGAGCAACCCAAACTTGCTGCCAAAGCGTTGCCGTACTAGTTAGTCAGCAACTTGATTATCATTAGCCGCGTCTTGCTCTTCGTGATGCAGTGGTGCCCGAAAGGGGCTTATACCGCATCTGCCATTAATTAAATATAGGGAAATAGCAGACTGAATAAATTCGGTGGTTTACAGCACTCCCTCTTGCACACACATATTCCCTATAACAAAAGCGTGCCAGCAGCCGTCTCTTCCTCTGTAACCTAGCGACATTAAAAAAAATTGTTTCGGAGTTGTTGGCTATACTGAACAATGCAACTTTTGTTTCAAAAGAGCTCTGCACTGCCATCTTTGAAAGACACTTTTAAACTCGAGAACATGTATGTACAAATATCCTGAAAAGTTTTATTGCCTCGTCGTATCAGGGTGCCGACCTCTGGTAAATCTTATATTAAAAAAAATATTTAAAACTGGGATTTGTTACCAGTCGCTCTTCATTGTATATAGAATTTTATAAATTGTATGCTTTGGGGATAATTTATTTAAAAAAAATAATTAAAGTTTTAATTCCACATCCTATTTGCCAGGTAGCTGCATTTGCTATTTGTTTCTGGAAAGGTACAGATTTCACTTTATGTTTAAAGGGATACCAGCAACAGTGATTAAGTGAAGTATTCTCTAGAACATCAAATGTACAGTGTATTTTACAGATTGAAAGTTAACTTTCTTATTTGGAGAGACTTTATGAACGTTTTAGAATTGTATAAACACATTTCTGAGCTGCCTTAAACCTTGTATTTTTTATAGAAGGCATAAAAACGACCTGTCTTTTAAATATGTATGGCTTTTTGTATTTTCTAAACGTGTAAATTAGTAAAGAAAGAGCTTTAAATAATGGATGCAGTGAAATTGTTTTCCAGGGACACTTGAACTCTCAGCACCCGAGATGTGGGGGTGGGGGAAGAGAGGCGGGGATCAAACCACAGAATAACAAACCAAAAAACAGTCAAAAAACAAAAATCTGTGTCTGCCTGTAATACTTCACATAGATGTAAATTAATGCTATTCTTACTTTAATGGATAATTACATGCAAGAAGTAAATACAGCTTTGAAAGTACTGCTTTAAATGAGTGGTTGATTTTATAATGCGTTGACATGGTAACTTGCCAGTGCCAGAAGAGAGTAAAGCAATTCAAGGACACTGCTCGTGTATATATACGTGCAGAATTACTAGTGCACCACGCTTTCTTCCTGCAGGCACGCTGCTCTCACTGGTGCTTGTAGAAATGCTCCTAGGCGTGCAAACAAGTAAGTGGTGAGAAATACATCACACAGAGGTGGCAAGCGTTTCGAACAAGGCTTCGCTTCGCGCGGGCAGGGGCACACGCATCAAGGCAGCTGCAACAAAACACAAAGTTTGCTATTCAGCCTGCCTTCTCCCACAACGAAGAATGCAAAAGTAAACATGCTGAAGGGATCAGCAATTACTAGATCTTGTAATACTGTGCTTAGGAGTTGCTCTGCATCTTGCTGAAGCCTGGTTTGCTGCCAGAGCTACTGATCTACACTCAAAACGCCCTTAGATAAATAATTACACTCTTAAGCTGTGTCGAGTGCTGATACACTTGACCTTGTAAATAGAAATGTTTGCAGTAGGAATAAACTCCAGCACTGGAAAATCTTTTAAACATTAACACAAAAGAGAGAGCTCAGTCCTCTAGGGATTTGAGTTTGGACTGCGTCAAGCTAGGCACTCACAAAAAAAGAAAAAGAAGAAGAAAAAAGGAAAAAAGTTTATTTATCTTCTGTTCATGGTGTTTATTTAAAGCTTTTCATTTTAAAGGCTGTAATTGGAAGGCAAGTCAGAAGTTTAAAAGCTACCACAAATAAACTTTGACTGAGGGGGCAACAGATTAGCAAGATAGTGTCTTTTTCATCTTACCAGATCTTGACAGAGCGCAAATCCACATCTGTCTGTTTTATAAATCAACAAAATTAGAAATCTCTGCTTCTGGGTTAGTTATTTCAAGGACAGATTAAATTATTATTTCTTTAGAGTGTGAATTTGATTACGTTGCCCAGCAATAAATGCACACAAGTGCACGTGCACACGCATAAACCAACCCCAAATAGTTGTGATACCAAACAAGTGTATGACTGTGGTGTGCGGCTATGATCTGAAGTTTGTTTTTAAAGTCATCTGAATGGTTGAGTAAGCTTATTGTTAAAACAAAGCTGGAAACTGTTTCTTCAGGAGGGGAACAGTGCAGTTGGGTGAGACTTGTAAATAGAGTCAGCTTTCTTTTCAAAGTGCTGAGTTCACAGTTGGGTAAGGATGATCTTAAATACTTCTTCCACAGATGACCAGAAACATACTTTCAGTTTGTCAACAGTTAGCACCCAAAAGGACTATTTAACTAGCTGCTGATGAAAAATTAAGTCCCAGCTAAAAGCCTTTATTTTTCTTCATTTAAGAGTAAAGACTTTAGCACTAGAAAAGGACTGATAATTAACTGCTACAACAAACTCAAGACTTAATTTTACAGGCTCCTGTCAAAAGCATCTGCCTGGAATAAATCAACACGGAGCACCACTAGGCAGGGAGGACTCATCTGTGTGCTTCCTTCTCCAGAAAAAGTGGATTGTTTTAATTTAAGTAATTGTGCAGTAAATACAGCAGAACTAATTCCGTCCTGTGAGCTCCCCTCCCTAAGGAGATAACTCTGTGGGTTTTGTTCTATAGTCAGAGTAAGCAAAATTTCCAGGAGGAATGGCTGCCTATGTTTGTATTTGTCCCAGCCAATCAAAGCCTGTGCAGATGTTGATGTCCATCAAATCCATATTTCTTTTGCTTTATTTTCAGACAGATGGAAATCTTGAAATGTCAAGTGAAGTAGCAAGAACAGATTTAAGCAAGGGAAAGACTTCACCTGTCCTGACAGAGGGAGATTTTTCACAGGAAAGGAAGTTCTCTCGTTTGTCTGGCTATTTGGCAGAGCTCTCTGCTGAAGTCCTGTCCAGCCTATCTCTTCCCGGGGGAGAAGGAACTTTGCATCATTTCATGTAAAATAATCCAGTAGGTTCTGATCCCTTTTCATTCCCAGTTACCAGGTTTGAATTCTTGGTGACAGTTTATTTGTCTTTGGAGGCACTTCAGTGACAAATGTTTAAGGGAGTGTGGGACAATGGTGGAGAACAAGGAGGCAGTTCATTGAACTGACAGTGACCATACAGTAAATAGGGGGAGATTCAAGCTTCACTGATCACCCAAGCGCACAGCAAATCTTTTGTATGCAATCACAATGGACATAACATAAGGTCTCTCTTTATTTTCAACAATATACACCAATGTATACAGACAGGCATACGTAACTTTAAAATTGTTATTAAATTAAGCCTTACAAAGACCATAAGCACAGCTCTGCTTTGGCCAACTCTTTTCATGGTCACATTGGAAAACCTGATGGATTTTACTTAGAATCTTCACTCCTCCTAAAAGCTGTTGGTGTACCAGATCTCTCATTACAGACATACCTCTATGCATATCTTAGATAGGGCTGCAAAGGTGGCTGCAAGGAGCTGTGCAGGTAGAGAACAAGACATTCCATCTCAATGTGATGCAAAACTAGTACTTGATGTTTGGTATGTTTTTTCTTTTGAGTACACTGGAGTTTGAGAGGTGCTCCACAAGAGCCAACGTGCACATATAAAAAGTGGGACAAAAAATCATCACCATTTGAGTAATGGAAAATCCTTCTTGAGTGACTGAGTTGCATAGTCTTCACATGTTGCAAAAAAATATTTAGACCTTCAATCGATTTTGTTCCTGTCCCTAGTGATAACATCACACACTTCCACACTGCCTGTGGTAACACACCCATTGCAAGTCCTAGGAAGAGTTGTGCAACAGAAAACATTTTCAATTGGGAAGAGCAGTGATTTCATGTCTGTGATACAGATTTGTAAGCAGTAAAGTTGAAAGTTACTGTATTTTACTTGAGGCATTGGCTGTGGTAGACAGTTGAAAAGGTTCACATTGACTGTCTGAATGACATAAGTAATGTGCTATTAGCATAAATACTTTCTAGAGACATCCATTTAATCAATTTCTTAAATAACAGAATGATCTACTACAAAATAGTGGACTGTATACACTATATTTTGGCACAAAGATGGTCATTCTCCCACTAGTAACCAGGGGCTCTAAATAAATGATTTCAACAATGTTTTATTAAAGGAGGACAAGAGCCCTCGAGCTGCATTAATCGGGGAGAAGTCGAGTGGCACTTTTGTTATGGAAATGTTAAACACATAATAGTTCAGGCAAACAATGTGGAGCCACTTCATTCTCTCAGCCATGCTGACACCTCTTAAAGAGGAACTGCAGGGAAGGATGTGGGAAAGATTTGCTTTCTGAGGAAGCTTTCAGCTAATATTTTGGATATTTACCTCCAAAATTCAACCAGTACAAATGTAACTGAAGGGCATAAAAATAAAACAATAAAGAGGGATGATTTTTGCAGCTACTGCTAGTGATGAGAGTTTGGTGCTCAAAATCAAAATAGTAATTGGCAAGCCCCCTTTTATTTAAAGTTTCTTTTTTTTGTGAATTTATTATGAGAAAAGTGGATATTATAGTAGAAGGTGAATGTACACAAAGAGAGATTTTTGTTAACATACAAAGATAGTAGTGCTAATACTATATCTTGGACATACATCAGGGAGGACAAAGAGGAACACCCTAGAGTAAGGAAATAGACTAAGGTTTAGTAGGATGGTTGTGAGGTGAAGTGTGATGTGTAGGCAACCTAAAAATATATTAATAAACTGATACAGAGTGTGATACAAGTCTGCATAAAGAAAGATTCACTTTCAAATGTGGTATTTTGAATGGGTGAGAGGAAGAAAGGGTAAGGAAGAGGAGATGACTGTTATGTAGAGGTTTGAAGAATTAATAATGTGCTTGCTAACAAGGAGAAAGAAGCTCCAAAAAAATATTACGAAGTTAGCTGAGACATGGATTGAAAATAATAGAGGAGTGCAGAAATGTCTTTAGTAATGTTGGCAGAGCCAGAAGGTAAGAGTAATGTGGAAAGAAGATGAATATTCAGCTCTGGAAATGATTTTTTTCCTCTCCAGAAGATGGAGATGAAAGCTATCATCCCCATAGATGATAGCTTCTTGGTGTTCATGACAGTGCACCTCCAACACTGTGTCCTCTCCTCTCCCAAGTTCAGGAAGGATGTTGAGAAACTTGGGAGGTTAGAGGAGGGCTGCCAGAATGGCTAGAGTTTGTGACCAACAAGGAAAAAATGAGGGAACTGAACTTTAGTCCAACTGCAAAGAAAATCTAATGGCACCCTATAGCCATGGGAAGAGAACTTTTGTAAGACTACAGGGCCAGACTCTTCTCAGTAGTGTAAGAAGAAGGTATGACAAGGTGCAGCAGGCACAAACTGTAGCCAGTAGGTTCAGACTGAGCTTTAGGAAGAACTTTGCTGGAAGTTGGAGGAGGTAGTACAGCACTGAGACAGGTTTCCCAAAAAACCCTGTCACCTCCATTGTTTAAGGTTTCCAAGACTTGGCTAGCAAGAGATACAGCTGATTTCTAGTGTTGGCTGGAATACATCTTCTAGAAAAACTTGGAAGTAGATTTTCTCTGGGGGTCCCGTTAAATAAGTTTGTATTATACTGTGATTTTAATGTTGACCTCGTGATGGGAAATCCAAGAGGCTCCTTAGGTAGATGTAGAATGAGATCAGGCTCAAGAATACATATTGCATATTTCAATGGAGATGGTGATACATGGAGATTGAGGAGAGAAGGTAGCTGTTACACATGCCCACAAAGCCAGAAAGGGTGGAAACAGCTGAAAAGGGGTCAAAGGGGAAGTTTAGGAGGAGACCAAAACATAGAATTTAGTGCAGAACTTGGAGACAAGAGGAACAGAGGAAGTATAACACAAGGGAAATAGTGAAATATAAGGGAATGTAGTGAGGAAAAGGAAAGTGTCCATCTAAGAGTAACACTTATGAATTGGAAAATGGACAGTTTGATTGGAAATGGAAAGATAAGACTAGGAAAAAAATTTGGAGGAAACTGGAAGTGCAGAAGATGTCTCTTTCCTTTGCAAGAGAGAAATACTTGTTTATAAACATGTTCTTGGCACTTCTCACCACAGTGTCTTGCTGCCTTGAAACAATAGAAATAAAATACAACAGAATCTTCTCGCTTATAAGTATGTCTGCATGCACATATAAACAATGCAGACACAGTTCGTATTTTTAACATAGTATTTTTAACTATCTGAGAGATTACAGGTCTCTGTGTAGTCACAAAACTCACATCCTCAGGTAAATAAACATAACTTGCTAGATGTTCTCTAGTAATGCAAAATCAAGTCACATCTGTTTATAACAGCTTATACTAAAATGATGCAGTCACCTACTACTTTAGAGTGTGTCTGAGAGTGTGTATTTGGCTTGCACTAGTTTTAATTGTTTAAAAAATAAAGGAAGTTAGGTGGTTTAAACAGAATAAATACAAGCACTACAAATTTCCGGTCATGCACCGGTGATGATGCTAAGCCTTCTAATTCAAACAGTGGTAGTAGCTGAAGTGCTATTGTCGGCATGAGCTTTGTAGCTTTAGCATATATATCTGGAAATTTCTCTAGTAGGGTACTGGCCTGCATTCTGACATATTGCCTCCCTGCAAAGAGGAAATCGAGGAAGAATGCCAGGAGGCCTGCATGGATGAACAAGGAGCCCCGGAGAAACTTAAACACAAACAGGTAGCTTACAGAGCACGGAAACAGGGAAAGGTAGCCTGGGAGTAATACAAAGAAATTGTCCAAACAGCTAAGAAGATGGTCAGGAAAGCTACAGCACTGGCAGATGTAAATCTGGCCAGGGACATCAAGAGTAACAAAAACACTTCTTTAGATACGTCAACAATAAAAGAAAGACTAGGGAAAACGTGGCTCTTTTCAGGAGGAATATGGAAGACCTGGTTACACAGGACATGGAGAAGGCTGAGGTACTCAATGACGTTTTTGCCTCAGTCTTCACCAGCAAGTGCTCAGCCACACTGCCCAAGTCACAGAAGCTGAGAGCAGGGACTGTGAAAATGAAGAACTGCCCTCTGCAGAAGATCAGGCTTGAGAACATCTAAGGAACCTGAAGGTCCACAAGGCCATGGGACCTGATGAGATGCATCTGAGGGTCCTGAGGGGATGGGCTGAGAAAGCGGCTAAGCTACTACCCGTGATATTTGAGAAGTCATGTCAGTCTGGTGAAGTTCCCACTGAATGGAAAAGGGGAAATATAAGCCCAATTTTTAAAAANGAAATCGAGGAAGAATGCCAGGAGGCCTGCATGGAAGAACAAGGAGCCCCCGGAGAAACTTAAACACAAACAGGTAGCTTACAGAGCACGGAAACAGGGAAAGGTAGCCTGGGAGTAATACAAAGAAATTGTCCAAACAGCTAAGAAGATGGTCAGGAAAGCTACAGCACTGGCAGATGTAAATCTGGCCAGGGACATCAAGAGTAACAAAAACACTTCTTTAGATACGTCAACAATAAAAGAAAGACTAGGGAAAACGTGGCTCTTTTCAGGAGGAATATGGAAGACCTGGTTACACAGGACATGGAGAAGGCTGAGGTACTCAATGACGTTTTTGCCTCAGTCTTCACCAGCAAGTGCTCAGCCACACTGCCCAAGTCACAGAAGCTGAGAGCAGGGACTGTGAAAATGAAGAACTGCCCTCTGCAGAAGATCAGGCTTGAGAACATCTAAGGAACCTGAAGGTCCACAAGGCCATGGGACCTGATGAGATGCATCTGAGGGTCCTGAGGGGATGGGCTGAGAAAGCGGCTAAGCTACTACCCGTGATATTTGAGAAGTCATGTCAGTCTGGTGAAGTTCCCACTGAATGGAAAAGGGGAAATATAAGCCCAATTTTTAAAAAGGGAGATAAGGAAGAGCCAGGGAACTAAAGGCCAGTCAGTCTCACCTCAGTGCCTGGCAAGATCATGGAGTTTTCTCCAGTGGTAAGAGAATGGAAAATAATGAGGCGATTGGTGACAGCCAACATGGCTGCACTAAGGGCAAATCATGCCTGACTAACTTGGTGGCCTTCTACGATGGGGTTACATCCTAGACCCAGTGCTGAACAAGGGAAGGGCAACAGGTGTCCTGTACCTGGACTTGTGGAAAGCACTGGACACTGTCCTGTACAACATCCTTGTCTCTAAACTGGAGAGACATTGGTTTGATGGATAGACTACTCAGTGGATAAGGTACTGGCTGGATGATTGCACTCGAAGAATTGTGGTCAATGGCTCAGTGTTCAAGTGGAGAGCAGTGACAAGTGGTGTCCCCGGGGGTCAGTATTGGGACTGACATTGTTCAGCATCTTTGTCGGTGACATGGACAGTGGGATCGAGTGCACTCTCAGCAGGTTTGCTGATGACACCAAGCTGAGTGGTGCAGTCAGCGTGCTCAAGGGAAAGGATGTCATCCAGAGGGACCCTGATAGGCTCGAGAGGCTGGCCCATGTAAACCTCATGAGGTTCAATAAGGCCGAGTGCAAGGTCCTACACCAGGGTTGGAGCAATCCCAAGTACAAATACAGACTGTTAGAGGAATGGATTAAGAGTAGCCCAGGGGAAAAACACTTGGGGGTGTTGGTGGATGAAAAGCTCTATATGATCCAGCTGTGTCCAGTTACAGCCCAGAAAGCCAACCATGTCCTGGGTTACATCAGAAGAGGTGTGAACAGCAGGTCAAGGGAGGTGATTCTGCCCCTTTACTCTGCTCTTCTGAGACTCTGCCTGGAGTACTTCTGCCTGGAGTACTGCATCCAAGTTTGGGACCCCCAGCATGAGAAAGATGTTGAGCTGTTGGTACGAGTCCAGAGGAGNTGGAGCAATCCCAAGTACAAATATAGACTGTTAGAGGAATGGATTAAGAGTAGCCCAGGGGAAAAACACTTGGGGGTGTTGGTGGATGAAAAGCTCTATATGATCCAGCTGTGTCCAGTTACAGCCCAGAAAGCCAACCATGTCCTGGGTTACATCAGAAGAGGTGTGAACAGCAGGTCAAGGGAGGTGATTCTGCCCCTTTACTCTGCTCTTCTGAGACTCTGCCTGGAGTACTTCTGCCTGGAGTACTGCATCCAAGTTTGGGACCCCCAGCATGAGAAAGATGTTGAGCTGTTGGTACGAGTCCAGAGGAGGCCACTAAGTTGATCAGAGGGCTGAAGCACCTCTTCTATGACGACAGGCTGAGAGAGTCGGAGTTGTTCAGCCTGGAGAAGAGAAGGCTCTGAGAAGACCTTTTAGCAGCCTTTCAGTACCTAAAGGGAAGTTACAAGAGAGCTGAAGAGGGACTTTCATTAGGACATGTCATGATAGGACAAGGGAGAATGGCTTTAAGCTGAAGGATGGTAGGTTTATATTAGCTATTAGGAAGAAATTCGTTACTGTAAGGGTAGTGATGTACTGGAACAGGTTGTCCAGAGAGATTGTGGACTCCCCAGCCTTGGAGGCATTCAAGACCTTGATGAGGCTTTGAATATTTGCACATGACAGGGATACTGGAACTAGATGATCTTTAAAGGTTCCTTCCAACCAAACCATTTTATGATTCTATAGGTATTCCCAATACACTCAGTAGTAACGATCTTCATGCTATCCCTTTTCAGGAGTTACAGTATCCTTCTAAATCCATTAAACATTTTTGATGTCATGTAAAAATATGTTATAGCAGGAAGTAAAGCAGCAGTCCACAGAAACTCTTATGGCTATCTTATTTTTCATATTAGTGTATTCAGGTGTATACCATATGTTTGCAAATTAGCCTAAAGAACCTGGCAAAGTCAAGTACAGACAGATGTCTTGGTCTGTGCATATCAGGAATTGAGGCCATGGAAGAAAATTCGATACAAGGGTGTGGATTTTATAGAAAGAACTGAAAGAATGTATGTGCTAAATAATTTGTCCAAAACATCTCACCCTTCTCTGATGTAAAATCTTGTTTGCGTAGTTCCAAATCATTGACTCCTGTTTGAGGTTGTCTGAGTTTGCAGTAGTGTAACTGTTGTCAGATTTTAGCCTTTGGCTTTCTTTCTATACTTAGAGAGAAAGATTACTCAGTTAGTTAAATGAAGCTTATGTGAATCAACAGGCAGCTAACACTTGGGTTTTGCCTGGTATAGCTAAAAGTTGGCTAAAACCTACTGAAGTGAGCAGAGTTGAATGCCTGGATGTGTTGAAGAACATGTTACTATGCAAAAGGTATTGCTAGAAGGGAGAGGACATATTTGTAAAAGGAGCATATAAGAATGATATGGAAATCTGAGAAACGGTGAAATCTTTTCCCTTTTGGGCTGCTCAAACCTTCAGTGGTTCAGTTTTGGCAACGTTAGGCTAAATCTTAGAACATACTGACTGCATGTAGAGCTTGAATATAGTCCCTCCCATTATATTCACAAATAATTCTGACTCTTTTCAGATCTCATTGGGAACACTTTGGTCAGAATACTGTCTGGTTTTCTCACATCTGTGTGCAGTAAGCAAGAAAAAGAGCTGTAGCAACCAAGCACTTCCTCTGTATTAAGAAACATCCTGTCCTGCAAGCTAGCTGAAGTCTGCCTTTATGATATTCATGGGAAAAAGTTATTTTCTCAATTAGTTTTATAGGGGAAATTTGTTAAACTTAATGGAACTAGTGAGAGCATTGTGTGGTGATGCTCTCTCTGTCCAGATTTTAAGCCTAGCATTGTCTTAGTACTCTGCTGTGCAAATCAAGGAAGATGGTTACACATTGGTAGCTCTGACTCAGGAGATGCTCCTGTTTTGCAGTAGGCATATCTGAGGCAGGAACTGTTCCTAATCCTGCCCTGATTTTACTCACATCCTACCCTCATCCTGGGATATAGAAATGCTTTAAACTACACCTGCCACTCAGTTGTCTTCCAGAATGCTACATCAGTAGTGCACTGCTGTTTGGAAAACGTTCAAGCCCTGATCTCCTTTACCCCTGCTGTCCTTCCGGGTGAGAAGGTTAGGACAGGGTGCAGAAAGCTGGTTAAATTACCTCTGTTCTGTCTGGAGAGTCTTCTACACTGGGGCAGTTCTAAATATCGTGTTTGCTGCCAGAATGGGCAGGGACCCCATCAAAGACTTTTGCCAGCAGGACTTCTGTTAAAAAAAAGGGAGTAACTGTAGTAAATGAGGTACAGCCTTTTGAAATGGTACAAATATGTCCTTGACTTATTGTAGTCTGCAGGAATCACGTAAATTCCATTTGTTTGGACTGGCTTTGTGATTCTTCAGTGGGCAAGCTCTATGGCAAAATAGTTCTGCAAATAGTTAGAACTGCTTAATATTTTATGTTGTCTGTTTCGGGAGGAGTAGTGTGGAGAAGAGATAAAAATGTGTGATGAAAATAAGCTAAGTGAAAGCATTATTTTGGAAATATTTCCCTAACTGTTTATAACTTTTATGAGTTTCAACATTTAAGTTATCAGCAGTGCATAAATACTGATAAAATTGCTATGAATGTATCAAGAGTCAAGGTCAGAGGAAAAAAAAATTAAAATGAAAAGTATTTTCTGCAAGGTTGTTAGCATAAATTATTTACTGTGGAAGATAACATGTAAGTAGCCCTAGGCCAACAAGACAATCTAATGTCTTCTGTCATAAAAAAACCCCCATTATTTTAGATTCATTAAACGGAAAACATAAGTCCTAAGAACAATATGTCGCTTCAAAACCAATTTAATCTTTAGAACAATGGCATTTTTATTAAAAATTGCATTTCTCTTTTCTGAGTTTCCTTAAATAACTCTGAGGATATACATATCTTCAAAGAAAACCATTAAATATCCCACAGGGCTGAGACTTTAAACATGACGACCTTTAGGAAATTCTGATCTAGATGAGTGATATTTTTGTTTTATTAGATTTTTTTTTATATATTTTAAATAACTACCTATATTTAACAATAGCTTAATACTCACTGTGAAGAAAAAGTGATGAATTGTATATATATACCAGCCAGGCTTGCTTTTCTCCTGAGATTTCTATTCTTCTACTTGTTTCAGATTTGCTTAAGAAAAAGAATGTGAAAGACACGGTTTCAGAAACACACTGCCACTTTAAGAGGATACAACATGCCTATTAATAATTGTATTACTCCTCTATTATTGTTAAGAATAATGAAGGAATGGGAGCGTTGGCCCCCAAGCTGAATTTATCCTGAAATGTTTTCAATTAACTCTTGGCACCGGCAGGAAAGCATCAAACCTTTCCCATGCTGAAATATGGAAAATCTGCAGGGAACATCCCAGCAGGAGTGGAATTTCATTAAAACAAGCACATCATAATTCAACGACTTCTGCACCCTCTTTAAGCCTTTCTATTGATAAGGAGTCCGAGGTGATTTTTATGGATTTGCAAAGAGAAATGATTTCATAAGATCTTTTCAAAGAGTTTGTTTCGGCTGAGGCATTTGAGTTATTATCTGCTCCCTGATGAAAAAAGAGTAAGACACTTGGCATAACTGTGACTTCTAAATAAGAGGCAGAACTGAAGAGACTTTTAGCAAAATTTTATCCCTCAGACAACCACTTTCTGTAATCTCTGTAGGAACTGACTCCACAACTATTTTCCCAGATCTTTTAAAGAAAGTGTTGCCATTAAAACCTGCACTTTTGAACAACTACATGTGGAGACTGAAGCAAGCTTGGGGTTAATTACACATTCAGATACAGATGCAGGCATTTTAATGTTAAATATACCCATGCTTTTAGTAGTGAAATATTAGGTAGAGGTGTGCACTGATTTAACAGCATGCATATTGCTTTACCCATACATGGGTTGTCTTAAGATGTTTGGCTATCCTATATGTAAATACAATTAACATATATGTGGGATATAGTGTATTTTTAAACACTGCTGAAGGCTTAATACTGTTTTGCTAAGTGTTGTATGATTTTATCTTGATGTAACTCTCCACCCCCTGCGAAATAATTTTTCCTGTCGTGGTATATCCAGGGTATAGAAGCATGAATAGTTGCTCATTGCAGAACATAACAGGTATGATAATCAAGTATTTTTGCTAATCCCCAGTAAAGGCTCAGCCTGGCTGCATTTTAAGTATAAGATTGAATATCTGTGTCAGTCTTGGTTTCTCTGTTTTGAAGTGGTATTGAAAATTTACAGGAATGTCTTGCATTTCTTTCTACCCAATGTTCAAAAAAATCACTTGCTTATTTGCTGCCATTCTCTCTGTGGCACCTCTACTCCTGATGCAGAAAGATCATCATGGAAAGTTAGGAAAGCAAGCTGCTGAGGCTGGCACCACACAGAGACAGGTTATGCTAAGAAGCAGATGGTACTTTGGGTGTGCCTTCCATTGGTAGAGGCATCTTTTTTTTCCCATCCCTGTCCCATCCTCCAAAAAGGCCCCCAGGCTAAGCATCTCCAATGCTGGCTTGAATATACACCCTCTCTTTCTGAGACTAGAGTGGTACATGTTAGGTGATGCCTCAGTTTGACACGTTAACAAGTAGTTGCTAGACTCACATAGTTATCCTTTAGCAAGCTGGGATGACAAGAGCTCTTTCCAGCCAGGCCAGGACAGGAAAACTCATATAAAATTAGCCCATGTGATTTGAATCCAGGCTGTCACAATTTCACTGCATGTCTATTTTTCAGCACGAGCAGGAGGACCTAACAGACACACATACACCCACATTTCCACAGCAATCTGTTTTTGTGTTCAGCGACAAAATTTTAGATTTCGGTAGAATGATATTCATTTGTAGCTTACAGTTTTTCTTTCACATATATAGCAGATGAAGAAACAACGTAGGAGTTAGAGTAGTAAGGGTTCTATTTTTCTGGAAGTACAGCAGGATTTTTCTGCCTTCAGTTAGCCATGTTACACCTACACCTTTTACATCCTCGACAGCCTGCAGCAAGGAGTTCCCCTACTTAACTGCACAGTTTTGAGATGTTTTCCTCTTCTTAGGTGGGACTTTACCACCTGATGTTTCCCTTGTTCCACAGTGATTTTGTAGCACTTTTCCACATCCCTTTTCAAGCTTTCTTTTTCCATGGAACCCCATTCCACCTCTGATCATTCTTCCTGCTCTTTTCTGTACTACATAGAGTTTTATTATGATATGGTGGGGATAGGAGGAGCAGAACGCTAGGAAAACACTCTTTCTCCTTCATTTAGATGGTTTCTAAGTTAAAGAATATGGAGATGGATTTGAACCCAATGATTCAGAGAATTAATCATGACAGATGTTTCTATCTTGGGGTATCTGAAAATTAATGACTAAAAATGGCTACTAGTGCCCTAAATGCAGAGACTTGGGTGTTTCAGTTGAGTTTGCAATGGATGAGTCTAGTTGAGGACAGGAATATAATGAGTGCAAGAGGATTAGATTTTACATTTCTGTCGAAGTGTGTTGCGTAATAGAGCAGGCCCTTCAGTGTTTCTTTTTGATTTTGTTAAAAGATTGATAACATGCTGTGACCTATACAGACATGGAAATTTAAATTCAGTGATTTTTGTGATGCTTTTGATGCCCAGTACCAGGGAAGCTGTACCAGGGAAAGACTGCACAATTTCCAGTTTATACTAATTTCCATTCATTTTAACCACTGTAGACCAGGAATTCTGCTGCCTTGGTAGTCTTACCATAGTCTGTTCAATGAGCATGACGTAGATTAGAAAAGAAAGAAATGTTGTGCCCTACTGGTTTTTAAGGACAAATTCTACTTTTATCTCTTACCTTTCCTTTTTTAAGGAGTTTTTTTATGTTCTCATAATTAGAAATCTGACAATGCACTTAACCATAAGATATCCATATTTTCTTGCCACGCTTTCATTTTAGACTGCTGATCTTCCCACTTAAATACAAAAACTTGCATTTTGTATTTTTTTTGCTCTGGGTGTTACAGCATCCTGGCATTCTGCCAAAAGGTTGTTCTGTTTTCTGCTTCTTCTCCTTGTGATTGCCGACCATATGGAGAGTTTAAAGCAGTCCTGTGTTGTGCAGGACATTCCCAGAACTCATCCAATCATCATGAAGTTACTGCTATTTTTAACCTTATTAAGGTAGTGCCTTATGATGTAAGATCAACGATATTCAAAAGGCATTTCCCATCAAACCAGAAATGCCTTTTATACCAAATTCCTCAGGTCTAGAACACCTGATCTAGCCTACTGATATCATATCTGTGATGAAAAAAGCTTAATGAAATTAGGATATTTGTTTTTACAGGTAATTGTGAAAAAGCTTTTCAAAATGGAGATGAGGACAGCACAGTTAACACTGTCAGCACAGACAATAGTGTTCAACAATATTAAGATAATAATTAACTTGAGTTTAATTCTCAAAAAGTCAGATGTTCACAGTTTTGACACCAGTTACGTGTTAGAAACTCAACCCCAGATCTCAGTGGCTTATGAATTAAAATTTTACCAGAGATCATTCACTACCCTACCTTGCCTTCCCCCAGCACCATTAGAAAAACAGAAGCAGAATCCTCTTTTTTTTCAGTTGTTTTAAACAGGTTTTGAGGTGTGATGATAAGAATGCCCCCAAAAATTTTTGCATTTTTAGTTTCCTTAATTAGAAACTGTTTCTTAAAAAGGTTATGTACAAACAGTATTTGTTTAGTGTATCAGTAAATAAAGGGCAAGAACACAAGCCAAAATAGGGAAATACTCTTTGATACAGTAGTTAAATCAATTAGATTTTTATATGACTGTAGATTAATGCCATCAAAACTTAACAAAGTTGGATGAAACCACTTCAGAGAGAACATTTAGCCATTATTTCCAAGATGTTATAAAGAGTAGATGAAACTTTAGAAATCAAACCAAGGCAAACTCATTGTGAAAATCATGGAGAGAAGAGGGCAAGGGCCAAGGCGGGGCAGGGGAAAGGGTAAAAAAGGAAAAGAAAGGGAAGAGAAGGGGGCTAGTGAGGTGAAGTAGTAAGAATTTTCAGCAACATGAAAAGGTTGTTTCAAGGAAGAAGGGAATAAGTTATTTCCTATATTTAGAATTAAATGGGTACCTACTCAGGAGTAAATCTTCACTCACTGACAATTTTTATGAACACCTGACAAGATGTAGCTGGTCTGGACTAGCATTGTGGCTTAACCCTGTAAGCACTGAGCTGCAAACAGCCCCTTGCTTACTCACCACTAGGTGATGAGAAGGAGAATCAGAGGGCAAAACTAAGAAAACCCGTGGTTTGAGATAAGGACAAGTTAACAGTTCAACAGGTAAAGCAAAAGAAGGAATTCATTTCCTAATTCCTATCAGCAGGCAGGCATTCAGCCACCTCCAGAAGACCTGGCCTTCATCTTGCATCATATATATTTGGTAAGACAAACACCATAACCATGAGTGTACCTCCCTTTCTCCTCCTTTCATTCAGTTTTTATTGCTCACCTTGATGTCATGTGCCATGGGATATCCACCTGGTCAGTTGGAGTCAGCTGTTCCAGCTGTGTCCCCTTCTAGTCTCTTGTCTACCCATACTACTTCAATGGAGGGACAGTTTGAGAAACAGAGGAGGTCTCGACACTGTCAGAACTATCCTGAACAGTGTATTGTCAAAACTGTTTTGACAAAACTGGAGGACAGGACTAGATTATTCAGAGACACTCTGGAAAACTCAAGACTTCCCCAAAATAAGTGTTAACATAAGGAGAAACAGCTGACAGACAGAACTGTAAAACTTAAATACATTATTAATGCCACAGCATATTTCTTCATCCTTTGCCATATTACTTTGCACAGGTTCTGTTATGCTGAATTCTGTTTCTAGATGCACATAATGCACTACTATTTTTTTGTATGCTGTTCTTCTTTTTTCTTTTGAAGTCAAGTTTAATAGTTGATATATTTAAAACACAAATCTGTATCTCAGTCATCTCAAGAAATATGTCTAAATTGTTGGAGATTTTCCCAACAATACAGGCTGAGTGTAAGTAAGAGTGACGTCCTTTGTCTGTAGTTTTCTGTCTTTGTCTTTCGGAGAACTTCACAGAAGACGTCCTTTTTCCATTCTTTTCTTGTGTGTATTTATGCATGTATAGACACTCATATACATATTTTATGCTACATGATCATCTTAGCAATAAAAAGTCAAAGTGAATCTGCAGTTAGAATGAAAGGTGCTGGATTTTCTAATAAACTTATATATGTGGTCCATGGTTCTACAGGCTGGCACCAGTTTTTAAGAACGGTCTGTTACTTGGAAAGGTGAGTTTCAGTCTTTCAGTGGATGACCCCGAAGTGTCACCAGGGAAGAGCTGTTGATGATGTATTTCATTCTCATACACCATAAGCTTTTCTGTTAAGTTTTTACAGTCTTTCATTATAAACCTATACAAATTTCTTTCATACCTCAGAGATATCTTCTAATCAATTCTTTATACTGCATGAGGTTTTTGTCAAATTTAAACAGAAAGTATCTATGAGAAGGGAGAATCTGAGGATGATTTTCCTTTCCATGTAACAAAACCTGAACATAATTTCTTTTGTATAAATGTTATGATCTTGTATAATTTGAAAACTTAGTCCATTTTAGGCAGTGTGTAATAGGACACATGGATAATACAACCCACATAGACAGTGTATGGTGATTACAAAAGAGGCAGCATTGATTGCCTTGTTTGTCTTTACCATAACCTTTCAAGGCTGAATTATTTTGGCCCTTTGTACATTTAGCATGGTTTTATTCTGAGTACCTACCTTTTAAGGGGTTGTATGCAAATGTCTTTGTGTATACTTTCTTATAAATGTGTAACTTGGTTTCTTAGCCCTCTCTCTGAGCTTGTGTTTCTAACTGCATGTGAAACTTCACCTGGAGCCAAGATTAGTATTTGCTTTTATGGAGAAATTTATTTGTATTTGATCTCAAAATTCAGGAACTACTGGCAAGCTTCACTGCAAAGAGTGTGAATGTCTTGAAGCATTGTAGCACACTTCCTTCGGAAACATGTTGTGAAATAGGTGTGCCACTACTGTCCCCAGTTTGCAGGTGAGGATTGGAAGCTCAGAAACAGGGAAGGTGACTTGCTCAAAATCATGTGGAACCTGCCCTTCTTTCGGATAGGTCAATGAACTGCTCTCATGTCTTTGGGGTCCTTGAACACTTGGGAAGTGAAAAGGACAACAAAATAATAGCAGTAATTACCATATAATACATAATTTTTGTAGCTATTGTCATTTAGTTTCAGCTCTGTTAAGACAAAACCTTCTATTGTTGTCACTAAGGGGACGTGTTGAAATCATAGAGCACAAGAGCCACTTATCATTAGTTGACAAAAGTTATTTTTCTATAAGGTTATTCTGACTGGAGTAGGTATTATTTTAGAAGTGGGATATTTTTTTATTTCCTCACACATCACTTTTCTTCTTTATACAGGCATTAGTGCAGTTACCACACATTCATATCCACTGCAGCCATTCCCTCAGATCTAGACTTCAGGAAGCTCAAATCCAAATAGTTTTCAAATCCAAGCTGCCACTTTGATTTCATCACATCAAACCCTTGTTGAGATCAAACCTTTGAAATGAGAAAAGATTTTTAATCCAGTTACCCCAGATGGGGTACAACTCTCCAGGTCCTGAGAGCTGCAGGATTAGGAATTCTCAAACTCCCCTCACCCACCCATGAACACACATGCAGGGAGCAAACAAGCTGCCCAAGTTTACATGCTTTGCTCACAAACAGTACTGCAAACAAACCAATGTCTAAGAATAGAGAAATACCTCTCTTCCCCTGTCTTTCTGATATAATGAAATATCCACATCCACAGCATAGTCAGCTTTGTCTTTATTTTGCAAATCTAATCTTTCCTATTCAATCAAATGATTTTGAAAACTGGTTAAAATTCATAGGAACTTTAAATGCTGCAATTCACTGTCTACCTGTAACATAATTTGCTAATGGATGGAGTGAGATTTCTATTTCAAAACATCTTTGCTTCACTTTCATGATACAATCCTTAGTCTTGGATTTAGTCTTCAGACATTTATCTTCTCCTTAAGATAAATATGGAAAGACTGTTGATAATTTGCTGTGCATGAAAGCTGAAAATAACAATTCCATCATCCTGATTATAATTTTCAGAACCAGAAATTGTTGTGCTCTCAGATTCAACTTACATGGGAGGATAATTTGTGGCAATAAAAATCACATTTTTCATCTGACTAATGCATTCTTACAATGGTAAGAATTCACATGCATTGATGCTGTTTACTAATACTCTATATTATTTTAATTTTGGTGACATTATGCTCAAACTATAACCAAAAAGTATGTATGTACTGCTGTTAAATAAGTTGATATATTGCTCTGAGACCCATGAAATGGGATCGAGAAATTAGTCATGAGCAGAGAGGCAGAATATGATAGGTAAAAGCATCAGTGAGAAAACATAAAGCCATGTTTACTTCATGGCAATTACAGCTGGCATTTCTCCAAGACATCAAGTGTGTATCTGTTTTTGTGTCTGTGTATCTGTTTGTAAGCATGTATGTAATTATACACACAGCCACACAGGATTTATACATTATCGCTTTTATATTTATTTTTTTGTTATTTTTGTACTGGTTGTTTTGATCTTTCTAGGATAAACAGTCAAAGGAAGTGACTGTTCACATTCTCACAAATGCCAGATTACTTAATGTAGTTTCCATTTCATAGACAGCAAGATAAAGACAGAGAAATAAAGAAAATTAGGCAATAAAGTAAGTAGAAAAAAATTGTGATTGTTACTTTTCTAAGGGAACAATAAAGAAGCAGACAAATGCCTTTTGAAAATGACAAGGAAATAAGGCAATATCCATAAACCTCAGGTTTATGCGGCTTGCCCCCCTACCTCCCCCCGAATGAAAGTAAAGCAGTTAAACTTTAGTCACAATGAGCAGCAGCCCAGAAGTAGACAGACAGCCACCTCTGTGTGGGGAAGATTTATAGGGACCCCTCCCGGGCCCTTTGCAAGTCCAATTCATGGGCTCCCCTGACCAAGGCTCAGAGCTGTCGCTCCAAAAAGGGAAGAAGGGAAGGCTTGTCTTTTTTTTTTTTTAAATCACCATTTGTTATTAGAACACAGGCTTCCAAATGACGAAGGAGAGAAAGGGTTGAGGGAAAGATATTTTTCCCCTCTCCCTTGTGTGGTCCAGCGTATTCAAAGCAGGAGCCTGTCTAGTTTTACTGAGAAGGAGGAATGAGCTGATTTAACATGGATTGCAGCACTGCTGAGAGAGGGGGACAGCAACTTCCAATCAAAGTGTGAGCTGTTTTGGTGTCCATGTGTGTGGATGTACAAGCAAGAGAAGTGGCCAGTCTCTAGGCACCTTCTTTCCAAGAGCTCAAGGGCAGATAATTGATGTGACAGACAATTCTCCTTAACCCCCTGCCAACAAAACAGCTCTTGGGCAGCTCACAGCTCTCCTCACTCAATAGAGGCCTGAACCTATCACAAAAAACATGGGAAAGATTCACTTGTTGTGAATAGCAGCAACACAAATAGGAATAGTGACCAGCTCTCCCCTACACACTGATGATGTGTATAAAGAAACTGAGGTATGCAAGTAAACAAGTCGAATGGTAAATCTATGGGATGAGTTGGTCCCTGACGTCATTGTCTCTGCTACTACCCAAGCAGAATTATTGTAGTGCTGTGAAAGTGGCTTTTATTTAATGTCTGTACATCACCTAGAAGATAAACTGCAAGACCCTTATTCTGCCCCCAACCCCAGCTAACGGTATCCTACAAATTGATTTATCAAATAATTTGTGCCAACTACAAACAGAAGGTACATAAGGAAGCATATGGCTGCTAAAGCTTCTTAAAAATGTTTCCTGGTCCAGGGTCCTTTGGCTAAAAGTCCACTTTTCTCGTGAACTCGTGTCACACCTGTGAAAAACATTGTGAGCAACCACTCAGTAATAATGGCAAAAATTTCATTTTTTCTCAGGTCTGGACACTTGTTGGTAATCTGGTGAAGTTTGGCTCAGACTGTGTTGGCAAACGTCCTTGTAGCATATTGAGTGATGCACTGGCTGTGAACAGCAGGTTGTACCTAGGAACAACTGGGGAAAGCAAGGAAAAAATGCCAAGTCCTGTTAGCAAATTAATTCCGATGTAGAATACCTAAATATTTAATCAAGCATACATAAACTAGAGGTGGCTGAATATGCAGGTAATCAGACCTCATCCTCTGCTGTCAATACACACAGGAGCAGTGGAATGAGTAAAGAGCTTAATCAAAGTATCCCTGCATTAGGGAGCCCTGGCACAAATAATCCCATTGAAATCATTGTCCTGGGTTAGAATAGAAGGCTAACTGCAAATTGTGCAAGTCTAAAGCCAGAAACTTTTGGGTAAGTTACTGCATATGGTGTGATGCAAGCACTTCAGATGGACAATACTATTTATATGAAAAGTGTATCTCTATACTCATTTTTAAAGACTGGAAGAGTCAAGACTGGACAAGTCAACATATTGGCTTCATATCAGAACAAGGAATTTCTACTTGAAGCCTTAATTAACTTACTCATTTTCCAAACAAAGATTTACTAAACAACTCTGGCTTGAATGAAGAGGCATAGGGACTATCTCCTGTCATAACTCAGTATCTTGAGGTACTAGAAATATTATACAGAACAGTAATTTTCAACTGTTGGCCATCTGTACTCTGTGGCTGTGGGCATTCTCAGGAGATCCCATAAGGAAATCAGACCATCAAGCTCAATATCAATATGGTTAAATTAATCTTCAGAGACTGAAGTTTTCAAGGACTTAAAAATCAAGAGCAGATTGGAAATGACTGACACAGAATATTGGTTGTTAGGTTTGCAAATGATTCTTTCATTTCTGCTTCCTCATCTCTTTCTTCCCCTCATAGATCTCTGCTCTGCCAGACTAAACACTAATGTGATTAATTTCTCATGCTTTAATAAGCTCTTTACTCTCTCGTTCTTTGCAGAGTGAAGATACGAGGCTGGGGGGACAGTGGGGATTGCTTTTGCTTTTAAAGCAAAACGCTGAGCCTGTTTGTGGGCGTGCTTGTGCATGCGGTGTGCAGCAGTGCACGAGGCCCTGCCCTGTGGGAAAGAGGCATCTCCGACAAGGAGCATAATCCTCCTGTGACAGTATGTAGCAGCACAAGGGTCTGCTGGTGCCTGAGCCACAGCACAGGTCTGCTGGGTGCAGAGCAGAGGGAATAGCGTGGCGGGTGTCCGGCAGCGCTGGGAAGGCAGAGTAGGTGCTTGCGCCTGAGTGAGCAAGGAGGGCTGCCTTTGCCACTGGGCCCTGGGGAGAGGAGGAGGAACAAAACCCTCCATTTTGATCGCTCTTCTTCACCCATCAGCTCCATTTACTCAGTCTCAATAGCTGGGGCTCAACAGCAGCCGTGGCAGCAGCTCCTGCCGGGCTCCCACCTCCTCCTTGGATGCGCACTTCCCAGCAAAAAGGAGAATGAAGAAGGGGACAGGGAAAGAGAAAGAAAGAGGGAGAGTGAAGGGGGGAGGGTAGGGAAAGAAAAGGGGAAAAAAACCTTGCTGACACGGGGCATAACTTAATTTTCACGGTGCCGGGACAGCTGTATCGTGTAATCTGCCATGGCATGCCATTAAAACTTCAATGCCTTTACTGACCCAGAAGGGAAACTCAGACCGTGGAGAGCCTTTTGAAAAGAAGTGGTGATCTTTCACGATTTATGAGCTTGTCTTAAAGAAACAGACTCCACTCACTTTAAATTAATCACCCTTTTCAGGGTACATTGAAATCTGGGGTCTCTCAGCTGAAGACTGTGGAGACCTGGTACCTTATGAATGCCTGCCCTGTCTTTAGTATTATTTTTATTTCGTTTTATTTTTATGCTTACCAAAATCGGTTGGTTTTCAGGGGAACTGTATCTTGCAAATTGAGGTGCAAAATCCAATTACACCAATTCAGTGAAAGTCTGAATGGGGTGGCGGTGGCACTTACACATTCTTGTCCCTGCATACATTGTGCAAAGGGGAAAAGAACCTGAGAAGTATGAGGAGTTAAGGACTCAAACACTAATGAAATGTGAGACACCCTCTCTGATTCACCAGCTAGAAGTAAAATAGCACCGAGTCTCCTGCTTCCATTCTTCACACAGTCCAGGGAACAAAGAGCTGTAAACTCATACTAATAAAACCTAAACAATTCTGAAATCATAAAAAGGGCCTGCATGTTACAAGGAAGTGTAGATAAAACACTTCCTTACTATGTTCCCAGAAAAACTGCTGTGATTTACAAGAAGAATGCCTGGGTATAGGATTCACAGAGGATGTAAATCAGCATCCTTCCATTGTCTGACGTTAGTATAATATATGATTTACTCCAGCTGTTTGTCCAGACTTCCCTTCAAGCACTTACTTTCCTTGGCCAGCCATATTTCTTAATTGGTGTATTTTTAATGCAGAGATGATAAGGGACCCAACAATATGAGGATTAAAAGCAATGTAGTAGTGATTTTCACTTCCTTAAAGCTTTCCATATCTAGCAGAAGCAACATGCCTTTTGTTCTTTTGGTGAACTAATTATGGAATAACTTGAACCTAAGCAAAAACTTTGTGAATCTACAGGAAGTGATAGAAATAAAGTCATAGATGGAAAGAAGATCTGACAGTAGAGTGAAACTTATATATGGAATATGAACATCTGAATTAATTAAGCAACCCCCTGTCTTAGAATCCCCTAATGCTCTTAAGTACCACTCATTCTACTTTTGCTAGAAGTCCAACTTCTGACAATCTTTTAGATTGTTACATATGATAACTACCAGAAGTGGCCACTCAAAGTAAACTACTCTACAGTTTTTAGGGCTTAGAAGTTTTGCTGTATCTATAGTCTGTATCAGCCAGAGGTAGGGCATGCAAACTCCTTTACATATCCAGCTGTTGTTTCAAAGAACTGTGCATTACTTAGACATACCCAGATGTGTGTGTCCATATTTTTCAGGGCTAGAGTACCCTCCAGAACTCTAGTTTATATAGGGCAGATTTTTCTGTTTGTGTTATCTGTCTCCCTGTGTATGTACACTGCCATGCTCCCCAGTGGCTCTGATATGCATTTCTACTAATTCAGGTGTCCTTTTTCAAGTTTTAAAAATGTCAGCTGCTGCTGGTACAGTTTCTGTGAGTCAGCTGTACCGGATACGCAATAGAAACTTGCACCACATTTCCATTTTGTAGATGATCTATTTTTTTAGGACTATTTTTCATCAGCTTGTTATATTCAGAGCACTTGACAGTGACATTTCTAAATCTACGTATTTCTTTACAAGCAGTCTACACTCTTACTCACTGGACTTTGTCCCACTACGAGACATTATGATGGCAGATACATCAATTCCAGGAAAAAAAAAGTATGTGTCTTTGCTTATATAAATCATTTGAGTAGGTCTGTCCCAAGGAAGTAAGCTTAACAGTGCTGAGAAAAATCTACTTTACCCACAAATAGAAAATAAAGATACCTATTTTTCTGCAGAATGTTCAATTTTTTTGCATCCCTTCAGACCTTTTTCTTTGATTTGGTTTGTTCATCTCATGCACACAGAGCTTAATAGCATCACAGCATTCTTCAGGTGAGGCCTGTGGAGATCAAATAGAATTTTTGGATTTTTTGATCCGTATGTTGCTGTTGGTATTTGTAATTTTTTAAAACCTCACGCTTCTTCAGGATTGGTATGGAGATGCACTTAAATAAACCAGAATCTACTAGTGACCTTCCAGTTTCTGGTAACTGGAAGACAGACTCTCTGACTATCCCTTGTCAATCTCTTCAATGAGGTCTAGTCCTGCAGTCAGTCCAGCAGTGACATGAGGCTTTTCATCTGAGTGTAGACATAACATAATTTTGGACTGTTACTGTACTTGACCTGTGTTTCTGTCAAGACACAGATGTACAGCTCTTTCTCATTCACTGAAACAAGAATGAAGAACTGGCCAAACATAGCAGATAACCAGCTATTCGCAGCCATTAAATCTAGATAAAGCCTTGTTGTGATTTTGGTTTTGTTGTTGTGGTTTTTGTTGCTTGTGGGAACCCAAAGTGCGGGCAATATTTCTCTGCCTATTTTGAAGTGTTCTACCCCCCTGGACAACACTGTTTTTGACCTTCATCCATGGAGAAAATTACCTACTCTCTGGGAAGAATTAGGTGTAAACTAGGTCATAGAATATTATGTAAGATTGTCACAGGGTGAAGAATTTAGAGGTTTTGGGTTTGCTAATATAGTAAATAGATAAAAGGTAAAAACTCCAAGATGGAGGATAGTTGCTGTTTTCCAGTCCTCCTTCTCCTTCTCCTAGCACCCCATATTCTCGGCAAAAGTAGTTCAGCATAATTGGATAGAAAGTTCTGCAGTTCCTGTCTATGTGACAAGATGATTTACTGAACACTGGTGGAAAAAAGAAAATATCTTTCGTTTTAAGTTCTAATTGGATAATTTACCTATAAAAAGGCTGTGTAATCTTTGTAAGTTGGTATTTTCTTGCATTCTCTGCTTTGTGCTAAGTCTGAGCCCAGCTGCTGGCTCTATCTCCCTGATAGAACTTTAATAAACAAGTATCTGAAAGCAGCTGAACGCAAAAACGTCCCATCTATCTCTCGAACTACTGACAAAGATCAAGGGGTCTCCCTCATCAGGGGAGACATAATTTAAGGCATGGACTGTGTCAGTTGTTGTTTGGGGTTTTTTTTAATAATATGTTTATGCAATTGATTACAGCAATTTTTGGAACATGGCATGAGAGTCTACTCTATGTCTTGTGATGCCTTTATTTGTGTCTTCACCCTGGCCTGACCTGTCAGTTTTCAGTGGTGCTGCACCACTGGAAAACAGTAGCACCGAGGTGGCAAGGGAGCAACTTCACTGGGTCTTCAAATGACAGGGTTAGTTAATGATATGGTGTGCTCCGCTGCAAAATGCAGAAGGACACTGCACCCATCATTTCACCTTATGGCATTCCATTTTTATCCAGCAGGACAACACAGGTGCAAAATCTGTGTTTGTTTAGAGCAAAGTCATGACCAGCGTACATTGACCCAACAGGACTTTAGATAGTTCATGAAGTAAAGTTCTCCTTGGGTTATGCATCATAAACACAGTCGTGAAATGAAATGTTTAGTTCTTTAAACCTCTTGGTGAGATGACAAACAACAGCTTATCTTTGTGGAAGTAATACCCCAGTGCTACATCTGAAAAGATTTGTGCAGTATCTGCAGGGTGTGGGACATAAAGTGCTACAGGAAAGGGTGTGAAATAAGAACGGGAGAGGTTGAAGATGCTTTATCAAACTGGTGAAGTCATATACCGTGCTTGTTGAGATGAGATGTAATTTCAGTTTCTGGGCATCTTCAGAATCAACCAAACAGTGCGGAGAGGAGGGTGGAAGGTATCAGCACCTTGCATCCTAAGTAAAGTGGGAAGTTAAGCAGCGGAACAGTTGTTTCATTTCATGTGTGTAGGAAAGTTCTGTGCAGGTATTTTCCATTTTAATGCTTTAAAATTAGAACATATGTAGGGTGAGACTCTAGCTAAAATAAAAGCTTAACACTTAAATAATTCTTCCTCAGTACAATTATAGTAAAGACAGCTGAATTCTTTTGTGTTGAAGTAGGGCCTTTTTCCCCTGAAGATGCAGGAAATTAAAGCCATTACATTAGCAATGCATGCAGACTGCCTAATTCTTTACAGGATTGAAAGCCAGTATAAATCCTGGACAGGAATTAAAGTACTCAGAGTTAATCACCTGGGTAGAGAAATCCATTCTGGTACTTTAGTTGTCATCATCACAGGCCATACACTGCTGGCACTGATGCGGGGCGCTGGCTCTGAAGGAAATGGCCCAGCCTAGAAAGTTTTATGCAGGTGAGAAGTCCAATGAAATCCTAACTTCAAAGTGTTAATAAATTTTCAAAATTACTCACACACCACAGCTAATAAATTCTGCTAAAAAAGAAAGGTCATATTTGAAAAATTTGCGAATGTTATGGATATATATGCCAAGGAAGTCCTCTGACCATGGAGCAGCCATTTGGTATATCATAACTTTTCTTTTTTTTGATCCCATGGAACAACGAGCAATTTATGTCACAGAGGAATCGGTATTTGGGAACTGGGGTTAGAATGTAGTGTGATAACTTAAGCAGTGTGTTGCTATACAGTCTGAAAACGGAACAGGAACAATTTTTGAATAGTTAAGTGGTGTTTCTACTTACCTGAAAGTATTCTACATTTAAGCCAAAATATATATTTAAATTACTATACGAAATGTTTTTAAAGTTTATAATTTACTAATGAATAGTTGTTGGTATGCTTTCTGTAGAGAGTAATTAAAGATGCTTAGGTTTGTGTGAAAATAGATGTTGTAGATCTTACAAAAGGAGACATTTGGCATTAACAAGCCTCAGTTAGACACAGCATGCAACAATATTTAAAGTATCTGCAGCAGTCTAGATATTCTCCTGGGTTACCAAAAGAATTTGTGGGGGCTGCCTGAAAAATTGATGGCAAAAGCACCATCCTTCCCAGCAGGTTTCTGACATGTAGGAGAACATGGGTTTTTAAGAGGCCTCTTGGTTGATCTGGAGCATACTCTGAGGTTATGATGGTTGAAGAGAGAAGATTGAAGGTGTAGGAGAGATTTTTAAGAGCTTAAGCATCCTTCTGCTGCTGAGATTATCCAAATAAGTCTTACAAACTCCCTAGTGTTCGTTCAGCGTTAATTACAAACATTTAATTTGAGGTATTTTTGAACCTAAAAAATGCCTAGTGAATTCTGGTTCTTTAGTCAGACTGCAATTTTAGTGAAGGCTCATGTGTCTTAGAAGACTCTCACAGAAGGCAAAATTTGTTTTTGTGATTACAGGTTGACTTTCCCGTCTGTGAACCTTTCACCTTTCACTTCTGAATAGAAATTTTGCATTATGTTTGAGTCGGTATGTTAAGCCTAGGGCAACTAAATTTCCTGTGAAGTTCTGTACTGCACTGGACCCTTTCATATTTGGGCCCAGACTTCTTTGGAGGGTTAGTTAAGCCAGAGTACAGCTCTGAAAAGAAAAATATTCATATACTTGGAAGTAAAACTGCATTAGGTCCAAATCTTCAGATTGTTTAGACTTGTGCTGGTTAAATATCCATTCGTTATAATGAAGACTTCCTCCTTTGTAAGAAATTTCATTTTCTCCCTGGTTTGCTTTGTCTTATTGCAGTTTTCTGCCCTGGAGCAAGCATCCTGCCTTCTGATAAAAATTAGCTAAATTACCTCAGACCATGGTTTCACATGAAGCTTATCCTTTCCAGAGCACAGGACCATGTAGTCTATAGGACTATGTTTGCAGAGAATAAGCCCGTTACGTAGAGGATGCTTTTGCATTTGCATCAGAAGCTGTGAAGTGTCAAAAAGGACCGGTGGGAGGAGGAAAAACTGCCCACAAGCCAACTGGTGGGAAGACAGGAGAACCTTGCTCCATCCTTGGTTATCTCATGTGTGGCTGGATGGCCTTAGGACAGGTGTCATTAACTGGATGTTCTTATGTTCTGTGCATGTCTCTTCAGACACCTGAGGTAAAATTAATCTCACCAAATATAGATGTCTCAGACACATTTAATCAAAGTGATACATGAGCCTTTAGTCAGTAGAAAGGTACAGACACATCTGGAAGACAGCTCATTCCACTTCCAGGAACACACCTAAAGTAGGTGATACAAAGTGCCCTTTAGAAATGTCAGGGTTTCTGCAGTGACTTGGTGATACCAGATGCGATGAATGTCCTGCCAGGAGACATCATGGCGTGCCAGAGTGTCAGAGAGAGTCAATAGATGCAAAGAACCTTTAAGACTGCTGGAAGATCAGATTGCCCAACAACTTCACAATAACAGAAAGTAAGTGGACACCAGCATATTGTAGCTATTATTTGTCAATGCATAAATTACCAAAGGCTACAATTAGAATATTGATAATTCTCAGTATTGGGAGGAAGTTTGAAAGATAACTCCATTAATGTCTGAATTTCGCTGAGTGTACAAAACTGTTTTAACTACTACATTTTAGTCACTGAACATTAAAAAAGAAGACTTAAGATAGTCAACAGTCTTGCAAGAAAGTCTTTTGTATCTTATCCTTTACTGCTCCTTAATTGTCCACTGAAATCAAGAAGAACTGGGCATGTTGGAAACAACAGCATGAAAGCAAGTTATACGTTTTCTGAACCTGTAGAATCCAAAGGGTGAAAGAGAATGATTATATGTGTTACATATACTTGTCTAGACTTTCTTCACGTAACTGATACATAAACAGTATGTTAAAACAACCAGAAATTATGATTGTCTGATTTATATTAAGGATAGAAAAGGGTATGACATAAATAATTTTTTGGGTTTATGTGCTTCAGTCACAAAATCTGAACATTTGTATTGTATTCAGATTTGATCGTTCCATTTCCAGAAGAGAACATCTAACATAGAATAGTTCTTTGTGTCAGAACATTGCAGAATTTCAAGCAACAAGACATTTAAATTGGAGATCTCTCTAGTTCTACAGTTCTCAGTGTTTCTAGAGAAAAACTTTGGGTCTACTATTAAAAACAACTGGGTACAGAGACCAGTCTTACGGCAATGCTTAAGATGACCCTTTTTCTTTCTGGTTTCAAAACTACTTTTTGACTTTATTTTTTCAGGACTATTATTTTCCCCTTAATTTTCTGAGCATTTCATTTTGCACCTGCTTTTATGATGATGCCTTCAGTCCTTCTTCCCTTCTTTTTCCCCTTCCCCACCGTCCCCACTCCCTTCTGAAATATGCTGTTTGACTTGGAAGTTCTCCTAATGACTTTAAGGATTAGAAAAGCCAAAGGGAAAGTGAATGCTTTAAAGAAGTGTACCAATACATCCTTTCAGAGCAGAAAGCAGCATATAGGCAAGAAAAGAGAAAAAAAGTGACTGTGCAAAGGTACCTGGAACACTAGTCCACTCAGCAGAGCAGATGTGGAGATTTGACATTGTTCTTTGCAGATATCCTGAAGTTTTTCGAAAAAACTTTCATACTGAAACAGGTGTGCACCAGTCTCAATCCCTGAACATGAGGTATTCCCAGGCTTAAGAAAATGATTTTTTTTTGTTAGTATTGTATCTATATGGCTTTTTGAAAACATCAGGTGCTATTGAAGTTATTATTATATTCAAATAATAGAATTAATACTTGAAGCATCAAACATTTAACCCTCTCTTACCTGGAGAAACACACAAATACAGTTCTGTTCTAATAAATCCTTAATTTTACAGTTTTCCTGCTGAAGTTTCTGACTAATGGTAAGTTATTTGTTCAGAAAGATTTTATGGTGCTCATAAAAATTCAATCACAGTTTTAAAATAACTTGTAGTTTTTCTGTAACGTGATGCTGCCATCTCAGTTCCCAGAGGGTATATTAAATTCAAGTAGCAATAACAAATCATTTAAGCAATAAATAAATAACCTGAGACTGAGTTGTTAAGAGTTAATAGTCTCCCATACACTCAATAGAGACTGAGGCTCCACTCTATTAAAGTGACCCCCGGGGCCATGGGCCAAATTGCACCCAGTTGTTTTGTGGAAGGTATTCATCCCTCACACATTCATTTCCTTCTTTATGTTGTCTCCTTTCATCAGTGAAGGCACTCTGCAGTCCCTGAGTCCAGAGAACAATTACGGTACAGTCTCAGAGAAAAGAAAGAAAACTGGGGTCATAAATATGTTAAATGGGTACGTGGGTTTAAGTGGCTTTGTAAACTAAACACGAGGGAAACCTCAGACTAATTAATGAATATGAAGCGGCATGATAGGAATGTTTTAAGGGGAAATTCACATTACACACACACACACACATACAAACTTAAAAACAATTTTTTTTCTTCCAATCTAAAAATTTATTCCAGCAGGACAGTCATGACATAACACATCCTTATGTTTTACTGAAGTGGTATCTAGGTAGGAACTGACTGCAGGGATAGCTGAGCTGATAATTCATTCTCACCATCTTATTGAGAATTAAATTCTTCCCTCCACAAAGATCAGGCATTTATCATGATAGTGAAGCTATGCAAAAAAAAAAGTAGGAAGATTTATGACTCAAGCCCAAATCACCATTTAACTTCACCTTGTATGTCAATTCGTGACCTGACTTACACTCACCACTAAAATAAGCATGGATTCGTTGAATACCAGTGGTATCAGAATTAGGCCCTATTATAATATTAACATTATGGGCCCAGAATAGCAGTCTTCTTTCAGAGGTAGCAGTGGGACAGTTTTTGCTCTCAGAGTCTTCTATTCTCATGCACAAAAGCCAGCAGGAGACAGAAGAGGGGGAAGAGGATCTATGGGCTTTCACTTACTAAGAGTCTTTTCCTATATTTATATTAGTCCAAATTCTGGGGAACTTTGTTCCTGAGATCTGCTACAGCTTCTGCTTCCATCCTCCAGTACTGTCTCCAGGTCCACAGCTTGCTTCACAATACTAGCTGATTTCTGCGGGGAGTTCTTTGTGTCTTGTTTTTGGAAAAAGAAAAAAACAAAACCAACATGTTAGAAAGCAAGACTATTTGTTTCAGCTGAAATCGAACTCTATATAGGGAAAGACCAAAATATAGACGGGCTATTTTTTTCACCAAAAACCCTGAAGATTTCTTAGGTATAGAATGAAGTGATGCCATAGTCAGTACAATTCAGGATGATGTTGCCAGCAGCACAGTAGAACTTTGCTCTGAAGGTCCTTGCCATCTTTGCCTTTTCCAGACCCTGTTCACGATACTGCTCACTTGCCATGAGATTGGTGCTGTCTCTGTGTCTAGTGGCTGTGCCAAATCCCTGGTTACCGTAGTGAGGTCTCGGGAGGAAACAAGATTCACAGGGACCACAGCTGCTTCAGCAGCAGTGTATCAGGCAAGCTGTGTGCTCTGTTGGCACAGCAAGAGGTGAGATGACTGGAATTGTGGAGAGATGAATTGCTATTCCTGATACTGTTTGGAACTCCTCTGTAGTTCCCTACAGTGTTCCTGTAAAACATGAGATCCTTCCACCCTCAGCAGTACTGCCAGGTGCTTTTTAGAGGACAGGGACCATCTCCTTCGAAAAGAGATGGAGGAGCAGAAACTAACTAGTGTCTCCACCCTTGGTGGAGTGGCTGCAGCAAAGTGCCTCAAAACACAAAGCTGTGACTTTGCAGATTTTGGGTGCTCTTTGCGATAAACAAAATGTCTTGGCTGGCAGGCACTACAGGAACTTCTCAGTCTGTGAAAGGTAACTAGAGAGTCATCCATCCTCCCTTTCAGGCAAAATGGGATAGGCCACTTTAAACTGATGGTGGAAGTAGTTTGAGCTGCTCTGACAGATTGCCCGAGGAGTGGAAGCAGGCAGGTGATCCCTGCCACCTGCAGTACTGCAGAGCTGGTGACCTCTGCCTGATAGGTGGTGTGGAGTTGCTCATAAAGCTCTACTCTGATGCTGATGGTCCTTAAAGACCAGGTCCCAAGCCTTTGTTCTTCCCCTAAATCCATAGGGTCTGTAGGTTGCATAAACAGCTCCTTTGCATGGAAAGTTTCCAAATCCATTAAGAGTATTTCAGAAGGCTACAAATGAGCACAACAGAAGCTTACTATACATATCATTATTGCTGCAATTAAGACATATATATTACAGCATTGATATCTATGATTGCCACCTCGTTTAGGTTCTAATTCTCTGCTTTCATTTGTTCCTTATTCTCCAGTTCAGGATGCCTAACAGATTTGATCAAGTCAGCTTTTAGACAATCACAAATTCATCGGATGTAGAGACTAGGTGGCTGCTGATGGTGTTCCTGGTATGTGCACACACTGCTCCTCCTGTTAGGCACCAGGTTCCACACGGTTAATGTCAGGGGGAGATTTTAGTTGAGTTCAAAAGAGGTAAGTTTTAAACCCTAGTTTAGAAGGATAACAAAATAGCCACTGTTCCTGCTAGGCACGGAGGAGAAAACCTTTCAACAAGCCTTTATCCCAGGATTTCAGAGTATGGGTTCTTAATTTCTCTGTTTAAAAGTGCTGTTGAAAAGCAGCCATAGCATAGAAAGAGGGGCAATGACAAAATTAAACCTGTGCAGTTAGCCTGTAATACTGTCAATACATTATTGGCATAGTTACACAGGAAGATATTTACAGTGTTTATTCACCACCACTCAAAATGTTCCCAAGCCAAAGCATCCCATGGAAGGCAATGGAAAGAAGTTTTCAGAAAGGAGTAAGTGAGCTAGTTTAACTCTTTGCCAGGAAAAGACCATTTTCTTTCTGTCCGTTTGGCCAGCTTCTCAGATGACAAACCACCATTGTCTCCAATGCAGTGACACTGATCTATACCAGCTTTTCAGCTAATGGATAGTTCACAGGCCACTTCTGGTTTTTGTCAAGTGTAGTCAAGATTTGTAAGTATTTTCAGCCCTTTTTTTTTTTTTTAATTACTTTTTGCCCAACTCTTTTACTTGTTGGCCTATCAGCTCACTGATCTGCTGGCTTAAATGGTCTGAGCAAGAGGAGTAAGGGTAATTTGCATCCTATAAATGAAATTAAGGGGTGATTAATGTAAAAGGACTAAAACAAGCAGAAAGCTTTCAAGATCAAAAGCCGTTTTCTGAACACCAGCGTGTAACAAGTGGCACCACTCCACGTCCAGGACAGAAACAAAGGCAGTGCTTTCACTGGGTCATCTTTTTCATGGTTATTATTTATTTATTTTTGCTATTCATTCAGCTCAAGGCTGAGCACGGGCTGAGAAAGGAATTTCGGATTACAGCCACCCTCCCAACATCACCAAACTATAAACAGTGTCCAGTCTTTTATCCTCTGAACACTCCGAAGATCCTTGTAAGTCTGCGGAAGTGTTAAGCATGCCAAAGGAGCCCAGAGTGGGGCATTTAATGAATAGACTTCCTTGTGCCTGGTGATTACACAGGTAGATGGTGACAAGGCAGTCAGTGTCCGGTCCTAACAGCAGTCTTTGTGTTTGGGAAACGATTCTTTCAAACCCTCTGTTCTGCTCTGTCTGATCCTTCTGTGCTCTTCTGAGACAGGCTGGATGGGAATAAAACTGCATCCTCTTCTTTTCTGGCTTCGGCAAGGGGGCAAGCACGACACAGACTGAAACGGGCATTTTCTTTCTGGACCAGTGGTAAGCAGCGAGCACGTTGCCAACAAGGCTGAGTGAGGCCTGGAGACTGTTCACCTGTTGTCTCCCCCTTCCAGCTCCTGGCATATGGCTGTGCTTTGAAACCACAGAAACTCTATAACAATTTAGCATTTTGTCTAGTTACTCAGAGAGATAGATCATCTACATTTGGCCTCTCTGAGCTCCTCTATTCAAACCAAATAGAATGCTAGGTGTTATCTTCTTAGTTTTTTCCACTTTGGTAGCATTTCATGGAAATGTGAAAATGAAAAATGTTTAGCAATAAACCACTGTCTCTTTCCCTATTAAAAGTGTCAGGATAGTAAATCAAGTTTTTAATGGCTAGGAAAAAAATCCGTACATTTAAGAAACCAAGAGAATGTCTTTTGTGGCATCTCTGAAAATATCATCTGGTACCAGTTAGTGTGGAGAGACACACATGTGACAAAGTTTATAGAGAAAATGTTGGTGTGAAGTTCAGCTTGAAACAGACAGCCTCAAAACACACTCCTCATATTTTCAAATGGCTTCGTGTGTGACATGGTCTGTGGCAAGAAGGATAAGGGTTGTCATCTGGTCAGTACTTACTAAGAGCTTCGTAAATGCCGGCACAAGCATCCAATTGATTTTTTAAAACCTAAATATATTCAGTTTTGATTTTTAGATACATTGAATGATGAGGACCACATAAAAAAAACACAACTGAATTTGCAGCACAAATTATGGTGTATGTAAAGAATAATGGATAAGTGAAACAGAAAAATAAAATCTGCCTCTGAGGTGATTGATTGATCCTGCAGTTCTGACGCCACCTGAAGTGAGGTTAAAAGGAGTTTTGGCACAGAGAGGCTGGAGGCAATGAAAGTTTGTGCCTAGTAGCCTTCTATTTTTTTTTTTCTTTTTTTCTTTGGAAGATCAATCTGTCAAACTAAAAGAAAAATAGGCTTCCTGTCTATTATATATACAAGTCCTTGAATTATCTTTAGCGGTTGCATTTTCACTGAACTGTGAGACAACTTAATTTGAAATTACTCTTTTTGGAAATCCTAAACTCTTGACACATTTCATTAGGCACAAAATTATTACAGTTATCAGTTAATTTGTTTGAAGACTTGGTAAACACTTGTTACAAAGAGTTTTAGAGACATCTAGTAGTTAACAGAAAAGGGAAGCTGTCTCCAATCCTTAGGTTATTTACTTAGCACTTATTAAGCACCACTTCTGTATCTACCCAAAAAAGAAATATTTTAAGCAAACCGTAAAAGTAGGCTTGACCCTTTCACAGGCACATCATAAATCAATTGTTAAAGCAAGGGTGAAAACTCTGAAAGAGGTCAGAGGTGGAAGAGAGGTCATCTCTGAGAAGGGACAGTGTGAAAATCCATGAGGGGTGGAGCTTAGCCGGAGATAAAGGCTGGAAAAAGGAAATTCTAGCAGTGGCAAGGTTCTTACACCATGAAAATGCCAATAAAATCATAGCTATCAGAGTGATGAGGTTATTCACAGATTGTTTCTAAGCCTGCAGCTCCTACTGCCAGATCAGTGATGCCAGCTGATCTGCCGAGTGACAGGACCATTTTTTTAAGTAGAGCATTTGCTTTTTTTTAAGTGGAGTGTTTGCTTTTAGCCATACGTAAAGTCAGTACAACACTTCTATCCGTGCCTCAAAAATTTTACCATGTCTTCAGCTAGACTTTGCTTGACCTAGCTGCCATCAGGTCAGAGAGGTTTGCATCAATGACACAACAATTTCTGTGGGCAAACTTTGATAACTTGGGAGCAAGCACCGCATAAAATATTAAAATATAAAATATAAAAATATTTGCTGCTATTCCCTGAGAAAGCAAGGAAGTCTGCATATGTTTGACTTCAGCGTTTTTGTCTTCCTGTTTTAACTACCAGTGCACTGCTATGTTCAGGACTGAGACTCCAGACAGACTTGAGGGAACTGTACAGTGGCATGAGATGGAAATAACTCTCTGAATACATTTGCAGTAGCATAAATAAAGTACTACCAGCCACGCTGATTTGCCACTTTGTCAGCTCTGGTTTCATCTCATCTTCAGTCAAAAGGCATTAAATGATGCAACTGTAAGATTTGTTCAGTCCTTAACCAACCAGCCTCCCAGTTGCTGGTTTGTTGGTTTTTTTAATGCAGGTTTTAGCTCAAACACAGAATTTCAATGAAGACTGACGAGCTCTATTTAAGCATTTGTTTCACTCAATAGACTAAAGTTTAAATTCCCAACAATTAAAGTTATTCAGATTTAAATGGGAAGATTTCCCGATTGTTTTGTAACTGCACAATTTATAAGTCATAATGACATTCCTTCACTTTGTCCAGAAAAAACAAAGGCTGATTTATTTCCTAATAACAAAGGCAAATGGTGAGGCTGTATGAAACTGCTTCCTTATTTTCAATGGGTCAGTGCCAGGCTGTTAGGTATCTTTGAACCCCTCCTCCCATCTATAGCTTTGCCCTGAAGCAATGTGCTCCAAAACATTACCAATCTGCGGAGCACAGCACATATTGAGTTATGCTGGACACCCAGATATAGTGCACAGTCTGATACCTGCACATTCTGTTACAAGAGTCCTGCTTGATATTCATTGTCAGCACTGATTGCACTGGGCTTACTGAAACACGGCAGAACGCATTCATCTGGCTAATGTATATACCTTCATTGATGCTGCATTGTGATGTAAACAATGTCCTGTTCCTTCCTTATAGTAACCTAATTGACAGCCAGGCTCCAAAGGGCTATTGTTGTGGTGAATGCCGTAACAATAGGATTTCATATAGGTTGGGGCTTAAGAAAAGTACAATGTCTTTTTTCTGATATAAAACCAAGAATTGTGTACTGGTCGAGAGCGGGATAATGGGTTCATCATGGAATTAAGGCTTTAGCTTTGTTGGGAATCAGCCACTTATTTTTATAGATACACTTGTTTAAAATCTTGCCTTTGAATTAAATGCATATATTGTCTCTGTAGCTGTATTTTTCAAAACCCATATCTCTTACTCACATGATGTGAAACTTTAAACTACACTTATTGATATGTGTTGTCAGCTGGGGGTGAATGCCCTAGTAACTTTTGCAGGGATGAGAAGCAAAGCCAAGAAAAATCACACCCTTCATCTGAAGAACAATTTTGTGATGATATTGGTAACAGCTCAGCCCAGAAATGAGAGTTTTAGGCACAGGGGTTATTTCAACCCCTTAATTTTAAGTGCTTCCTATTCTTTGCCTCCCCCTGGAGACAGAATCTCTTTCACTTCCGTCTTGCAAATTGAGATACTGCCAGTCACAGGCTCTGCTTGAAGATCTGGCCCTTAACCTCTGGGGTTGTGAGAAAATATTGAAACAGAAAGTTGAAAAAACCCTGATGTTTGGAAGGATTTCAACTAGATAAAATTATCCTTGCTGGTTACAGCCTTCTGGTAATGAGGGCATTGCGATGCTTTCTGGTTATCAAACTTGAAGATGTTCTCCTGACGGCCATGCATTTCAAGGGACAAAAGAATCAAGAAGAGGTGGTTGGGAAAACATTTTCAAAATCCAGAATGACCACAAATCAAAGTGGACAAGGGGCTGTCATTTGTGCTGCCTCAAAAAGGTTGCTCCCACACACCAGCTGAACAGACATTCAACCCACCTGATTCCTCTAGCCAAATTCTTAAAAGAGCATTTTGAAAGCCTCCCTTCCTCCTGAGGATGTTTAGTTTCCATAATTGAGAGGATTTTCTTGAATGCCCAGGCTTTTTGCCCCTATAGAAGCCACATTTAAAGAGTGCTGAACATTCAAAGCCTCATCAGAACTCAGTGGTTTGACTCTGTCTCGAGTAAGATAACGTTTTGACTTCTGACCAGTTAAAATTATTTAGGCTGAGATTCTCAAAACTGCCAAAGTAGCTTAGGCAAGCTTTTCCTGCTGATGAAGGATCTTTCTGCTGAAGATGAATGAATCCTGTGTTTTCAGACAGAAATTTGATGACACATGAAGATCCATTCTCTAGCATGGAGTGGACCGACAGTGTAATCCTATACACATGAACTCTGGCAGTACTAAAAGCCCACAACTCGTTTTGCTGGGTTCCAACAGATGTAGAATATACATGAAGTTTGTACCTTCAAGCACATGGAAGTAAATCAAGCCCAGATATTGAGATCTCTCTCTGTCTCCTATGTATGTGTTCAGGCATGTGTTTGAATGATCTTTTCCAAAACACAGCATATTTAAAGTCAAGTTTTTCCCACACATACATTCATATGGTCAAAAGTAATCTTCACACTGATTATTTTAATTGGTTGAATATGTTTTAAGAGGTGGGGAAGAGTGGGATTTGCAATATTTTCCTGCTCACCTCTTTGGCATACTTGTGAGTCCACATGTGCGAACACCTTCCTTTCATGCTCTCTTTCCTGGGATTCCTGAAACACACTCAAACAGCTTTGCAGAAATGTTTAGCCATCTCAGTTGCAGCTGGACTGTTGTGATGACGGCAGCTGCTAGGTGAAGGATGGAGAAGCTTTTTTTGGCGTCATTGCCAAGTGCATTAGGACAAGCTATCTGCAGATGTTGAAACTTGATTTGGGTGGAAGAGTAATTTCCTATTAGTATTATAACTAGGGATGGGCAGGTTCACATTGCCTGAATGGGCTCAGACCCAGTAGGCTTGAAAATTCACTAAATATTCACATATTATTTATTTTGAGTACCTCTGGGAAAGGAACAAAACCAACCCTTTTTTTGTCAGAAAAAAAAGTAACAAAATCTCTAGTGAAAAGACATAATCCAGGGTGGAGGACCCAATGCAGTGAAACAGAAACAGAAAATCATGAATAAACCCAGGCCACAGTATATCAGTCTCCTAAATCTAACTTTCTGTAAGTACATCAGGGATTTAAAGACAGGAATTGACATCCTACAGCCCATCCGTTATTAAAAAAAACCAAACTTTTTAAAAAAAGTATCAAGTTAGCTATGGGAGAGGAGAGGAGAGGAGAGGAGAGGAGA
>VZTD01002682.1:881827-902081 GCA_013397725.1 Rhagologus leucostigma
GAGGAGAGGGGAGGGGAGGGGAGGGGAGACTTGCATTGGGTGAGTCTCTTACAACCTCTAGGTCTTTGCCTCTTGACTTGAAAACTTTGTAACAGTTTACAGAACCTCTAAGCATTGCAAAAGGAGAAGAGAGAATAGCTGTGAAGCAGTCTGTTGTTTTGCCAGCCTCTGATCTTTGAAGTTGGTAATATTTTATCTGCTTTACACGTGGAAAGTTTCTCCCCAGAGGTTAGCAAAGTCAGTAACAGGAGAGCATCGCAGAAGATTGCTCTCGGGTGATGGAAAAATATTAGTGCTGGTGAGTCTGAAATGCAAATGATGGCTGGGCTACATGTATGGGTGACATCAGGATAAGCAAGTTTCATTTGCAGCAGCTTATGTCCAAGCACAAGAGTACACATGTAGTGGAAGTTAAGTTTTCAAGCAGAAGGCATAGTTTAAAGGAGTAAAAGTAAGGAGTAGACCCAGGCATGCTTTAGTCATTAGCTTTTAACTTGAAAGTCAACTTTAGAGAAAAATGGTCTGAAGAAGAAGCTATCTCAGCAGGAAGAGGATGAAAATGGAGCATGACATTTATAAAACAGCCTCTGAGAGAGCAGAAACTCTCCCTCAGACATACCACAGGTTTCCACATTTCTCTCGAGCAAAGTGCAACATGAGGAGCACGCGTTTTACAGTTCTAAGCGTATTTAATACAATGTTTTTACAACAGCTGTTGCTTTCACAGAACTTTAACCCCACTGTGTAAATGCATCACAGGGAAAATACTCTGTTGTCTTGGAGACAGCCCTTGCTCGCAAGTCCTTTTCCAGCGAGCTGGTGTCAGCTTTCAGCTCCGGCTGCATTCCAGGCAAGCAGACACATCCCGGCCTCTCTCTCTCCTCTGTCTTCATTATTGGCCCCGCTGAAGGACGGAGGGCTCAGGAATCCGGGACAATTACCGGAGCTTCGTACCCACCGTTTCCATCAGCACACCTGATGAGAAACCGGGAAAAAATAAGCCCTAAATAGGGAAAGGGGGCGGGGGCGCGGTATTTGTAAAAGATTTTCTGACATCCATTTTTTTTTCCCTCTTGGTTGTGTTTCGTTTACTGCTTATCAGAGCTGGTACAGAGCCAGGTGTCTTTTTCCTGCTAAATTTAAGCCAATTTATTGCCTTAGTTGAAAAGTGTTGTGTTACAGCTGACACTTGGAAGATCATTGGCGGTATCATGTGACAAATGCCTCCGGTTAAAGGACTCGGGAAACCTCTCCTGTCTTTGAGAAAGGTGATACTAGCTAGTGACTTGACCCCTCCAACTCTCTAACACATGCGCCCACTGCTACAGGTAGTAGACAGCAAACACTGCCCTCATTACTTGTTTGCAGACACAGCCCAAAAATGTGTTCTAAAGCTTTGTCTTCAAAGTTGGACATAAGAAAAAGAAATAATTGGTAAGTTTTCTTAATCCCAGAATATGTGCTTTCATCTCAGTTTTAGACATATGAATGTGCTTGAGCTGGCTGTGGTCCATGCATGAATAAAAATAGTAAAAAATGATGCTAAAAACTTCACATATCACCACCAAGTATCAAAGAGATTTTTCAAAATGGTGTAGCTGGACCTAGTCCTGCAAAGCACTGAATGCCCTTAAGTGCAGTGAATGTTGAAAGGACTCAGGTCCCCCAAGAAAACACTAAACATCTTAAAAAACCAAGGCCCAAAATCTATTAATCTCTCTGAAAACAGCAAGGTGCAGCCACGCCTTTGGCTGCCTTGTCAACATTGCTTTCCTTCATGTGTAAGCACTGCCTTTGGTGGCAGGTGGTGTAAGGCTAATGCAAATCTAAAAAGTACCTATTGTTTGTCCCTGGACATCCTCATTAATGCCCAAATTCACAATTCATTCCTATCTAGGGCAACATTTAATTGTAATCTTTAGCAGAAACATGCATTTCAGATCCCTTGGTTTAAATGACAATTCCAAGGCATATGCTTAACATTAGGAGTTTTCTTTCCTGAACCAGAGCCCAGAAGATTAGCTGAATGTTTTTTCTAAAGGTTTAAAAGTAGAAATTCCCTGTGTCAGAACACTTGCGTGAGCAAAGATCTGAGGGAGCCTTTTGTAACTTTAACAATGCTTGACTGGAGTAAAAGCAGTAAGGTCCAGTATATTGTCCTCTCTGAAACAGCACAGCCCTCAGCAGAAGTAAGAGTTTTGGCTGCCAGACGAAATTGGGATGGAATCCAGGGCTGGACCTGTGAATAAGCTCAATTCAGACAAAGGAAAGTTTTAGAGCTATGCAGTGTTAAAACAAGAAAGAGGTCATAGAAGAGCCGTGTATCCTACAGCACTGCGGGAAGCTCTCCCCTGAATTAGGCTGAGTTTTAAGTTTGTGCTTTGTCTTGAGCATGGCACATCACATTGATTCATACCTGCTGATGCTCACAAAATGTTGGTTACAAAATGGGGGAAGAGGGAAGATGCCTTCAGCACAGGTCTATCTTAACTGGCACAGACTGCAGCAATGTCTTCCTGTCACGGACAAAGGGCCCAAGAGTCAGTTCAGTCAGCTCTACTTACCCTAAATGTGCTGCTCTTACAGTGCTCCTTTTCCAATACCTGCTTGACCAAGACTCATGATGAAGAGTCCTTCAAATGGAGAGCTATATGAGCCGGCAGTGCCTAAATCTACTCTGCTGGCAACCGGAGGTCACAGCACTGCTGTGAGACTGAGCAAAGCCAGCAAATCGTCACATCCAGTTCTGCCGGCAAGGGATTTCCCAGCCTGGGCTGGGCAGCCAGAGCAGCAAGTGCTGTAGCGCAGGGCTTCACCACCCCCAGAGGGTCGTCGGAACTAGGCTTTCTACTCAGGTCTTTGCTCCTGCCAAGAAAGGGTTTGAGCACCCTCGGTGGGGTACTTTGATGTCGCTGTTTTCCCCATGGATGAGTAGAGAAACGACACAGGGTCCAGGCACAGGGTTACAAGGAAACAAGGCAAAAGCCCCCCTTTTAATGATTTCTCAGAAGGCTTTTTATACGTTAGTTCGCAAAAGTGTATGAAATGGCATAAGGTAATTGGTTTTTGCCATCCACCCCTTAAGGATATTGGTCAAGTTCTAAGACACCCATCTCTGAATGTTTTTCTACTTAGAACCATAACAATTCTGCAAAACAACCTGCAGCTGCAAGAAGTTTATGAAACGGTAACATTGTTTTGAGTTACTTGCATGGGAAAGACAGAACTTTCACAAAAGTGCTGCAGAGAGCTAAAGAAATTCTCTGCTGAAGCTTTTTCAGCATCCATACTTTATTCCTGTCCATCTTTGATGATTTTGTCCCAGAGGCACACCACCAAATAAAGGAAAATAAGATCCTAGATTTGCATCTTCCTTAATTTTCTTTTGCTTCTGCTTATTCTGCTGACACCAACAGGACACAATGAAGAGCACTGATCATGATGATTTTCCTGATGCGTCCAGAGTCACAGTCTGAGCCCCAAAAAGTAAGGGTGAGCAGAGGGTGTTTGCTAAGAAATCTAGCAGATTTTTAGCCTAGAAATAAAGCTAGGAGAATGGAGACAAAGACACAAGGCAAACGTACCTAGAGTGGAGTGAGGAGGATTAGGCCTCTTGGAAGATGTGTGCACATCTGTCTACAATCTAAAATAACATGTCACATTCTACAAGTGTCGTACACCTACCCTGAACAGAGGGGTTGATTAGGAAACTGAACTGGCAAATGCTGTCAGGCTAAAGCATACTGAGTAGAGCCACTCTGACGTGAGTCACGGGAGAATCAGCACATACTTGACATTTGTGTGTATAGCTTTTCTGTAAGGGAGAAGATATTCCTGGCTTCAGTATCACAGGCATATTTAAACTGTGCCTCCTCTGACCTGGAAAGTACAAAACCTTTTTGAGTTTGTGCTGCCAGCTGCATTTTTTTTTTTGTTCCTGGACATTCCAAAGTGCACCTAAAAGTTATACACTAAGTAGGTAGAAGGTTGCAAAGGCAGCTGCAAAAATCAATGTGACACTTCAGTTGCTTCCAGTGAATACTGAGCCAAGGTGAGCAATTAGAAATATATAGTACCTAATCACATCCATTTTGTTTTTGTAAAAGGGTGATCCTTATCTGGGTTCAAATGAAAACATGCATGTGAAAGGTTTGTATCCAATCACAGACTATACAATCTGACATATTTCTAGTCGACATGAAGCAACCCAGCTGGAACTCTGAGGCTCTGAATGTTCCCAAATATGCAGGGAGACAGGATTATTAATAAATGCATTAGCAATAAGCTTGGCTCAGTTCAAGGTATTATATTTCAAAATAGACTTAGGGGGGTTTTTTGTGGTTTAAAACTGACTGAAGTGAGATGGTTGTGATTTATGCAATGCTAGCTCTGACATATAGTATTTTTTACAGATTGCACTCCTGCATTTGTATGTAGTTAGAAGCAAAGATGTCCCGTTATTTTCAAGAAGAAAATCCTTCAATGTCAGAGTTATATTCTTGGAATTTCATCTTGGCCTTTCAAGATGTTTAACTGGTATTTTATTTATCTGTGTTTGTGACCTCTGATATCTGCAGTTTCTTATCCTCCATGTCTGCTGTCTTTGTCATTTTTTGGTGTAGTTGCAGACTCCTATAAATCTGTGATAAAACATTCAAGACTGTTTAATTCTCTTGGAAACAGAACATCTAACCCCATCTTGTCAGTCAATTTTTTTTCTTTGGTTCTTTCTTTCTGGAATCCAGGAATAAACATGGGTGTGTATAGTTAATTATATGAAATCAGTGGGAAACACTGGTAAACAAAACATTTTTCTGTCCCTCAGCAGAATATAAAACCAGTGAGATAAAAAATTTTGAACCCTAGTGTTTGCTGAAGCAACGCTATGCTATTTTTATGGTCATATTTTTCAGTGAGATAGGACAAAAATCCTGATCTTTGAAACTAAAGGTTGCATCAAAACTTTCCCGGCCAAGTGGCTAGGTTTGAGCAACGAAAGAAAAACTGTGGTAGGCTGTATGTCCCATTGTAAGATGTCAAAGTGCCTCACTGTGTCCTCACACCCTGGCCGGGCTCCCACTCTATGAGCGCGGTCACCCTTGCTGGTTCTGCAGCAGCCTGTGTCAGACAGAGCAGCCTGCCCGGGGGCAAATGTGCCCTGTGAGCTGGAGCCACAGAAGGAGGTATTCAGCAGTTATAGCCTTCTTTCCTGATGCCTCTTCTGATAGACCCGGTAACTGAGGCTCTAGTTTGTGCATAAGACTCTTCCCGTTTGACGGTGTGACAGAGCTGTATGTTATTAGGTATTGACAACAGATTATTTCAGTGGCCTTTTCTGGGGAGGCACCTTTCAGGTTAAAAAATACCCTAATTTTTTAATTTTCTGGCATGAGAGCCATTAACATTAGATAAGATAAAGTGTTACAAAATACATTCCAGTAAAATGCCTTCTCTTCTGAAACATATGAAATACTGAAAAAAGGTTAATTTTCTGGGGAGGAATCACCTTCAGAAGTGAAGAGTCATCAGCTCAGGTTTGATGCACCACTTCTTTGCTTTTTGGACTCAGTGATCTTTGGGGTCTTTTCCAACTTAAATGATTTATTGGACCAGCTGCTGAAATTCTTGTGCCCTATCACCTGCTAATGGTGACAAATCCATCATCAGCTGTCATATACTTGGGAAATAGGTGGAACTTAGAATGAAGTCATTCACACCTGCAGGTATTTAAAGACACTCTTACAGATGTTGGTCAGTCTAAGGAGTACAAATGTAAAGGTAAGAAGGGGATTCCTTGTTATGTGGGTGTTTTAAAAAGATTTTTGCTTGACCTAAGCAAAATAAAAAATGAGATCAGGAGAATCAGAAACAAAATTCTTCTCATGAAATGAAGCATTTTCTTATGTGTTTTTGTACTTTTTAGTACATAAAATATCAAAATACCATGTATTACCATTTGTAATCATTTAAAGAACATCACGTGAAATATTTGACACACGAACAGTCTCTCAGGTGAATTTAATGGAGATGGAATAGTTTCAAGAAACATGAACATTTTTTTTTTTCAGCAAAAAGACCGTTAGATACACTCCCTTTTTCCAAATTAAATATCCACCAAGGGCCCAGTCAGTAACACAGACTCAAGTTGAGCAATTGTTAGAGCCTGTGGGACCCTTGCCAAAGCTGGGATTGCAAGGTTGATCCCTCAGGGAAGAGGAGTATTGTAACAATGGTGCTGTGCTGAAAGACCTTTGAAGGAAGGAAAAAAAATACCAGCAACCATGGGAAACCCTCCAGGTACTTCTTGTAATTAGATACAAATTCAGTATAATTTTAAAAAGCAAAGAAATAATTACCTCATTGTTCCATTTGGAATGCTGAAAAAAGCCCAAAACATCCTGTTTTTCGCCAAGCTCCCCAAGTGTGCCGAGGAATGTGCAATACCTACTTAGCTAGTCTGGCTGGAATTACACCTAAACGATGGCTCTGTCATCTGCTGGTCACACAGGTGGAAAGAGACGCTTCCAGTGCACAGTTCAGTCACATGCAGACTAGCCACAGGTACCCAGCCATGCCTATTATTCTGCCTGTGTCTCCACCTCACCCTTTCCTGCATTTCCAGCACACCATATGGTTTTCAGTCTTTGGAAGAGTTTGAAGTCTAGCACAGGTAGTGGTAACTCTATTGAAATGACTGCCCTCAAGACCTGTTCCACAAATAACAACTGTGTCTGATTTTCCTCCTTGAATCACCTGATTCTCTCTGACCTGAACTTCCATACAAGTCCAAAGTTGTTTTGAGAAACAGTTTGCATCAGAGTACATGAAATTAATATTAAATAGCTTTTATTTTTATTTAATGTATGCATTACATACTAAGCATATACTGATGAATGATTTCTGGTTTTGTCAGTATCTGTCACCAGAATTACACTATCATGGAACCAAAGCAGTGAGGAGATCATCAGTCTTCTGAAATAATGTGGAGCTCATCAGGCCTCATTATTCTCATTAGTTCTCAGTTGCCACAGCATGAATTTCTGGCCCACAGAAGGAGCTGCTGCTCTGGTTCCACTATTAGTTTATTAGTAATATTAGTTTTTTGGTTTAGTTAAGAGAGTGCTTTTAAGGAAGTTTCCCAATCACCCAGCTTAGCACACAGGGTTTCAGATCACTGACTGGTCTCAGGGCACAAAAATTACATTCCCTTATGGTTAAACTAAACCAGAGGACATAACTTAGCATCACGTTGACTGTACTCCCATTGCACATTTAGCACAAACCAGATCAGAGCTACTCTGAAACAAAACTCCTGAAACGCATCTGTTCCACTCATTTTGTGCTCTAGAAGCTGTTTACTTACTAGGTACACAGATGTCAGGTTCACTGATGTACCTTAGATTGTTACCTGTGGATGTGTGATTTTCTGCACTTCTGCCCATCACAGTGTGAGAGTTCACACTGTATCCACACAGGTTGATTGTAGATCATTCTAGATATGACTATATTTAAAGATGCTTTCTTTTTTTCCTAGAAAGGTTCTCTATTTGTTTCCTTTGTCTAAATGACCTTGCAATATGATAGGTGTGCTCAGCTCCTACCATCTCAGATTTTTGCTCTGTGTGGTTTTACCTACTCTTTTGGCTCTGAATTCACTTACAGACTGCATTCAATAACAGCTTAAAGATAGCAAATGGACAATAAAAGCAAGTGAACCTGCCAGTGGATTAATAGAAAGTATGAAAACACTATATAGAAAATTCCACCATCTCTTTACTTTAGGCAATCACCTCTCAATTATCCTCAAGCTGACATATTTTTCTGCTGTGTTTGCTTAGACAAAATGTGCCCAGCAGCCAGTTATCTCCTTTTTCCTCCTGGGAACCAAAATATTTTTCTTTTAGCAAAGGTTTTGCTAGGATATAGCCCTATCTTCCCTAGTAGCAGACGGGAGCTTTTTGGATATGTATCTTCTTCCCAAAAGCACAGCAAAGAGAGCATCCTTGTCCCTCATCAATAAGCTGAAAGTGTCAGATATTCTCCTAAGCTAGCCCTTGCTGTTTGCTAAGACATGCAGTTGTGTTAGAAAGTGTTCTGTGTAATCTGTGACTTAGAGACATGGAGGCTTGACTTTTAGATTAGGACCTTGTTATTACAGTCCTTTTGTTAGCCACACGTGGCAGTCTTAGAGAGATACTATTGTGTATTCTGGCTTTGTTAGGAGATCTAAACCCTGTCTTTGATGCTGTGTGGTGATAAAAAGTACACAAAAGCCTGAAATGCAAATACATTAATGTATATATTGCTCAGAGGATTCACATCTTTTGTAGACACAGGTTGTCTTATGTGCTGCGGTCATTATTGCCTCAGTTTAAGATGCATTTAGTTTAAGATCCTTCAGAGAAAGATGCACTCAGGTTAAAAAAAAAGTACTGTGTTTACTCAGTAGTTTATGTTAAAGGTCAAATTTCAACAGCTTTGTCTTGTGGAGATTGAAAGCTTCATCAGATTGTTGCAAATATTTTAGTACAAAACCATGCTTTCACTACAAACAAAATAAGCAGCTACTGAATCTTCTTTTTATCACCAAAACAAACAAGCAAACTAAACTTTACAAAAAAACCAAATTTTGTAACTGGGAAGTGATCTGGAATGAAATGGCAAATACAGAGTGGTTAAGCCTGTAAGTTCATATATTTTCTTACTTTATACTTAATGTTGTTTGAAATATAGTACTATGTAGGCTTGATTTACACCTACAGTTAGGAATGTGCTCACATGCTACTGTTCTTTATGTACGGCTTTTGGCTCTGGCAAAAAGCATCTGTTTCACATGGAGGAAAATTGGAATCAAATTGACTTGGTTTAAATTAGTTCATTATGTGCTAAGTAGTGGTTTGGAGCTGTGGGTGTCATTGAAATGTTTTTCTTGTCTATAGAAAACTAGGAAATTACCTAAAGTAAAGGTGGAAAATATTAACTAGTGCCAACAGCAATTGAAAAGAATGGCTGGAGGTGTCAGGTCTTCACTATATGAATCATGTCAGATTATTAGCTCCCTTTCCTGAAGTGCACCTGTAATGGAGGGATTTTGATGAGAAATAGATTTAAAAACTATGTAAATGATAAATGAGAATATGAGTTGCGCTTCATGTAACCACCAGATTTAACAAACACTGTTAGGTCCATAGCAAATTGTAACTGAATCCCACTGATTTCTTGGGTCTTATGAAGAAACTCGAGTAAAAAGGACATTCCTGAAAGAAATACTTATCATAACCAGTGTTTCAGTTGTTCTGCTAGAAGTGTTTCCCTGTTATACGGGATACATGGTTTTTAATGAAAATCTGCTTTTACAAAAAGTGCACTTCAGTGGTTTGAATGGGAGTTCAGGGGTTTTCTGATAGTCTGCTTTCATGCCATACCATCTAGGAGGCACGGAAAAATGGTGACTGTGGCTGTTCTCTGGAGCCGGGAAATCTGACTGTGAGCGATCTCACAGCATGAACACCAGGTCTCTGATCTCTGACCACTAATAGGTCATACATCAGGACATTGCCAGCCACTGAAAACACCCTAAGCAAGCAAGGCAGCTGGCCAGCTATCTGAGTGATGTGCTGCAAAACATGTGTTGTCTCACTGCTGAAGAAAAAAAAACCCAAATCCAAGTTTACAGATTGAGGCATCTATTTTTCTTTCATAATTTTCACCTTAAAACATTTCAGTCTGAGGCAAATAAATGCTATGCGCAGAAAAACACAGCTATTGAGCAGCAACCCTTTGTCAATGCCACTGTTCCTCTTCAGAAGAGACTGCAAAGCAATTACTTATTAGCTTTTGGGCTACCAGGATGCAGAACAAAAGCTGGTACTGATTTCTTCTCCCTCTCAAAGCTGTTACTTCATCATACACAAGCACTTGACATAAGTCACTATTTATTTATGTTCTCAGACACACCAGCCATAACTCTCATCAGCTCCCTGTTCCCTCTCTGAACACTCTGCTAATTCTTTGCAGACAAAGCCCTCAAGTCTCTGGACACAGCTTTGGTCCCTCCTCTCCTTTAGTTCAGGAAACCCTCCCAGCTACCCAAAAAAATCCAAAAATAAGTTGGGCATCAACAGGAAGGATCCTGATGGCAGAGGACGTTGTTTTGCCACCTAATAAAACCTTGTAGTGCTGCATGCAGAGCCTGTCTCTGAAGCCTGAGGGGGGTGTAATGTAGTTGGAAAGCACACATAAGAGGGAAAGCAAATGCTTATGTTGGCAGAGCAGTAGTCTTAGCAGAAGGGTCTAGGAAGACTGTGACTCTGGCGCAGAAAGTAGAGAGCTGGGGTATGATATGACACATTTACAAAATCATAAAAGTGGTGAATAACCTGGATGTGAGGATCCTGTCCAGTCAATCTCACATTGCTAGAGCTAGAGGACACTCCGTGAAATTCATAGATCACCCTAAGTCAGATGAAAAGGTATTAATTTAGAGAGTACCCAGTGAACTTCTGGAACTTGCTGCCAGAGGAGGGTGAGAAGGCAGATAGTACCAGCAAGGCCTCAAACGAGAATAAGAGAAATTCGTGTGCAAGATCTATAATCTATATACGGACACTAAGAAGACCAGGCAGGGATATAGTGTGTCTTGGTGATGCTGGAAAAGAACAAGAGGAATGGTGCCAAAGTGTCCAGGCTTACATGCTCTCCTCCAAAATAGCACCTTCCCTTGTGGATAAACATATTGAAAACTGTCCTGAAGCTGTGGACAGGCTACCAGCACTTAGCAAAGTCCTTGAAATATTTCATCTATAACACAGGCTGCAACACAGAAATCAATACCAGAGGCTAGAGCTTTCTAGGGCATAGGTGAAAATCATTCATTTTCTGGGAATTATTTCACTTTTCAAAATTGTGACAAGTATTCTTGTTATGCAGTGTCTGCGAAGGAGAACTGTTGTTCAGCTCCTCTGGAGACGCAGCTTTGGTCATACTCTGGAGGTACCATTGGTGTTAATACAGTGTCATCATTGTCATTGTACCTCTACCTATCTCCTGACAGTAAAACACATTGAATTTAGCCAATTTATTTTTCAGTCTTGGATATTAAATGTTTAACTTTTTTTTCCCTGGTTTTAGAAGAGCCATTGCAACCTTTCAGCCACTTACTGCAATAGCGGAAAAAAGCTTGCCAATGTTTCCCATGCCCAGATGCCTGACAATCTTCAATCCTTACTTATCATGGACCGAGGATTCAGAAAAGAATATACAAGTAAGATATGAATATTGCTCTCTCTGAGATATGTGCATCTTTTGACATATATTGATTTAAAATTTGAGTAATATCATCAGTGGGACTGTGATATGGAAAAAAGGTTTGATGGTGTTCAAAATTTGCTGCTCGCACGGCTTTGACTATGCCCGGTTGTGACTGACATCCTTATGTTAGCAATAAATTGTTTATAACTGGAAAACAGTCTTTTATTGTAGAGAACTGATTAGTAATTTCACTCTTGCACTGGATCCCTGACTCTTGAACTGACTGACACACATGTAACACCAAATCTCAGATCAGTTGTCTCCATATGCATTTTAGATCTCCTATATTCCAGTCCTGCTACGTAAACATTTGTCAGCCCCATTTATCCCTTTTTTCTCTTCCTAACAGATTAGATTACTGCAGCACAGTCTGCAAGAACTCCTATGGTTTATGTTTACCACTAGGCCTTCCTCCCTTCTTCATGTTTATGGCATTGCCTCTGCTCATAAACAGCAAAGCACAACACTACCCTTAGACCAGGCCTGTGTTCCAATCTCAAAGTGGAATTTCTAGAGGCAGTACTTTCTGGAGCAACAGGCCTTCCCCTGCGCATTAGGATACCCCTGGAAGTCCAGTTAGTAGGGCTGTGGGCTCACTGAGGGCATGCATTTCAGTGTAACCACACGGGCTTATACTTTCAAAAGCAGCAGCAAGCCTGTCAGTAACAACGGAAGTGTTCAAGCAAGGACACTTGAATTAAGAAGACTCTTACACACCTGCTAGTTTGCAGCCAGTGCTGGAGGAGACTCTGAGGTTCGTAGATCTGCTATGGATGCACATCTGAGGTTATCTATACCTCATCCCTAGCCCCGCATCCACAGACCACCCACGTAGCTCCCTTGCTCTCTAGGTGGAAACCAGGGATCTACAAACACTCCAGAGGGAGGCAGAAGATGTTGAACTATCGTACAGTTGCCAGTCTCAAACACAGCACTAAGGTTTTAGAGAGCTGAAAGTCTGTGAGACAGGCATAGGTCCATAAGAGAAGGGATTCACACATGTACAAGCCCTTCATAAAATTCTTCTTGTCTTAGAGTTTATGGTTTGAGAAAAAAGATGGCAAGATCTTGGTGTTATTTTGTTCCTAGTAGAGATGCTTTGTGAAATCAGTTTTTCAAAATGATGGACAATGTCTGAGATTTTCTGTATGAAAACCGTACAGAGGATCAGACCTTCAGGTATTTTCAAGGCAACTGAGCAAGGGTTATCCTTCATTAACTCTGTGAGATCTGTCACTGGTACCTGTCACTGGTCCTACTTTCATTTACTTTTTGGGATCCCGGAAATTTTGTCAACAGCAAATCAAAGACTTTGCCACAGATTTTAATAAACCTATAAACTCTCAGTTTTACTATGGTTTCTCCTTGATTATTTTCAGGATAAGGAGTAAATTAAATACCAACTATATAAAAATCACATTTAGTTGCCAGGTAATTTACTCTGTTTTCACTGGAATAACATGGAAAGTTTGGAAGATATTTAACTAGGATTGAAATCAGACCCTACTAACTGAGGAATGATCCTTAATATTGGATCAACCTCAATTTCCCAGCATCAGGTGCCTGGACAACTGTAGGTAAAGTGCAGCTGAAGGATAATTGTTTTAAGACGAAATAAGGTCAACATAATTTAAACAGAGTAGCTCTTTTCCCATCACAGTCTACTCTTTCCTGGAATAAGTGGAATGACATAGAAGTGATGTCCACAATAAAGGGGAATTCAATCCTTTCTGACTCAGAGCACTATATGTAAAACTATTTTCCAGAAGCAGCTGATGTTTCAGCACTGAAGGCAGCTCCAGCTACTAAAGAAATGAATTCTTTAAAGAGACAATGTGACAAGATGGATGTGAGAGATCTGCATTTGTTTTGCTTGCAACAGAAACTTCTTACACGACCTAGAGAAATTTTTCTTTATATTGTGTTTCAGAGTAACACTTCATTGCCTTCCCAGGGACATTGCAAAGATAAGGGTTTGAGTCCCTAATAGGAATGACATTGCTTGAGAGAGGTGGGGCAGTTCCTGTTCTCTGCTCCCTGCAGGGGTGGCCAAGCCTTGTCCAAGTGCTGTTCCTGTCCAAGCCTTGACAGCCATGTGGCTGTGAATGGGCTGCTGTCTTGCCTGGATTGAGGACAGCACTCACAGGCCAAGTGAGGGTTTGCCGGGTTTGATCAGCTCACTGATTTTGGCTCAATCAGCTGCACAGTGAGAGAGATGTAACCCCGTCAGCCATTGTGCCTTGTCACTCAGAGCTCTGAATATATCCTCAGCTTGGCTATTCTGATGATAGTAATGCAAAAATATGTATAAGTAAATCAACAAAAGTAATTTGTACTGTTTTTTTTTTCTTTTTGCTCGCAGGTTGTGTCTGCGAGAACCACTGGATCCTGCCCACTTCCCCGCTTTAGCTGGGGGCTGTGTATTGGACAGTGGCAGCTGCATTAGGCTGAAGAAACAAAATCAGGGGAGATGTAAGGATCTCCACTCCAATTGCAGCTGTGTATCGAAACACCTTGGGGACGTAATGATATTAAAAATAAGAGCACGAGCAGCATAAGAACTGCAGGAGCTAAGATAAATAGCTAACTCCCAATTTTTCTCCAGATAGCAGGGATAAGAGGCAGTTTGTAAGAACACAAAAATTTACTGGAGAATTTTTTCATTCCCAAAACACTAAACTCAGAAACAGTGTCACAGAACAGAGCAATGCTGAAGAGCCACATTTCTTGAGAATTAAGATTTAAAAATTAACATTAACCCAAACAAGGGAACAAGAAGATTTTCGGAGATTTATACAAGTGCAAGTTCCTCTTTAAAATAGGAGGCTGTTCTTTCATTTGATGGTGTACCTTGCAGCACATAGGAAAACAGCTTCATTTCCTGTTTGGTCAGCAAATGCAGAAAACAAAAGATGGTCTCTAGGGGCTGAACTGTTTATTCTGAGTGCAAAGATTTGTCAAAGGATGTAGAATAAGCACTCTTCAGCTTCATGGCTTTCTTCCTCACTAGCAGCTGGTCAGTCACAGGTGCCGGCAAAAACTCCATCAACCACTGAAGTGTACTGGGAAGGGCTTTGTTATTTTATCTCCACATTCAGAGAGTTCCTAATTCGCTCTGGTTTGAAGTGCTCATTGTGAATAAAGTGAAAATAAAAAGAGCTCCAGAGGGAACCTAAATAAACGCAGAAGAACTTATTTGCAAATACAACAGCTAAGGAAAAAGTTGTGTGATAGCTGTGCACAGAAGACACTGTCTGGGGTGAAATTTGATTGTAGTTTCACTTTCTAGCCATGCTACCCTCTACAAATACTGTTGTAGCATCTCTGTCCTCTGGTATGTACCAGAGGAACACATGGAGAGCTCAAGAAAATGCTTTTTTAGCGGGTATGGGAGAGTGCCTGGACACTCAGGAAAGCCACAGGATAAATAGTCAATCAGTCATTACTTCTGAGAGACATCCAATAACCTTTGTGATGCCAACACCTTACCACAGAATTTCCCTGGAAACTGGAGTCCTAGTGGGCACTTGGTTCTTACAGGAACACCAGAAGGCCACGAGAGCAACCACAAGGCATGATGTAGTGCAGGGAACCGTCTCCAGAGGAGACAGAAAATCATATTTGGAGGCAATGTGCTACTCCCATCTCAGTAAAGAGCATGAGGCTATAGTCACAAATAATCTATATCAGACAGTGCCATTTTTGGGGCTGGACCATAGCCACAGGCCAGGGGAAAGGAGAAATTTCACTGTTGTGTCATATACAGGGCAGTTTGTTTCCCATTACTTTTGTCTTCGGAACCTTAGTGACATTTGCTGTGCCAGGAACCTAATAACTTGGAAGCTCATTTTTCATCAGTTTGAAGCTTAAAAGGCCGTAGCTTTTTTTAGGGTGGGGGACAGTAATGAAAGTTTTGAAGGCAGAAAGCATATTGCAAAGTAAACAGTTCAAATTATGGAAAACTGAAAACACCATAGGTCCTGGCATCCCTGACAAATCTGCCCTTACCCCATGTCCCATTTCAAGTTTGTACACTGTACTTCTTCAGTGCTGATACAAGCTTTGGTGGACACAGTAGGTGGCACAAAAATAAATATCCTTTTGAAAAAAACCCCATTTTTTTCCAGCCACATCTGTGTTTCCATATGGTATTAGCTCAGTACCAATATGAAACAAGCTATTTCAGTTAGCTAGCTCTTACAGCAGAAACATGTTTTTTTGAAGACAGATATTGTGTGAGGCATTGCATGGAAATCACAGAAGTTATTTGTCTACAGTGATGAAATTTTCATCTGTTTACTGAACAAGACTTGTGGCATTATGTTTTAGACAGTATGCCACAATGTTTTTCTCTAACAGCCCCCAGTTTTGCCAACATTTGGCGGTTTTGTCTGTGGTCATACCTAAGTGTTTGTAGGTTTCAGATCTGTGTTTGTTTAAGGCTTTTCACAGTTGTCTGTGCCTTTTTTTTTTCATTTGCTGTAGTAAAGCGTGGAACAAGTAGTGGTTTCTGGAGTTACATTTTTTCAAATGCATTCCAACTTTTCCTGACTTATCAGATTCAAGGAAGGAATGAGAGATTAGTGCAAAATGAGGGCAGGGAGATGAGAATAACGTAGCCTTAGGAAACCTAAGGCTTTGTTCCAGGTCTGTGTAGTAAGAAAGAAAATATGAAGTGGAAGATGAAAGATCCATGTAGAGGTCTGAGTGACAAATGGCATAGATATATCTCCCACGGCACACAATGTTCTCAGAGCCTTTCAGGAGAACAAGAACCTTTTACTACTTGCCTGCCTGTCTGCTGTTTTCTGGGTGGCAGTGGATAAGATCTTGCTGATGCCTGTGAGAATGACTGAATTCAACCTTAGGCAGAAGATTGCAGTGATATAGATAATCTGGTCCCTAAAGTAAGCTTGGTGGCCTCACCTAATTCAATTTATGGGCTGCTTTTCTTAGTGTGGAAATCCTAGGAGAAACTTGCATTCACCACCGGCTTGATCTACAAAAGGTGCTAAGTTTTTCCAGCTACGATTGATTTCATGTAAAGTTGTGGATGCTTGCACCTCTGAAATGCAAGCCTTACATGTGATGCATGAAGAATCTGCCACATTCAGTTTCTCATTATCCAGGGGCATAAAAGTGATTGAAGGAGGGAGAATAAACAACACCCCCAAACTTCATATACATTCATTAAAGTCCATCATCAGTATCTAAGCAGCATGATAGCATAACAATATGTCAGTTGTCACTTTGTAGCATGCAAGCTTTATTCCCAAATTACCCCACTAACCTAAAAAAGAAAGGAAAAATGCACAAAGAATATGGCCATCTGGAATACATAATGTGGAAAGATCTGCAATGCATTACATGGTCTGGAAAGTGGCTGGTCAAATTCCAGAGAGCTAAGATAGACTTCAAAGTCTGGCCACACATCAGTGAAACTGCTGATCAGCTCAGATATTTAAAGTGGGTGTAGATGAATGAATTTATTACATTTTTTATCTGTTGCATTCATATGGGAAAACATGTCTGTGGACAGGTTCTCCACTGGTTTCATGCTTGGTTCTTGTATTTTAACTCTATACTATATTTTCATAATTTTACATCATATTCCAGTTTTACAAAAATAATTTACAATGCCATTGTACAAGAGAGAAAAAACCAAAAAGCCCAAATAATTGTAAAGAATAAGACATGACTCAAACACCTTTAAAAAGGTTAGACAATTTTAATTTTAAAATAATGAAAGACAAATCAAGCTGGGTTTCCACCTTCATCCTGTTTTAAACTAAACACAAAAATATCCACCATTTGGGATTATTCATATTTTAATTGTGAACAGCTTCCTCCTAAATTAATTGATATATCTGACTCTTATTTACCCAGACATCCAGCTTGTCTACATTTGTCGGAGAAGGAGAAAGAAAGATGAAGCCGTACACTCCATTATTTTCATGTGCTGATCCTAGAACTGCATGTATCAGACTGGGGATTTGATGTGTTCAAGGTGTATTTTACCAAGCCTATGGATGAAACCATGAATCTCCAAACTTTGATCATCTCTAATGGCACAAGTTGATTATTCTACTCTTCTTTTTCCTCTGTTGAATGTTGGTTTTGTTGCAATAGCTTGTATCATCCTTCATTAGGCTCTCCAAAGATAAAACTACTCAAACTAAGCATAATTTTACTATTTGACCCCTTATTTAGATACTGAATTTAACTATGAGTCATTAATAGATGATTTTTACTATAAAATACCAAAATTCTCTTCATGACAGTTTTTTCATAAATTAGTTAGTTCGTGTTAACTTTTGTACTGAGTATTCTCCACTCTGCGATTCAGTTTCCTGTTTTTACAGTGCAAGTAAGTAAACAGTGCAAGTCAAGTAAACTGCTGGGAAAGCTGTTTTTAATTGACTTTTAATTATAGTGTAATACGGGCATAGAACTGGTTGCAATGGAGTAAGAGAACTGTCCATGGGAAATGCATTTGTGACCAGGTTTTTAAGGTTTTACCTTCCCTGGGCCTGTAACAAAATCCCAGTTTATTTCATGCAGTTTCCCATCCTTCAGCTAGGCTAGCATCCACCCAGGAAAATACAGCAAAATTCCTTCAAATACTGTCAATAGTTAGATCAGCACATACAGCACAGCAGAAATTACACTACCTCTTAGAATTGTCTCCTCCTTTCCAGGAAGATAAGAATAGTTGTCTCGAAATTGTGATGACCTTGGTAGATAGATTACGTTCTCTGCAATATTTTTCCAAGTCATGAATGACGTCACTTGGGGAAGTGGATATTTTCTGTAAAATGGACATGGTCAAAGACTGATAATTGCAGTTAGAGCGGACTTCAAGAAACTGTGACTATGGATCAGTCAATTATTTCAATGACCATCTCCCTGCCAGGAGGCTTCCTCCCAAGTCCTCTGAAGCCTTTTAAGCAGTGCGTCCTTCACCAAACCTCAAAAGCTGAGGTTTAAGGTGATTTACCTCATTCTTGCCAACAGCTTTGAAATGTCCGTAAGGGCAATCCCTATGGACATTTGACTCATCAACTTCCTGTTTCTACTGAAACACAGATGTAAGAAATAATCTACTATGGCTGAGGAAGGAAAAAAAGAAAGAAAAAAGTTGGCTGAGTATTTTAAAATCTTCACACACCACGGAAGTTTGGGTGTCATTTTCCTCATGTTTCATTCATACCTTTAAAAGAAGAGGAAAAGAAAACATGTACTTAATCAAAATCCCAGCTGCACTTCCTGAGCCTATGTGTTTTGCAGATGGGAAGACTTAGAAGACAGATTGATTTTTAATCAACGTTAAATAAAGAAGAGCATCTGCTTCATGTAGTAAAAATGTACCCTAAAGTCCCAGTCATCTGGCACAGCTGCTGCTGACATCACTGACTCAGTGATGGGGAAAGTGTAGTGGTAGCACAATGCACACCAAAGGTGGGAAAAGGGGTACTTGTGATAGAAAACCTCAGTATTCAAGAGTTCATTTACCCCAACCGGGTGCAAGACACTGGACAAAGAGAGTAATTCCTCGTAAAATCCATTAAAAAAAAAAATTATTCTTTATTGTAGAAACAGATCCAAAAAACTCTACTGCTTGAATAGCTAACATGTCTAAAATGACTGTAGACAGGGTCTAAACTTCGTTGTTTGGTTGCAGTCTCATTGTCTTTTAACCAAAGGAGTGTGAAAACAGAAATGGCTTGGGTAATTCTGCCATTTTATTCCCTAGTACAACTTGATATTCGCAAGTGAAGAAAGTCCTTCTTGAGGAGAAGGAACTGGAGCTCTATTAGCCTTCAAGAAAGGCTAGTAACTATGAGTACACTGCCACGATCTGTTTCAATTGTTTTCAAGCCTGAGAAAATAAAATTGCAAAAACCATAAAAACAAGGTGTTTTAAGAACTATGAATAGAAACCAAATATAATAGTTGATATAAATAATGTATCAGCAACTTGAAGGCTAACTTTTTATTAAGTCATCCAGGAAAAATATGCAAAGTATTATGCTTACAAAAATAAAGGTTCACTTTGAGAATGAACCATCCACATGAAAGAAAAGTTTCCTAGATAACTAGTTTCCAAGAAAAATAGTTCAACCAGCTGCAAAAAGGTGTGAAATGCGTGCTAAACTAAGAACAATAACATGAACCTGTGTGCAGTAATGTTCTCAAGAGTCTGAAGTATACTGGATGTAGCTATTTTGGGAAGCTGTTTGGAACTCATGTCAAAAGATATGGCTGTTTAGATGAAAGTCAAGCATTGCTCCAGTCAGTCATAATGGGATTTGACTTTAAGGCCTCTCCAGGCCCACTTTGTAAATTGGACTATTGACGGCTGTTTAGTAGAAGCATAAGATAAAATCATACCCCATCTTCAAAGAAGTCCTAAAAGGTAACAAAAAAAGGTGCTGCAGGTCTGAAGAACTTCCCCAAAAATCAGGGCCTTGTTTCAGAGTCTCTAGAGCACGGCATACTTTGTCTTCTGAACATTTTCTGGCAGGCCAGGGCTTTATTTTGGCAGGTGGTAACCCAGTTTGAGGCCAAAGCCTTGACTTTCTTATAAGCTACCTGCTGCTCGTTAAGAGCATACTCAGCCTTGTCTATGCTTGTTAAAACGTATCATTCCAAAGGTTCTAGAGTAACTTTTGAAGTCACTTTTAAGAATGCTAGCTAAAGATCCTTCAGGGAGTTTAAAGAGATCCAGATTACCTTCACCACCATTTAAAAGAAAGGAGGAGGGAAGGTCACATGTACCCCCTTCTTGTTAACGAAACGAAAATTGCTGTGTAGTAGCCTGGAAAAAACAAACCCACCCTGCTTCTTCCTGGGGGGCAGAGTACTCTTTTCCCAGGAGCTGAAGCTTCTAGCTCTTTTCTAACACAGCTGTGGGTTTTGAATCAAACCCCTGTATTAATAAAAT
>VZTD01002682.1:902278-1082755 GCA_013397725.1 Rhagologus leucostigma
GGTGGGAGTGTGTAGCAGAAAAATGTCCATATGTAAGAAATATACTAAGGCTAGAATATACTAGAAAGAGAAAGAGAGCTTAAGAAAAGTGCTAAATAACTCATCTGAGGTATTTCTTGGGTTGTAAGGTCTTGCATGTCTTAAAATCATCATATTTGGCAGGCAATCAAGACCAAGTTTGCCAGTCACTGAAAGTTTACTGAAAGTCTGAAAGCAGGACACTTATCTGTTGGGTTTAGTTTTACATGCATGCCTTTCTCTTTCATCTTCCTGTCCTGCTTTATGTTTTTCCTATTCTTGTTTAAATGTTCCAGTTTTTAGAATGTCCCAATAATCCTTTGAAGCATTTAATTTCCTCTTTGCCAATCTAAGCCAAAACACAGACTATATTCCCTCTGACTGATGTTTGACCATGAGGATTTTTTATCTATGCTTGCACACACACACATACATATACATGATGCAGGCACACACTTACAATACTTCAGAAACACACCAATCTGTTACAAATCTGAAAGCAATCTTCAGCCCAAATTCCTCAAGAACTCATTCAGGGACTGTTTCAAGGGCATTGGAGGAATATCCCTCATGTTCACAATTATTTAATGGAGAAACATCTAGATTGCTTTCAGAGCTCCATCCAGCAGAAGATTGTGTGTCCCACTAGAAAACTAAGCTTTCTTTGAGAACCACTAGCGATGAAAAGCTGTATTTATGTTGCCATGCAAGCTACGCAATTTAATGTGTACTTCCCTTAGGAGGTGACATGGAAAAAAAGACCTAACTAAAGTCTTCTGATCTAATGCCCAAAATATATTGCATTTATTTGCTTTATATATTTTAATGAAAAAAGGTCTTTTGAAAATATGCACATTTAGACATAAAAGGACCCAAATTATTTAAAATAATTACATTTTAAATGTCGTTTTTTCATAAATGAAGCAGTGAAGCATATAGAGCAGGAGCAGGGACACATTGTCAAGCAGGTACCCACTTTGTAAGGCTACACTCCAGCAGCAAACATTTTTAAAAAGTAAATCATAACATCATTGAAGGGATATTATTTTTTTGTGTCTGCAGTCCATTTCTTGTCTCCTTTGGTTGGTTTAGAGGAAGGTCTCAGTGCACTTAGCACAGTCTTCTGGCAGTCTGGCAATGACCGACCCCCATGAGCTTCTCCGCTCCCCCATCCCAGCAAGAGCCATGCACTTTCGCCTTGTGCCTGCAGTCACACAGGAGGATAAGGGTCCGGAAAGGAAGAAAGAGTGTAGAACAATTAAACTCTCACAAGGTTTTCCCCACTCTACCCTTTCTCCACACTGTTTTCCTTTGGAGTTTGTTGGATAAACTAGAAAAGAATTTCAAAGCAGTAGGGAGCTCATCTGTATAGAACAAACCTGTCAGATTCTATCTGTATATGGGTAGGTTTATGTCAAAAAAAAAAAATCTGATTGTCTGATAGAAACCTGCATGTTCTCTAGAGACTTACTTCTTTCTGTCTTGAGTAAAGCAGCCGCAAGTTTTGCTTTCTAATTGTTTCTGATTTCCTGAAGGCTCTCCTGCAGCACAGTCAGTACGTGACATGAGGCATATTAAGCCAAGCAGTATGCTGCTCTTTTAAAAAACCCAGCCAGTAAGACACCTGTGATGGGGTTTCCGCATAGAGAGGGAAGGTCACTACAATATAAGAGGAAAACACAACAGGAGTACTTGTTCCAGATAACCCGCACTAAGTCCCTGATGAGCTTTCCTTACTTCTCTCCTCAGGGAGCCCCAGCTTGGTTACAGACAAAGAGAAATATACAGGGAAAATTATGTGTTCAGCTGAGTATAACACACCTGCACTCTCTCAGGAACACATTTTCACTGTGCTGCCTTCTTGTCCAAAAATTATTTGGCAGAAATCTTACTAACTATTTTTTGTTTTGTGGTTGTTATCTAGCTTTGTGAGTGATATAGGGAACAGTGAAGCCCAGACTCCAGCCTAAAGAGGATCAGTAAACACATATGCATCTCTTTCTTCATATCTGGTTGAGAATGCTCACTTTTGTCCGCAGAAGTTCATGAAGATGTTACAGGATCCCGAGTGGACTTGGTGCCCAAGTACAACATCAGGAGCCTTCTGATCACCAGGTCAAAATGTGAGAGTTATATATAGCTTTTTTTATAGGAATTGCATAGCACTAAGAATATTTCTAAGATGTATAAATTTTTTTAGAAGAACTGTGTGCAACTAATGTTTTCAAGATATATTATTCATCATTGTCCTTATACTCTTCTGAAAACTACAGTATAGTGGAAAAAGTAAAAATTAGTGCCGTTTTAGCTGTAGCATTAAATTCTACATGAATGAACAGGAGAAAATTCAGCTATTTAAGTATATTTTGTATAGACAGAAACAGAACAACCGATGCTTTAGAGACATACCATCCTATATAAAATAGCGGAAATCACTTTTTGGCTCTGAAATTCTGTTCACTTTGTGTATGCAAGTAAATTTATCAGCAAGAGACAGAGTATAAGGAGAAAAAGACTAATAGAAATCAGAAAAAAACTCTGTAGGAGAATACTTCTTTTATATATATAATATCCCACAAATAAATTGAAATTTTGAAAAGATATTACTAACCCCATGCTACTCATTAGAGAGAGAAGAGCTTTTTAAAACAGCTGGTGTACAAAGAATAATGCCATTAACAAATATTTTCTTAATAAAACCTTAATTAAGCAAAGACTTCTCAAAGCATATATTCTCTAAAAACCCCTATGACACAGTTCTAACACTTAATTTAATGCTTTCATAATTATAAGTAGATTCCACAGATGAAACAGATTTTTAATTTATCCATTTACTCCACCCCATTTAGGCTCAACAAGGTTCTTTATAAAATGGACACAGGTGCTGCACAGAGATTTGCGCTTGATGTAGTGCTTGCTTTATATATAGTAGTGGCTGTATAAAACATTTCCATTCTGAAATGAGAGGATGTGGGGATTAAGCATTTTCTTTTGTTTTGGTTTGTTTGTTTGTTTGTTTGTTTTGTGAAACTAGGGGTCTTGCTGGAGATTTTTTTTGCTGTAATTTTGCCTCCTTCTGTGATGGTTAAGGGGTTAATATGCTGGCATAAGGTATTGATCAATGCACAAGGGTAAGACCAAACCTGAGCTCTTGCTTGGGTTGTGCTCGATGAAACAGACTCATACCATGCTTCAGTTATGATCCCTTTATTTCTTCAAAGAGCTATACAGCAGCTGAGTTTATCACAAGCCTGGAAAAAAACCCTAGATTTTATTGGCATATGAAACCTAGGAAACAGCAGATCTTTGATTCAGTTCTCTGCATATAAGTGTGCAGCTCTTCTCTCTAGGGACAACAGGCTGCAATGTTTTAAATAATATAAGTAATTCAGTGTCTGTTTCTTACTGTAGTTCGTGGGCTGTCTCTATACTGAGAAGAGCAGTTCTTCAGATAAAACACTGAAGAACAAAAGAATGAAGTACAAATGGCATTCAGTGGCTTCTAACATAACTGATAAATGCTTTTTCTGTTCCTGTATCAGTCAGGTATGATATTAAACTTTCTCTGGTTAATCCTGGCTACAGGAATTTCAGAAATATAATAAAACCATAGTTTTGCAGTGAAGTCACCCATAGTGTGAGCTGGATTTTGAAAAATTATGGATTTACCTACTGTATGGAAGAGCCCAAAAAGAACTGTTTTGTGGATTTTCAAATGCGTAAAACACTTAATTGTAACTTCAGTTTCTGTTCCCATGTATTTTTCTAAAAATTTCTAAAAATCCATTTAAAATTCATTCCGGATGATGCAAAATGCATTATCTTTTGTATGCTTGGGATAATGCATTTAAATATATATGTGCACATTTCTAACAGAGCTTCTGAATACATTGCTGTTCTTCAGCTGATATGAATTAAGCCTATCGAATTACAAAAATCAATTTTTTACTATCTTTTTTTACTTTTGCAGATGAATATCTCCATGACAAATAAGTACAAGAAAACAACATATTAGTGAATTCTCTTATGGCTTACCCTATTATGAACATCTATTTATCACCAGATTTCTTATGTGACTGCATGGAGTACCCCAAGTGTAGAAGCCTACATGTAGGTATGGAAAAGCAGTGTCACACAGCTTGATAAGCTCATATATATAACTTTCAAGTGTTCAGCTACAAAGTAAATTAATATTTTAAAGACAGCTTGTGGGTTGCTTAAGGAATTTTTGTGTGCAAACATTGCCCAGTGAAGACAGTAAAAAAGAAATGTGCTTTCCAACTAAATGTACCCAATAAACTCTAAATGACGCAAAACACATCTGGCTTCAGGTTTTGCAATGCACTCCATAAATGAATTTTGATTAGTCACAGGTTTGCAAATCCACAAAGCAAAGTTGTGATCAGTGTCTCTGTATGTGGAAAGCTACTTATGGTTTTTGGCTGGAGACCTTACAAAATTTATATTTCACCAGCTTTGTGAACTTTTTTTTGTGGTTGTATACAAACTGCACTTTGACTTTTGGCCTGCTCAACGTAAAACACAAAGCAAAATTCAAAGCTAAAGATTCTGTATAGGTAGAAGCAAGAGAAAATGATCATGTGAACAAATAATGGCTCCACAGCCACATTTGCATAGGACTACTCTTTTATTTTATTTGCCCTTTAATACATGAATAATTAGTATTTTGAAACTCAAGCCCAAGCACTGGAATCAGGATTTAAAGCACAAGGCTTTAAAAATCATGTCATGCATTCAAAAGCTGCTCAGATCTGTATCACTGTAAATAGCGTTTTCATTTCGTTGTCATAAGGAAAGAATCTCAATCCAGTACTTTGCAATTGCTCCAAGATTGTCAGAAGAGATTTTGGTTCATATCTGGAAGTAAAGAGGCAGTCTGAGTAGACAGAGATAGAAAATATTGTGTGGCCAGAGGGCAGCCTTGAGAAAAGAGAAAGCAAGAAGAGGAAGATGCTTGGAAGTAGGTCTCACTGTCAGGGAGTGAATATCCAGTCATCACGTTCCTGATGCTCAGTAAACACAGATAAATATCTAAATATCATCAGAGCCAGGACTTCAACATGACTTTTCTTTTGCTAAAAGAAAGAGAAGGAAATTTGTCCATAATGAATTGTGCACTTGAGTGCAATGGAAATAAATAATTGGAGGAACTCACTGGTATACAGAGTCTCCCAAAAGAGACAAAAAGCTATAGGAAGTAAGGGAAACACAGGACCAAAGCCACTCTTGGTTTCATGCTTTACCTCATCTACTCTGGTTTATCTCTCTGAATGAACTGGAAGAAATTGTATGTGTAACCGATTTTGTGATATTTAAAACATGTCCCAGATGTCAGCCCTCAGTATCAGAGTAGGGAAATCTGTTTATAGGGAAATGCAATAGCTGCAATTTATGGTCTAACAAAGTCGCTATAATAACTGATTAGTGAGTTAGTGGGTTTCTGGTATTCTGCTTCTACTAACCACTTTATTCCCATCAATTGAGATGTCTCATTTTACAACTTCGAAGATGCTCAGAACAATGCTAGAAGGCAAATGGACGAAGAACAGTCAACAGACCTGGATTTTAATTTAAACAATACAAGTATAGATACAAGTACTCTTCATCCCAGCTAGAAATTTACCTTTTAAGTTATGAAAACCACCACTAAACTATGCTGTTATTTCCAGTGTTTGGGCACTACATAAAAAAGTTCTTTATATAAAGGTCAGATCCTCTCACAATCAGAAAACATCTGTTTGAGACGTTTGGTCAAACCAAACAGGCACTTCCTCAGTCTCTCACTGTGCTAGCCAGCAAAATAATAATAATTTTTTAAAAGAATAGCAAGGAGCAGCAGATGTTGAGCTCATATCTTTGGCTTTTCCAAAGCTGCAGAAAAAATCAGATGAAAAGACCCAGTCGTAACATGTTCAAAATTGATTGAGGAGGCTGCAATTATTTTGCACAGCCTTGTTGCATACTCAAGGCCATAAACATCTCTCCACCTGAAAAACACTGTGCCACAGGCTTTAAGTGGCAAAGAAGGGAGGTTGGACAAGACAAGGACAGGGCTCAGATCCGAAAGGCTCAGATCTGAAACAGTGGAAGAGACAGGGTGAAAGAGAAAATTGAAGAGCAAGAAGAAGGGGTAGGACTCTTCACATGGGATGGTGCTGTGTTGTACAGGTGTGCAAGTGAGTATAAGCATGACAGCTACACAATGACTGGTTTAGCAAGGCCAGTATAAGAGATGGGAGACACACGTGTGGCTCTGCAGAGCACGGACACAGAAGAGCCGCTTGAGAGCTCATCCTTGTGACCAAACCACAGTGACTATGGGCACCTCTAGCATCATTCCAGATCCGTAGCCCCAGTAGTGACAAAGATGTTGATCCTGTGCTGTGTCGGCAAGGGTGGACCAGAAAGTTTGGATACCCCTGCCACAGGTGGACAGGGCCACAAGACAAGGGACTCAAAGCTTACAAGTCTCAGCAGATCTGTTCACTCCAGCAATGGCCTTTGAGAACACTTCTTGAGAAGTTTCCTGGACAACTTGGCTTTCTGACTGAGGGAACTCCATGGCCTCATCATAAGGACCCTGTTTTCCTTTAATCACATAATCAGGTCCAGGCTTATGCAAGGTGGGTAGGTGTTCTGGAAATAAAAATCCAAACTGATCTCCCTGAGAGAGCTGGGACGTAGAGAAGCTTCAGGAGTTGAACTGAAACTGGACTGTGTCCCAGGGCTCCCAAATAATATGAGTAGATGTTGATCTATTTTTGCTGATCTATTTTGTCTAATGTAACTTGTAATGAAGCATAAGAGTAGATGAGATGACACGTGCGTGCTGTGTCAGGACCCTTTGTTCTCTGCTGCCCCACAATAACTGCGAAGCCAGTAGAGTCTTAGAAGGTACTTACCTGCCTGCTGGCATTCATGACACATTCCCAGAAGCAGAATACAGGTCTCCATAGCACAGCTTGAACAATGCAATGATGAGTGGCCAGGACATGTAGGGACAAGGCAGACATCTTCACAGTTAAGAAATGGTAAGTCCTCCCATGAGAGTGAAAAGTTTAGAAGGTCTGCCTGAGGCATGTATTTGCAGAACAGAAAACCTCAATGAGTTCTTGTACAGTGCTGTGATCTGCCAACCAAAAGAACAAAGGATGTGTCTCAGAAGATTGCAGGGGACATGGCTATACCCTGATTAAACTGGGAAAATATCTTTAATCCCATGGTTATATAGAGACATAGAAAACTCTATTGTAATGTAGTCCTCAGAATGGAAGTATACTTGAAGTTCCAGGCGTTCGCTTTTTACAATGAGATATTAAATTTCTGATCCCTGCATTCTTCTTCTGGCTCACACATATGTGGGCTGCCTGCAGCCACTTTGCATTCGTGGGAAGGTTTGACTGGGTCTCCAGAGAAGTGCCTAGAGGCTGACTCAACTCTGCTCCTGGCAGAAGATGTTGTGATGAAAACTCAGAACTGGAAATGAAGAGACCCCATGCTGCCAGCAGCATGCTGGCCTGCGAGCTTAGCAGTCTGCTTAAGATTTCAAATAAATGTTTCAAAACTGGAATAACTTCACTCGCCTGTATCTTAGAAGCACATGACGGGAAATTGGATTGCAGAGATGCAAAAGAGGCTGAAAGAACATGCAGCCTCTTCTGCTCCACTGCCACAAACCCAAAGACAGGCCTACTTTGTTGTAGTATCATGTAAGGAAGAAGCAATAAGCAGTTCACACGCTAAACCATGTCCTCTAGATCAACACTTCCTTTATTCTGGGATGAAAGCTTTTCTGGGTCTGGCTTACTTGTCCTGTCTGGACAGGCTGAGGAGAAGCCTTGTACAGGCATCTTATCCCATGAAGCAATGGAGGGAAATATGAGGGTTTAGCTTTCCATGAAGTGTTTGCCACCTACAGATAGGAGGATCTCATATCTTCTTTAGGCAAACTGCCTGTAAGTCTTAACTTTTCTGTTTTAACTTCTCAAAACAGTTCAGTTTTTGGAGAGAAATAACTGTGCTTTCAAAGTTGCAGAATCTATCATCAGTACATTTCCTTACTTCACAGTTATTTTTCATAATTTTGGATCCTTTGCATAAAGTAATCACCTCTTCAAAGGCTTAACACTGGTATTGAAAAGAAGGTAATTCAATACATCCTGTTGAAAACAACTAATAGAACAGTCTAGAAATGTGATCATGTCTGTTTGGAAGACTGGGCCATTTCATTCATCCAGACTACTAATATCCAGATTTGCCATTATCTTTTCCCAAATTTTACTGTGGATAAAGAATTTTCCTGTGATGAAATATTTCTTCTAATTCAGCAGCCAGTATCTTGCTAGATAAGAACTATCCAGCTACATAAAGTGAAATGTATGCTTGGCCTGCACCTGTCTGTCCACAATAAATAAAAATTTAAAAAATAAATGTGGTGTTGTTCATAAAGAGGCCTGACAGCATTTGCTAATTAGAAGCAAAAAACTCAGTCTGAAACATAGAACAGAGAGTATTTGTTAAAATTTTTGGAAGAGTTATTACCTTCCATACATATTTCTGAGTGCCTAGTAGTATAATTTCCTTCAGTTAAAAGACATAAATATGATATTTTGCATTCAGCAAAGTAATATTTTTTTTTCCTTTTTCAGAAAAATTCTTAAGCAGATATATAGTTTTAAACCAAGTCCTACAGAAGTCAGTGACTGCTATATCCGAAGTTAATCACACGCCAGCTTGGTTTGAGGAGTGGCCCTAGTGATGCTCAAGGATAAGAGCAGATTTCATATGCTAGCAGCTATCTGAATCACCACGGTTGTGGTGGGGAGAGTACAAAAACACTTGCAGCTGTGTCATAGCAGTGCCAGAGGGATAGTTTGTGGTATGTTGCAAACAAAAAGGTGACCAAAAATGTAGAAAAAAAATCAGAACTAAAGGCTGACCTTGTCCACCATCCCATCTCCAGCAGTGTCCAATGCCAGATGGCAAGGAAAGAGGCATATTTCTCTTGAACACTTCCTAATATCCACTGACAAGCAGTTCAGTAATTCTTGGGCCTACGTAAGCAGTAGGCTCCCATCAGATTTTTCTTCTCCGAATTTGTGCAATTTGTGCTTGAAACATTGCATACTTAATATGCCCACTGCTCTGATGCCCTCTCTGTGGAGCACCCTGCAGAGGTATTTTGTGTTCTGCTTTCTGCACTCATCTCATTTTGCTTTCTGCACTCATCCCCTGGTTCCTGCTACAGAGGAAACGATGAGTGCTTTTTCCCTGTTGTTTATTTCCCATTGCACTGATTGCCTTATTAGGAATTACTAATAACAGCAACCTCAATAGTCTTTCCCATAGAGCTCGAGTTCAGTTCTTCCCTCAACAAAAACATTCGATCACTCTTCTTGTTTTTCTCTTTGCCTTTTCCACTTCTTCTATGTCCTTAAGGGACTACTCTGTACTCAAGGTGTGGGAGAATAAAGGTTGTGGCATTTTCTACTGTGCTATTTTTTTTCCTCAAATAATTCCAAGCACACAAATTATCATTTTAACCTATATAGAACAGTGGTTGATGTTTTTTTGCGTGAAAACCAAGACCCTATTTCCACTGAGAAACCGTCTCACCAGAGCTGCTCAAAGTGCAAGCTAAGCTGGAACTTTTTTCACCGACATGCAGTTTACAGTTATCTACACTGAATTTCATCTGCCATTTTCTTACTTAATGTCTTAATTCTGTGAGGCCTTTCTGTAGCTCTTTTTCATCAGGCTTTATATCTACCTCCTAAATAACAGATATGATCAGCAGATTCTGATACATCTCCCTTTTCCAAATCTGAAACCCTTGAGGGCTTCATTGATGACCAGCTTCCACTGTAAAAAATGATTATTAATTCCTGCCATCTAATTTTATCCCTTCTTTCAGTCTATGCAAGGTTTACCCACCATGTCCTAAGGCTGATTAGCTTCATGAAGACTCTGCTAAGGGACAGTGCTGCTGTCTGATGCCAAGACAAGAGCTGTGCATCCTCCTCGACACACTGCCCAAAAGCAACAGCAGTATCTGAAAATCTCCTTGTCAGTAACTCAGATTTGGCCCCAGTTATCAGGACCTCATTAACAGCTTCATGGACATAGCAGTTTTGTACCTTTTTGTTCAGTGCAATGATGGGGACATGCCTGTGCTCTCTGTCCCTAATGAAAAATATTCTCTTCAATCTCCGATATATTAGGACACACAGCAAATCCAGCAGGTGTAGGCAAGCATATTCTTCATCCTGCAAGATTTCTCGCTTTGGGAGCTTCTCTTAGCTTTTTACAGACCTCTCAGCCTTCTCTGTGATCTGTCAGCCAAATTCCAGAGCTATCTTTATCATCCACACTCCCTTTCCACCTTTAACCTCTTGCAATTGTAAATGTTCATTAATGTGACACACAGCGTAGCTCCTGTTCCAAGTGCTTGGCATAATGACAGGACAGTTGTTCCTGCTCTCTCTGGGCTGTGTGAGTGCTCAAAGAATTTTTTACCCAGAAGGCAATTGCTTGAGGCAAATTTAGCATATTTGGGCAAGTGTCAACTAGAATAACTGTGTCCTCCATCTCTCAGTTCCTGGGATCATGGTTAGGGAAGAAAAAGTACGGGCACACTTCATTGTATCTTATAATATATATAGTGTCTTATACCTTCTGAAAACCAGAAGTAAACATTTTATGCATTTTTATCCTAGCTTTTCTGAGGATATTGACAGTTACAGTGAAGTTTAAGATAAAATGAGGGCAAAGGCACATGGGAGCTGGGAGTTAGGCCAGTCACTTCTCTGACACCGAGGTTTGGTTTGAAATAAAATCACAATGACTTGCCAGTGTTCAGAAAGGGAAGTCAGGGGAGCCCTAGCTGAAATGACTTAGACTTATGTTTAGCAATCATGGTCATACTAACACTATATGGATCTCTGTAGAGTACCTAAAGAAAAAAATAAAAAAACTGAAAGTCTCCTAGATAACGGGAGATATGTCTCTATTGTTATATTTCTTCTCCTTTTTTTGGCCTATGTATTTTATTAATCTGTTGCAAAGTATTTGAAGTCCAACCTTGAGGGACAAGCACAGTACCAGTAAAATGCCCCCTACTATTCAATTTGCTCCCACAGCAGACAATTAGAGTAGAAAAAATATTTCCTTTGTGGGAAAGTATCATTCATTTGCAGAAGGAAGAGGAAATTTCATGTTGCTTTCTTCCAGAAGATCTTCCCCTTCTGTAACTGATGGGGAGACCCTCCACTCCCCGGGGTTGTGGTCATCTCTTCTAGTGTTTCTCTTTGCTACAAGTTGTCTGTCAATAGAGTTTTTGCTACAAGTTGTCTGCAAAGAGAGAGAGAGAAAAGAGGAAATAGCTCTGCACTAGCTCTTCAGGTCATGAATTATGAAGGTCTCCTGTTTGCATTCTGGCTGATTATTTAGGAAATCTCCCTCTGAAATTAGAAAGTATCTTGGGACCAGCATATATCCTTAAAGAGAAATTCTGCTGTTATCTTCCTCTGACACATGGCTGAAAAAGGTCTGCATTTGGTTATTTTTCTAATACATGACAGGTCCCAGTAGGTCCCAGCTCAAAATCAGCATTTCCTCTCCACCCCATCCCATTTAACTGTAGTGAAGCAACTGTTCAGACTAAGAGATGACGACACGACACCTGTGAAAATACAAGATCCTAAATACCATGATGTCATTGTAAATCTGCAGGAATTAAATAAAATTATGAAAATTGCACTGTCTTTATTTCACACCATGCATCACCCACAAGGCAATCCTGAGAGTGTGGGTGTTGAGACAGTAAGAAGCTCAGCACTGTGCCCTGCAGAAAGCCAAAACCCCTGCTTATAGGGCTGAGTCGTGTCTCATTGCTATGAGATCATATGGTCTCTGAAGCCCAGATTTCCATTAAGTTCAGTAGACTTTTAATGTGGTCCCAAATGCACAGCCTAGAACTTCATCTTATATATATGCTACATTTTCCCTCTGATTCAGAGGTTTCATCAACCTGCAAATGGCTGCAGGCAGCTCTTAGGCCAAGAGAGTCATGACTCCAGAGCCATGCTGTTTTCTTTCAGCCTTTGAACAATGGGCTTCAAACTCCAAATCCAAGCTTTGTTTAATCTATGGGCTATTTTCTGCTGTGTAGAAATCACCTGGGAACCACACTTAAGCTTTCTCCTCCTTCTGTGCCTCTCAAACCAAGGCTCTAAGCATTACAGCAGAAACTAGAGGCGTTCAGGGCTAGGATTTCAAAGGGCAAGAGCTGTGTTTGTGCACACAATATTTGAATGCACACTTGTTGCATGCTTAATCCCCCTCACGTGCAGGAGAAAAGGGGTGGATTTGCATTTGTAAGATAGCTGTGTCATGCCCCAGAGCTCATTTGGCCAAGGCTGCCATCTACCACTTTGTGCAAGCCTGTAGTTTGCATTTGTCCATTTTGCTGACAGTGTTGGGGAATGTGTGGCTCCAAGAGGGATAAATTAGACTTTAATCTTTGACAGCTTGCCCTTGTGCCTTTTCTAGCCATCTGGGAGATTCCTACTCTGGCGTTGCCCCTGTGCTCTGGCTTCTGCCAAGGTTCGGTTGCTTTCAGCTGTGTCTGAGGTGAGGCTTCGTTTCTCTGTGCCCACACATAGCCTGGAAGGCGGCTCAATCTTTCCTCCCTTCTGCTTCAAAGACTCAAGGCTGAAGGAGCATGTCAGGAGAAAATCTGCCATGGTCACAAGGATGGAGTATTGATTTTCTGAAGGTACACTTTGAATAAATGATGTCCTGCTTTGGGGCATTTTTCAGCATGAGATTCATGCATGTGCTGTCACTTCCATGAACTACTCTCTGTTGAATAGCTGAGCTCACAAAAGAAATAGTTAACATAAGAGGAGGAAGGGGGAAAACAGTATGCTCAAATAATTGCCACTGCCTTTCCTTGGGACGTTTCAACTGACTTTATGCCCTTGGTGGCTTCATAGTGTATAGCTTCCATGTAAATCTTTCTACTTCTTTCCTCACAAAGGTATCCAAATACTGGTTCGTAAGTCCCCTGCTCTTCTGCCAGCAGGTTATGTGTCAGTTGCAAAGTTTCTCCTTCTGCTGTCACGGAGCTCTGAAAAAAGATTCACAAACCCTACAAAGCCTTTATCAATTGCATTATCTCCCGGGGAGGGATGTCACGGCAAGTGATATCTGATGGTGGCAGACGTTTATCTGCATGGCAGCTTGGAGTTTACAAATATTCCAACTGTAGTGCAATCACCCTTCTTCTGGGAGAAGCAAGTGTACTGTGCTTTGACAGTAACTGATAGACTATCAGATTTGTGGTCTTTAAAGGGTTAAAAAGGCTAGAGCCAGTGTGAGAAAGCTCTTTTTTTACAACATTTCTAACAAGCTGAACAAAATCCAGGCCTTGTTTAATGAGCACATATTTTATACAAATAAGCTCAAACGAGCTTACCCATCTCTAATTAAACTAGAAAGGAAGCATTTGTCCTAATTGGACTGCATAACTGAAGAATTAATTGTGTGGCTGCTTAGAATTGCAATCTTACGGCCCAGTTCACAGAAAATACCTTCATGGTAGGACATACACAAGTTTGCTCCTGTCTTTTACCAACACATAAGCCCATGTGTGATTTTGATGCTTTGGTTTTGTTTTTTAAAGAAAGAATGTTCACACAGACATACATGGGCCTTAGTGGAGGGTAAGTACAGTATTTCAATATTCTAATTAGGCCACGAAAGAATAGTTCTCTATCACTGTAATTAGGTACTCAGTTAATTCCAAGAGTGAAAATGCTGTGCTAACTTATTTACAGATATCAAAAGGATGACTATTACGTTGACTTGGCTTCCAGAAACAAAAAGCCTGACATGGGAATTTATATTTCCTTCCAACAAGGCCTGGCTCTGAGCGTGGCATTGCAAGAAGCTCGGGAGCTGTTGGAGTAACATCTGCTGTGTTTGGAGTGTGCTTACTAAAACCGAGCAGTAACACTGATAAACACCTCCGTGTGAATATTGCAAGTCTCTCCTGCTCTGTTTACTAACTGGAGCAAGTTTCAACGATTGACCATGCTGTACAGCCAACTCTGCTGTGAGAGAGGAATGACACGCACCTAGCCCTGAGCACTGCCGGCAGGACTGTCAGCATAGCTCCCGCTCCAAGATCTCTGGCGATGATACACAAGACAGAGCGTTGCACAGCTGTCAGACACAAGCCAGGGCATGAGGCATGTTGGCAGTCATAGGAACCTCACTTTAGCTCATAAACTAAATACTTTCTGTAGGTCTCCCATCTGAAACCCTGCTTCTCTCTGGCCAAGCTCCTGTGACTTCACTTTAGCTCTTCTAGAGCAGTGCTTTCAAACTAGTGTAAGTGATCTAGATGCATGACTGTCTTTCAAACTTCGCTGTAAACAAGATGTTGAATTACTTCAAAAGGCCATGAAATTCCCTATTGAGAAACAGTAGCTGTGAGAACACCAGCCTTAACATTTCGTATGCTCTAGCACTAGGGACAATATAGGCCTAGTGTCAATTTTGTCTTGGCAGGGAGTGAATATAATGTAGGTCAAGACTTGAAGATTTGGCTACATATGAATGTGAACAATGGAGGAAAAAACCGTAAAGCACTGAGTGATAAGTTTTTCAGACTCTTCCTGGTTGTTCTGCCTGCAAGGAGAGCGCTGTTATTCTGCAGCATAGGCAGTAGATACGTGTTATATTACCTGCTCAGCTTTTGATTCTATTTGATCTTTCAATGCATAGGAAGTTTATTTGTTAGATTAATTTCTTTTTCCTGTATCAGGTTTTCATTTAAAAGTTCCAAAAGCACCTATCTGTCTTTTCCTTATTTAGAACCTTTTATTGTTTGACTAATGCCTGTTTTCATTTATTTTCCAAGAGGTACATAAAGTGGACAGAAAACCAGAGGATCTTCCCAAATTAGCCACAGTAACTAGAAATGCAGGTCTGAATATCATGCAAGACAAAATCAGAGACCTTCAAAAAAACCCATCCGTATCATGTAGGCACTATTGCAAGTCTTGGTGGACCAAATTTAGCCAGGAAATGCATAGGAACTGGTAGAATTTTTCCTTGTGGCTCCAGAGCGAACCCTCACACTCAGTTTAACGTTGTACCAGATATATCAACAGTACACGTGCACTTTTCCATATGTCCTAAATTAAAGCAAAGGAACATGAACTACAGGGACCAGAAAACGAGTTGTAAATGTGCTCCTCATGGGCAGAGTTCTGCTCTTAGCACCAGAGGGTGCCACTTCAAAACCACTGGCACCCAAACTTTCTGCACTTCTGGGTCCATGCTGAGAAAAGGTCTGGGTCCACAGCAGCAATCCATCTTGTGGTCAGGTTTCCGTAGCTGGGATCTGATTTCTAACATATACAACCAAGAACGTCTGCCAGGATGCCAGAGGTAGCAGCCTGTACACTCCTCATTTGCAGTGAGTCTTTATAATGAATCTCTAATTAATGTACGAAACAACAGTCATTCTTTGGATTCTGAAGGTTCAACCACCTCAGCTAAGATTCAAGTGAGTCACTGTTAACCTACATTTCTGTTGGCATTTTAGAGAGGGAAAGAAAATAGGATTTGACCCTCCTTGCTTCTATATGGGTCAGTCATAATGATTCACGCCCAGGATTTTAAATAGGCATATGAAGTGAGCGATTCTCCATTCTTGTTGCAGGTGAAGCAGTACAAAACATCACATCTACTTTCTAGGATTTTTTATTTAAATAAAATTCTGAAGCAGTTGAGTAAAACCATTTACTCCTAGGATGTGTGGACAGTACTGTCAAGGGGCTGAGTGGATTAAAACACTGTTTTCAATCTGTACAACTGCCAGTGGTATGTGGCCACAATAATGAAAAAAGAAGTCCCCATGCAAAATAACAGCTGAAACACGAGCTTTTCTATCCTGTATAAAAGAGCTCAATGGTTGCAGTCCAGTCAGTGACTTAAATGAAGAGTGCAATTCTCTGTTTGGTGTTCTGTGGGAAATAAGATGCACTGCCAAAAGCCTTGACACATAATTTGGCGCAGTTGGCCAGTCTGCTGCAGTGAGAGGAGACTGGAGCAGTCCAGGGACCAGATTGACTCACAGTGATAGGGAAAACAATTGCTCTCTTGAGAAAAGTCTGGTCTTTGCCTGGCAGCCTGTTCTTACTATCTGAATCCTGTTAGTACAGGAAATAATGCTTCACCAAGTTCAGGAAATATATGTAAAAACTCCTGGTTTTATCCATGGCAAAGATTCATTGCAATACTAGGTACTAGGTAAAGGGGTACTTCTTAGCCACCCTCTTTATGAATACAGCATCCTCAGGCAACCATCAGTGTTTTTAATTTAGTCTCTTCGAATTATTTTGTAGCATTACTCACTGCTTTCCCAACACAGTCTGTGTATCTTGGCCTGGAGTCCATCTATCTTACCACAGGAATGAAGAGTTAAAATCTGCCATCACTCACAGTGGTGTAAATGCTGAGAAAGTACTTGAGGCCAGTGGAGTTATACTGGATTTATGTAGATGTAAGTGACAGCAGAATTATTAAGTGTCTGTTTAATACCAGCAAAATTCTATGACGCTTTATGATTCAGTCTTTACTTCTCAATTCTTTGCATTGGACAAGTTAAAACAATATTTGACACATTCTTAAACAGCAGGGTATAATTTATTACAATCCAATTACAAAAGCATCACAAGAGAAAGGAATCAATTAGTTAGACTGGGAGGGCATAAAGAGCCACTGATAAGATGCACAAAGCCAAAACGGAAAAGGAAAAACCTCCCAAGGTCAAATAAAGGAAGATCTTGCTTCTCCATGGAGCTTTGTTTTTCAGTTGACAAATGTCCATAAATTTGGCGGTGCCGAAGGAGCACCTGCCTCTCTGTGGGTCTTGAGACAGAGGCAGTGTGTGCCAACTGTCTAAGGCTGCCTGAAGGTAAAGCAGGCCCAGACTATTTCTAGAGTGGTATATTGACACTGATTTATGTCTGGTATGACAGACACGACAGTGAAGACAGATTCCTTGTCAAAAGGAGGTTCCTATGGAACAACATGTTCTGTGTAACCCTCTCCTGCAAGAGACCTTGGGGATACAGTCTGTGCAATCAAAACGGAGCTGCAGGCAACACGTGTAATCAGTGAAGGCAGGTTGAGCACGGGCCAATCTCAGGAAAGCTGTAGGTGATATTTTTGCTGCATATAAATGAGGTCTGCCAGTGATAACTTGTGCCTTGAACCAATTTCCTGTTCAGAAGTGTATGCTCATAAATTGTTCAGAAATCATAAATTGTTCCTGGAACAGCACCTTGCTTCTCATGAAGAACCACTTAAAATTATGGTTATGGGGACACAAAACCCCCGATTTCTTCTCACGTTTTGTGCTCCTCTGTTGCAATGAGAATGTGAGTTCACTGTGCAAGACTTTCTGGAGCCAATGTAAATCGTCCAAGCTGTGCTGAAAGCAATATAACTGTGCCTTTCTCACACCAGTGAAGCACTGGTTGTATTTTTCCAGAAAAACAGAGCTCCTCAGTTTGCTGCTGCAGCTGGCACATAAGCCTGGAAGTGGGGAAGCATCTCATTGTGTGCATCACCTCATCCAGGCACACCTTGAAAAGGTAACTGAAGAAAAGATTCTGAGGTGCGTCAGAAAGCTTCTACTCTAACAAACGCTGTAAATGCTTTTTCCCGTCCTTTGCATCTGCTTGTTTTTCTCTTACTCGTGTGAATCTGTGAAGTATTTCCAAACATCCAAACACTCCGCAGCTCTAAGTAACAGACAAGGTCTCCAATTGTTCAGCTTAATGGCATGAGACTGTTGCTCGGTTAGCTGTAATGGAGTTTTCAAGAAACACATATCTCAGTAACATGTCAACAGGGCAGCCTCTTTCCTGTAGAGTCTAATTTGAAAGTCTTTGGCTTGCTGATGTCCTAGACACAGAAAACCTTCATAGTAAAGCTTGTTCTTAGTATTTCATACAGTACTATTGGAAGGACATATAACACAAACTGGAAAACACCAAAATTCAAAGGAAATAGGGTGCAATCAAATGACTAAAGAAAAGAAAGAAAACATTAGTGGAACTTAGGTTCAGCTTCTTACTGAGAGAGTTTAAAATTACTTTCAACTTTCAAGTAATATCTTTCATAAACCTAACTGTGAAACACCTTTAAGTTCTTTAAAATACCTTCTCAGGAGTAGCCAAAAAATTAGAGCTATTCTTTTTAGGCTGGTTTCCTGCGAGTGTGGTATTCAAACAACTACATTATTTGAGTGAATATGCATAAATACACATTTAGAAAGTATGAGTAAAGGAGGTAGAATTTATTAGTGTCCCAAGAGGAGGAACTTTTCAGAGCTGCTTCTTGGAAGCTCATCTTCAGGGCACAAAGTCAGAAGGAAGTGCCCTATGGTAATTATTTTCATTTTTTTGCTAAAATCAAAACTAGAAGAGCTAATTTTATTTTGAGTAAGCTGCATGATGCAACTTCTTGAACCAAAACGACACAAAAATTACATATATCCTTCATTCTTCTAGAGTTGCCTTCCAACTTGTGTTTCTATCATACAGTACACAAGAAAAAAATCAACATCTCAGTCCCCTCCTTAGAGGCCTACTTGTCATCTCCCATTCTCCAGCTATGTCAGTGGAAATGGATAGGTGGTATAAGAGTAAAAGATGCTTCAGCAGATTGTGGTATATGAGATAAAATGAATACTATGTTCATGGTCAAACTCTGAATTCTTTAGCATCTCTACTTTTAACATCATTTATTTGTTCATGATTGATATAAGATAATGTGAACTACTTTGGAAACTCTAGCAGCAAACACAGCAACTTCTGGGGCAGTTCTTTTTCCCTAGAAAAACTATAAAAATGATACAATATGATCATGGTGTCAAGATAGAAAAGTAACACATGGATATGAGAAACCAAAGATGATAAAGAGATGTGACAGTGTCCAACACTTCTGCAACTGATACAGAGATTATAAGGTTTGGGTTTCCATTCTTATGTCATCTTTGACCATAGAAATTGTAGACTACTTAAAATTTCATCCTAGAGAGGTGGTCATTAAATTAGATGGAGTTTCAGGTCAGTTTTCCTGTCCCACAAGCTTGCCAAAGGGAAAAGACTTCTTCAGAAGGCATCATAATCAACATAGCACTGTGCCAAAACTCTTTGCAGAAAGTGCTACAAGTCATAGAATTTCTTGCAATGAATAAAAATGTATAAAAGGCACATACTCTCCAACATAGACATCGTCACTTCTCTGTAGTAGTAATTACATCATTAGAAGTAATTACAGATTGATGAAGCATTACTTATTTAGCAGAGAAAGAATCTCTGCTAAGAGATCTGTTAAGATTTAAGTATTGCCTTGTATCATACAAAGAATCCTTCTTCCAAAAGTTTCTACACTTACCTTGCTCTGAAACTTAGTGCTGTGCATGTAGGACTGCACATAGAAATTCTCTAATTTATATCCAAACTAACAAGAAAACTCTGTAATTAGTTACAAGAGGAAAAAAATGCCTTTAGATAGAATTGCTGGATTTTTAAGACCTTAACTGAGAGGAATGAATTTCACACTTTCTTGTGTGATGTTTAGAGAACATTTCTTGTGTATCCATTGTTACATCAAGAATCAAGCACGATAATAAAAGCAAAATTGAGATACTGATTTTACTTCATTTAATTTTCAGCAAGATATTGCAATGGCGTCTTTTCTTTCCCACTCTCTTTTCTTTACTCCCCACTACATCACTCTGCAGTCATCTTTCCTTTCTCCTTATGCTACTCTTCCTCCTCCTTATGCTACTTTTCATGTTCTTTCCTTCATCAATATCCTTCCCTACTTCTTTTCTTCTGGGGAAGAAAAAAACTTTCTCATGGTTCTTCTGGCCTTTCTCCTTGGTCTTTATTTGTTCTGTTACCTACATTAATTTATTAACTTACTCTTCACAAAAGGCTGCCGCCCGTGTAGGCAAACGAGTACACCTTTGGCTCCAGCGTCTGTCTCTTAGGCATGGGAGGAGAGCTGGAGTGGATGAGACAGCTGCCATGGGATCATGCCATACAGGTGGTGTGGCTTCCTTTGCCATCTTGAGAAACAAAAACCAAATAGAGAAGGACCTTGAGCAGATAGGTCTCATTGTGGCACCACGATCTTTGGAAAAATGCCCTTCATTAACAAAGTTTCTGGGGAAACTACTCAGGAATGACTCCTACCTTTGGTTGGCTGTTTGCCCTTTTACACTTTGTGAAGATCATGGCTAGAAGTAGTGACACCAACATCAGAAATGCCAGCTCATCTTTCCATTTTTCTCCTGAGGCTTTCCTGTCCTTTTGCCAAAACCTGACTCATTAATGATCCATTTGATAGGCAGCCCTAAAGCCAGAATCCCATGGAAATGCCACATATCTGATTGGCTGTCCTGCTCACTTGTGTAAGGAGATCTTTAACAGCAACACTTTCCATTCCAAGGCACTCACTGCTTATCCTTAAAAACATGACTAAACAAGTCATATATGGACCACCTTATTTTACCAAGTAAACAGTCTAAAATTAATGGAGCTACTGGTGTGCCGACTGCTGCTTGATGAGAATGAGGATCGCACTTCTTTCAGCCTAAGTCTCCACCAGTGCTTGTTACGCCAATGCACTCGTAGGAGTACAGTCCACAAGCCTGCTCATCTGCCGCAGACAACGGTCAGTCACCTTTGCTTGAGACAGTAAGGACGAGGCAAGTAGCTGCTGTTGAGGGGTGCAGCAGGTCAGTTCTGAATTTGGTGTTTGCGCTTAAACAAAGACAGAAAATTAGGACCCAGTGAGGACAACATAATCTCTACCTGCCCTGTGACAATTACATTGCAGTGCCTGCTGGCAGTGTCCTAATAATTCCACAGAATGGAGCTGGTTCACTGGGACTTCAGCCACAAAAGCTGAGATCATTCTGTGTAACCCCCACATCAGGTTAGCCGTGTGCCTTTGTGGAGACACAAACTCTCAGTGAAAATGGAACAGTAGTGCCCATACTTCAACAAATTTCAATTTAGATGTTGACAATGTAATTGTTCTTGAAAGTGTATCCCTAAATACAGCAATGTTAAACAAAGCCCAGATCTTCTGATGCTTTGTGCATAAATGGGGCCAAATGTACTTTTCAAACAAATGTACTTTCAGACTCCTCAGATTTTTTTAAATTTACTGTCCCCAGTAAGCCTACAGAAGTATGACCGAAAATAAAACTGTCTCTTAGATGCTGGTCTGTACTAAAACTAGTTAATGCGCACCTATGTTGAAAATGCATGTGCTGGTGATTCTTTTCTCCAGAATATCCAGTTGTAGAAATATTTTACCTTTTCATTCTTTTACAGGTCAAGCATCCACATGATTCTTTTTGAAAGCCCTGAGTAATACCAGTTAATAAAAACTTTGAACTGAAGCTTTACAGGAAGACACCAACATTAATATCCTTCATCTTCAGAAATCCTGTTAATATTAATACTATCTCCATCTACAAAATTATTCAAGATGACAGATGAAGGAATACCCCAGGTGATGACAGATAATGGAAAGCTGGAAGAAGCACAAGGCAACTCTTTTTTTCCTCCACTCTCTGAAATGCTTTAGAGCACATCTGAAGTAAATACATGAACCTCTTGTTTACTAAAAATCTTTTAAGATTTTTGGGGATTGCTATTTTATCTTGAGAGACTACTACCTGTGTCACAGGTCTGATGAATCCTGTCAACGTAAAGTTACTTATAAAGGCTGAAGGAGTATTTCTATTGGTGGTAGTCATCTGCTTCATTACTTTTTCCACCACCAAACTTGCTTAAAAAGACAATAGATTGAATGAACTTCTGGTAGTTCATCTAGTGGTGTTTCATTGTATATCCTGCCAGAGACAAAAAGAGATGAATGGGAGGAATTTCTAATGCTGCATACTTTCAGACAACCAATAAATGCATCAATTAACTAGTTGTGCCTGGGGTAATTTCTCTAGAAGTTTACTTGCCAAAGTTTATAATAATCACAGAATGGAAGGAACAAAACCAAGCAGAATGATTATGTTGTAACTCACAGAAAGCACAGAGCTGAGTTGTCACATACATATATCTGCAAATGCAGTTGGAGCTCTTTTCCATTTTGAAACATTTGTAATACAAAATATAGATTTTGAACAATGTCAGTGCTAATTTCTTGTTAGATTTTGTTTCTGACATTGAGGCTTTCTGGGCTGACTATTAGCAGCCAGTAGGAGAAGTCAGTAATACTGGCTTCTCTTATTCCGAATTGCAGTGGAATTAGGTGGTTGCTGTGGGTTTTCTCCAGTGAGGATGTCTCCATGCCATTAGCTGTGATGTAAGCTGAATGTTGAGGCACATATAGACATCCTTAGAGAGCTGTTAGCATTTAAGTGCCTCTTAGCAACATCAGGGGCACTGGGAGAGGGTGCTGCTTGGCTGGTTTTCCCTCGCTCTGACATCCAAAGCAAAACTGAGGATCAGCACTGTTTCAGGCTGAGATAGAAATCTATATTGAAAATGTATCTTGAAAAGGGTATTGAAACACTCATGACATAACCATATGGAATAAAGAATGTAACTAGACTCATTCACTGTAATCACAGTGTTTCAATCATGAGTTGTGATAAAAATGTCTCCCCTTAGCCCCTGATAAACCCTGCATGAAAAGATGTTTGTGTCTTCAAGGAAAAAAGTTAAGAAATTTCCTTCTTTATGCATAGTTTTCCTCATTCAGGCACAATACTTCCTCATAGCTGTACCTAAGAAAGAAGACAATGGCTTAAACTCATGTATTAGGTCAAAGCCAAAAGGACCAAGTACAGGATAGCCTAGTCTGACCTCCAATGAAACAGATGTCATTGAAAGGCAGACAGGACCTATACACTACAATTTCCTTCTCTCCCTCTCAGAATAGCCAATAGAGTGACTTTACACTGCTTGAAACATATCACTGTTAAAATGATCCGGACGATTTGCTACAATTGAAATTATACTAAAGATCAAGTATATATATATATATACATTTAATAAGGAAATAATCTCCTCCCACCTCACAAGGGATTGGGGATGCAGTGATTGACAATGAGATTAATAAAAACCACCTTATTGCATAACTGTTTAAATTCTAGTGACATCGTCAGAGAAGGAAATCTGCCTTCCAGGTCTGTAGCACCTCTGTACCTTGGGAGTCAAGATGCAGAGCTATCTTCCCAATTTCTGATTCTGCAGACTGACAAGAGTAAAATCAGACCAGTACATTCAGTCAGTATCTCACAGGAAAAAGCAGGACTTCAAATGTCTAGTGGCTGAAGATAGTGACTTTTCAACAAAGGCTTATACCAACATATTAATGAATTAATCAGTGTTTCTACAGCTCATCTTCCCTCACAAACTATGGGTCTTCCACACTTATCCCTCATTTGCTTAACTTTGGCCATCCTTGACTGCAGTTGTATACTCCTGTTTTTCCCTCATAGTTTGTTTCCAAGGTAGCAAAAATGCCTCATTCTTTGACTAAGACTGTTTCTACCTCAGTTGCAGCTGCCCCCAGTGTTTCTGCTGTTCATAACTGCAACCTGGATTTAGCAATAGTGATAAGCCACAGGCTTTATGCTTTGATAGATCCTATACTGGTTAGGTTGTAATCTGGATGAGGCTCCAGCCAGTTCCTCAGACTGCAATTAATTTGAGTGCTGAGAAGGGTTGTGAAGAGCTCTGTGACTCTTTCAGACCCAGCAGATTCTGCAGTAAGGGGGACCTTGGGGATTTATCAATGAATCTAGAGTATTTCAGCGTTCCTTGGTTAATAGCATCTAAAATAAAATATCAGTTATCATCATTGTGATTATATAGTTACACAAGTTAATTCAATTTGATTAGAAACAGCTCTGTGAAGAAACCACATGTTTTACCTCTTTAAATGGTTACAGTGAAACAACTTCTCAAAGTTCCTATCTGGGGAGGCAAAAAAAAAAAAAAAAAAAAACAAAAAAAACCAAAAAAAAACCACCAACCTAAACCCAAAATTAAAACACTGGTTCAGACTTTAAGCTTACTCCCCTGTGTGATTCGGTGAAGCAGGGAAGAGAGAGAAAAGGGTCTTGCCTCTCACTTTTTTCCCCATTTATTAAACTCTAATATTTCTAGCTACAAGGAGGACTAAATAAAAACCAGGCACATATTATCTGTGGTTTTTAACATTAGATCAGCTGAAAACCGTCCTCCTTTACTAGGAAGTGCCTGTATTTGCCAACAATTCTTTGTGTCTGACTCATTTCCTTATTACCTCTCTCCCCTCTTCTGTTTTCCCTTAAGGGGTTGACTTTCCCCCACCTCAAACAAAAATAATTTCTTTGGCATATGAAGGTCAAGGACAGATTTCCTAATGTCTGCCTGCTGCATGCCTATCTCTCTCTCCCTCTCTCTCCTTCTATCTGTGTACTCCTCCAAGGCATCTGTCCTTGTAGGTTCTCGGAGCACATAAAAGCAGGATTTGCTCCATATTAATGCACTTCTTTTTTTTTTTTTTACAGAAGAGGAACCCAGATGTGCCACTTAAGCTTTCGACATTTAGTGATGTGACTACGAAGTCTACCTGTGCTCTGCAAACCTGACTCAGTAGTTATACAGTAACGTAAAGAAGTACATGTAACAGCAGGAAGGATTTATTTTAAGACCTCTCTCAGCTCTCATTTTGAGAATCAAAGCACTCTTCCTCCTTTGTGAATAGTTCAAGGGGGCGAAAGAGGCTTTGATGGGCTAGTCTCTCTCAGCTCCAACAATACACCATGACCAAGAGAAAAGTAGCATGTCCGTTGCTCTGTATTTTGGTGGTGCCCTCCAAATCTTGTAGGATGCTCTTTGTACATTAAGTGGGTACTGAAAGGATTTAACACTACTCTTTTACTGCCTGTTTATTTTCGCACAGGAGACAACCATATAGCACATATAGTGCTATACATAGCATATGATATACAGAAGGTAGAGCACAGAAGAAAAACAGCTGCAATATACATAGTGTAGGCAAGCATGCTTTCGGTCTTCCGTTTCTATGATTTAACCAGGAAGAGAACAAAGGTTGGAACACAAAAACTGCACCCTTACTGTTAGCTAAAGCAGTAGATGCCAAGGCAATTAGTCAATCCAGACAAGGGAAAAGCCAAGAGCAGTGCTTTGTAAGCAAGCAAGAAACCTTTAACATCTTCAAATCCCGTTACTCAGGAATGGCTTTTTGTTTCCACTCTGACAGAATATTCACTCTCTCCATTTATGTTTTCTTTTACTAAATGATCTACAGATAAGTTATGCTTTCTGCAACTTTCAGACTGCTTTTTTTCTGGCACTGTGTGTCATGTCAGAGATAAGTATTATAGATGAGTTAGTTGATCAGACTGGGATTGAAAGCAACACAATTGCAGCGCAGAAGAGTGACCAGGAAAGAACTCTGGAAATGCTATATCCTACAGAAGACCACTAGATTAAGAGTATATTTCATCTTTTATAACCATGGCTCAAACAGAAGAAAAAGCTCAAATGTGAGTAGTGATTTGGGATATTGATCCTTAGATGTAGGAGCCTGGCCTTCAGGGAACACTAAACCTTCTTCCTGAAGGTCAGATGACCTTTCATTGCCTCAAACTGAGAATTAAAAATGGAAACATTAACATCTTTAACCAGAATTGAACTCCTGGTGTGCAGGGTGGCAGCCTAAGGAAACATTTTTTCCAAACTCTGGCCTTGCAAATACTACTGTCCAGGACAGCTAGGGAACGAGTCGAAATGCTACGTAAACTTAACAGCATTTGTAGAAAGAGATACCAAAATTATAGACTGTAAGTCTTCTCATAACAATGTCGAATCTAAAAGTAATGCTTATTCAGTTGGGGATTGTAAACATGACTACTATCAAAACATACTTCCTGCCAGTACTAAGCTGTGCAGAGTTTTATTTATTGCTCCTAGAGGGTTATTCACACCATCAAATTTGGACATCTCACTTAGGTATGATTCAGAGGATCAACACTACATTCCTTAAAGAGTCAACAGAGAGACATGTAGGCACTTCCCAGGCACAGGGTAATTCTGTGTAATTAAGTCAGATGCCTAACGCTACATAAAGTATATGGTTTGTGTGCTTCCTGCAAGGGCCTTGCTGGCCTTGCTAATTCTATGATAGCTGCCCGAGATGGGATTTCCTTGGCGTGGCAAATATTTCCATTTCCCGTTTTCCTGCCACCACAGTCTCAGCCCATCAAACCCCATCCTTTCATTTTCGCTTCCTACTCCTGTGGCCACTCTGTACTTTGCTCTCTTCCCACTGAAGTCGCGAACTTCTGTGTGAAAGTGAGGGTTGTGGGGAGGGTGGTAGTGGTGGGGATGGCACAGGGAGGGACTGGCACAAACATTAAATACTGGGATTAGCTCAGCTGGTTAGTCCACAGTGCTAGTAACACCAGGGTTATGGGTTCATCCCCATATGGGCCATTCACTTAAGAGCTGGACTTGATGATCCTTGTGGGTCCCTTACAACTCAAAATATTGTGCGATTCTGTGATTAAGGATGCAGACAGCCATGCACAGGCTTGATGAATGTTGTGGATGCAAACTGCAGCTGCTCTTAATACATCCTTCAGTCTCCCTGACCAGCTGCCTTGGCTTTCCCTGTTCCCTGCTTTGCTGTACCTGTCAGCTCTTGAGATGCTTTTTTACATGTTGATAAACTCTGCAGGAAAAGGTAGAGAAGTGATATATATATAGTTATGGTCTGATAGGTTCAATACATTAGCTGAATCAAATGTCACTATGTGGCATGAAAGCACGCTGCAGGCACAATCCATCTATGTATTTTGAACATTTTGATAACCCTGGTAGCACAAACTCAGGAAAAGTTTGCTCCTCCATAGAAAGTTTAGACAAAAATGGCAAAGACAAGTTTCAATGTCAAAAATTCAGCATCTCCACAGACCAACTGTGATTATGTATCTTTACACAGACTGAAGAAATAAGGTGAAGAAACAGACCATGAAACAGATCATGTTTGGCTAGCTCAGAATGCTGTAGGTCTGATGCTCAGAGATGAAGTTGAGAGCACCTGAAAGTGCACAAATGCTTAATTGTACAACTACAAGAGCATAAACTGTCTGGTTACAGGAGGAACTCCAACTCTAAGAGGCTGGGGAAATTTAACCCTACATATTGTAGACAGCTATTCCTTTCAAATCATTAATATAGCTTCAGCAAAAGATATTGCCTGAGGCATGACCAATTTTAAATGCTGTATTTGCATTCACTATGTTTAAAATAACAGTCTGGGTAAATTAGTCCCATTTGGACAACATCTGCTCTTTCTCAGCTCCTTAGACTCTGTTGTATCAGAAATGAATGTGAATGGAAGATTTTTAAGTTGCCTAAAAAAACCCCCCAACATTTTACCCCACTTTAAATAAGATATATGATAAGGCTTTGCAAGTGTTATTTTAGATTGCAAAGATTTAAAGGGTTTTTTTTTTCTTATGACTGTTGCACCATGTGGTCTGGATAAAAAACTGGCTTTGGTTACCAATAGTGTTAAACAGGAAAACAAAACTCCGCATGACTCAATGCTTGAAAATTATTTAATCATGGCACACAATAAAATTTTACAATTCAATACAGTATATTTTCTTAAGTTGAGGTCACTTTCATTAAAGCAGTGGTAAAGAAGCAGCACTGGAAGGAGTTTATGGGCATAGTGGGCCAAATGGTTGCCGTGAGTGGCAGCACTGCCCTAGGAGCTCTGGGAGCTGGTGGGGCCCCACAGCTCTTGAGTGGGGATGTCCCCCAGTACATCACATGGGGACATGGGAATGTGGTGATGGTGGGGGTGGTGGTGGTGATGAGAGCTGCGTGATCCTGGAAAGGCAAAGCAGTCACAGAGAAATAGTTTGTGAAGGTCTTCAGGAGGCAGGTGAAGGGCCTGCTTCCGTCATTTAGCTGTCTCACCCTCAGTTTCTTTGTGTTTAAATATGACTAAACCTCTCCTTGCCTGCACAGCTCAGTTCAACTGCTTTCATCCTCATGCTGTGTTGCAGAGCAGAGCAGCACCTCTGCCCTTCTAGCATGTCATGGACAGTCCACAGTTGGGCTTTTCCTCTGGAAATGAGTATTTTAGAAAGAGTTATGTACAGCATAGTCAAAGGCCTGGTGACCTCAAGTCTTCAAAAACTAACGCTTAAGTTCCTCACTTCTTAGTTTTTTCCTTCACAATTCAGCAAATTCAGCATCAAGTATCAGCAATTGCGGTAGCAGCTCTGGGACCTATCTTCTTGGCTTGAACTGAAGAAAATTCAGTGAAAGTTCAGACAAGCACAGACCAGATGCCATGATTTGAACATTAAGAAATTTTGCAACCTTATTTAAAACAAAGACTTCAGAGTAAACGAAGAATAAGAATAAAGATCTAAATAAGAATAAAAGATCTTTCCTCATCTTCAAGATCAGTCTTGAAGTCTTTTGCACTCTCTCCCTGTGCATAGTTGCTTGTTGTATCATCATCTTGGCAAAAGTTAAACATGAAACCAGGATCATTTAGAGCAGAAGGAAGTTCTGCTTTTACATCCACAGACATGGAGCTCATTCTTGCAGAGGACTTGGACACAGACCACACTGTGCATGTGTGTGCAGAGAACATAGTCCCAGAAAAGGAAATAAAAATCACCAAGAAGTGCTGGGAGAGTATTTTCGCTCACAGAACTGATAATTCTAGATGATAGTCATTTTGGCTCTCCCTTCAAAGTCTCCAGCAACAGAAAATTGAAATCAAAACAGGAAAGACAAAGGAAGATGAAAGAGAGAAATATTAATGATAGATTGAAAAACTATACGCATGAAACAATTTAATCCATGACTGAAGAAAAAATGATTGCCAAGTAATATTTTAGTCAATCAATACATCTCCCTGCCTTTTACACAAAGGTCAGTGATTAAAGTAACTCAGTCCTACTTAGATGCAGTAAATTTTCTATTTCAGAGGAGATTAATAACTCCGGGACATATATTCCCCGAAGATTCAAAGGCTTTTGCATGAATCTTAATTTCCATTAAGAAAACAAAGACACAAAAAAGAATCTAAAGTTTATTTACAGAGGGGAACATTGGATCATGTGCATGAAGGTTTCAAAGTCCTGAACATGCAGAATGGAATCTTTTAGAAATTAAGTTAGACTTGCTACCTATAGAAAACCAATGGAAAGAACTCAAAAGAGCAAAATGGTGAACAGCTGTTGGGAGAGAGCAGTGGGCAGAGAGTAAGTGCCTATTAGAATTCTGGAACCATAGGATGGTTTGATTTACAAGTGACCACAAAGATCATCCGGTTCCAACCCCACTGCCCCGGACAGGGATGTCACTCACTAGATCAGATTGCTCAGGGTCTCATCCAGCCTGGCCTTGAACGTTTCCAGAGCTGGGGCATCCACAGCCTCTCTGGACAACCTGTTCCAGTGCTTCACCACTCTCTGACTAAAGAATTTCTTCCTAACATCTCATCTAAATTTGCCCTATGTCTCTATAAAACAATTGTCCCTTGTCCTCTCACCATCTGCCCATATAAAAAGTCCCTCTACCTCCTTTTACAAGCCCCCTTAAGGCACTAGAAGGCTGCTGAAAGGTTTCTCCAGAGTCTTCTCTTCTCCAGGCTGAACAGTCCAATTTCTGAAATGCTTTTGTGATCTAAGATCACTTCAGATGCGATCCAGGTCTGAGTCTTGCACTAGGTTTCTTTAAAGACAGTTTTAAAATAGCCCAAAAGCTACTTCAACTCATAAAGAAATTAATTTTTTGTAAATTCTAAGAAATTAATTTTTACCTAAAAACAGTGTTTGGTATTTCTGAGCCTGATCCACTGAAATTTTCACAATAATAGAAATTGTTCTTCCTCCTTACAGTACAAAGCTTGACACAGCCATAGGTATGGTAGATCCATAATTTACTCCCTTAAGACTAGTGATTGTAGATTGGCAGTTGGACTCTTGGACAAACTGTGAGGCCAAAAAGACCACTTTTCCATTCTTGATAATGTAGAAATGAAGTTAACACAACCCTGCCAGCAGCAAACACTTAGGCCTCTGTGTACAAATATTGGGCAGGTAGGTAACACATATTTCTGACTTGCCAGGTTGTTTCACTTTCTAATTTGGAAAATGGAAAAATATATTAATAGAAGTTAGCTCTTCCACAATATGTGCCAAAAGCCTCTTTAAATATAGAGCTGAAACTGTTTTTCTTTAATCTCGTTAGTTTTCTATCTTCTTTACTCCTTCTTTCCTTTTCTTTCTTCTGAAAATTGCAGAATTATCACCTGTTGTCATCTCCATGTATGTTCATACTTGTTTGAATGTGAGTCAAGCATTAGTCTGTAATTTAATTGAAGGCTGTAAGGTTTATGTTGGGCTGAGTGCTAAGCAGCTGCATGTTGCGCCTGTGGCCTTGAATCAGAAAAAAAAGGGGGCAGCATTTCAAGTGAATGTGAAGCCTTTTTTTGTGAAATAAAGTTGATGATGAAGGAGAAAGTTAGTTCTCTTCACCTTCATGAAACCCTGCATTATATATGGAAGGGCTTTGTCCACCTTGGTTTCTCTCTATGAACTAGTGATTGAAAAGTTCTAAATCTTTAGCCAGTGAGAAGCTAATGTACACTGTTTAAAGAAAGTCAGGAAGCCAATGTGTTATAGGAACTTCCACAATTAGAGTTATTCAGAGACTCCAAATCACACATTTGATGAACTAGAAACGCAGAAATATAATATTGATCATCCTGCAAGTATATTATCTATCTTGTCTTTTAATACTGTCAAAGCAAAGTGTCATAATGATCACTTAATCCATCTCATAATACAGATTCTCTGTTTACATTCTTTATTGCTACACTTAATAAAATATAAATACATCATCTTGTTTTTTTACCATAAACACTGAAATGGTTTACTGGAGCAGTAACTGAATATACCTGCTCACGTTGCTGTGCCAAATACATAGATAGCTAAACAAACGTCTTACATTTTAAGATCTCAGTTCCTCATTAATTCAGAATGCAAAATCCTACTAGATTTTTCCTTTGAGTTGTGTTTAGTATCTTAGCTGTAAAGAACAATAAGGTTACTCTTCCAAAGGGAGTGGGAGCGTTGTTCCTCCACAAAGAAATGGAAAAATTCTCACTGAAAATTCAGTCTTTCAATTAACTGCCGTAAGAGTACAGCTTCTTCCACCCTTGGTTCTGCTCCCATGGCCCTTTCAGTTCTCAGCAGAAGCACCCTAAGAAAGCTTTCCAGAACAGTGCTCAAATAGAATATCAGTACTTGGAAATCTCTATTAGACACTATAGTAGTACATCTTCCTTGGCTGCTCCAAAACCACCATCAGCAGAGGTCATTGCCCAGGTGCATGCCCAGACAGATGAAGCAGCTTGGAAATGAATGGCAGCCACTGGAAATGAACTACCAAGAGCATGGAAAACAGCTACAAGAAGCTGGAATTTCAGTGTCAGTAATGATCAACCCTGAGTGTAAAGCGTTCATGTTCCAAAGACCGGTGGTATCATGAAACATTATCTATGGAAATGTGTGCTCACCCAAAATGTCCTGGCTTTCAGGTGGCAGGCACCCAACAGTAGATTTAAATAAATACATTTATATCTTCCATGTACTAGCCCAGTTACTTTATTACTTGGCAAATTACTGAAACAATAGCGTTTGCTTATTTTGTTTATACAATTATTTCCTAATTGCAAACTATTACTGGTGTATTTTAAGAACAATTTGCTTTCTCGCTGAATGCTAAAGGCAAGTAAACTACTTTGCTTAGAGAAAGTTGGAAATTGCTTTATTTCTTCTCCCTTGGGATTTACAGATGTTTCAGTGTTCATCGTGCTTCATTTACAGACATTGGCCTTTAACATATGAATTATTTTAGCCCAAGGACCAAAAACAAAAAGCGCATATGCTTCTTGCCAATGTCAGTGCATCGTTGGTTTTGGGGAACAGCCTTGTTTTACAGGAGAAAAAAAAATTAGGAATACGCTGGTACCAGTTAGGAACATATTAGTACAACACTAATTATAAACTGGAATGTGTCAGAATTAAGTGAGTTATGATCTGGCGAGGACCTGCAAACTATAGTCAGATACTTAATAAAGTTTAGACATGCAGCTGTGAATACTTCTGGATCCTTGCCACCTTTTATTAGAGTGGCGCCCAGCAACGCTGCTGTAGTTAAGGGTCTGTCAGCATTTCCATTATAAAACCCCATTTTTTTAGAGCTTTGTAACTTGCCCATTTTAAATCACATCAAGCTGAAACTTGTCATTAAAATTGTCAGGAATAATTTCTTTTAATACACAAATGTTACTTAGAGTTTCAATCTATCTTTGTTTTGGATTCAGAGAGGCAAAAATATAAAGTAAGTGCATATCCTATTTTATTAGAAACCTTTTTTGCCATATTTCCAAAAAAAAACCCCAAACCATGTCAAAAAACAACAAAACAAAGGCTTGAATTTGAAAAATATATATTTTTAGCCTCTTAGGGCTGAATTCTGCTTTTTGTTTCCCACTGAGGCATAAGCAGAGAGTACAAAAATGGCATTACATTCTAGTTTCTCAACCTACTGTCTTGAAGAATTGTCAAGATGGTTTGAATAAAATACCATCTGATTATCAATTTTGTCCATTGTGGGTTTTTGTGTTTCTTTTTTTGTGTTGTTGACATTTTAGATTTTACAGCAGACTTTTCATTTCATTTCCTACTTGTTTTCTATCAGGGCATCAAGTATTTTAGTCTGATGTTCATACAGCCCCAGAGCAATGGAGATTTACACCACCTGAGGATCTTCTGCTCAGCTGATTAAAAAAATTCCTCATCACTCTGACCTCGCTATTTATACCTTCCTTCATGAAAAGAAAGCAAGGAAAATTACTTGGACAGGTTAGTTTTTTATGTCCCTACTTCCCTGTGCAATACAAAGCATGTAACTATGAAAGATGTGCAGTTCTATCCAGGTTTCCTGTCAGCTGAGGTTGCATCTTGGTTTTGCACTGTGTGTGCTGTGCAGGTGGTCAGAATAGGAACCAGCCAGTGAATTTGCTTAGACATCCTTTACTTTACTTTTCTCCTCTTCTACTATTCTCCTAATACATGTGAAAAAAATAAAATAAGTTACTCAGACTGAAGTTTACCACTGGTTTGTGGTGATCACATAACAGGAAAAAAAAACATGAGTTTTCAGTCTAGATGAGCCTGAAAACCTAGAGCAGAAATTGAGGGAGAAACGTCTTGTAGGAATTCAGAAATTTTTTTATTATTATTGCTGTATTTGATCAGAGGGACAAAGAGCAGCTTTGTTACCCACTTGGAAATTCCTCAATAACTGTGGAAATTACTCTTTCCAACATACCATAAGTGACAGACACCTCGACATATTGTCAAGCCATCACCTGGTCTCCCCTTTCCAAGTCAGGCAGGCAAACTGAAACCAGTGAGACACAATGGAAGCAGTGATGCCTACATCTCATATATTGGAAGTATATCTGTCAGCCCACATCCAGCCCAACAGTGGCAGCACCAGCCCAACCAGGGCTGCTGTGCACCAAATCTGGATGTTCTGGGCAGCCTAGTGTAAGAACGTGAAGCAAGTTCAGCTACTTGACCTGACATTCCCTATGGATTTGCCCTTATGTTTTCCTCCTGTCTCTTTAGAGATGGCCTCTCATCTCTTTAACTGCAACTTCAGTTTAAAATCCTAAATTTGTTGTGCCCCTTAGCTCCTCTGTATCTCATGTTTGATACCTGTTCCATGCCCTCAAACTTCTTCTAAGGCTGACATGACTGTCCATATCCTGTCTGACAATCAGACAGACTGATCATAAGGGACTGGATTTGAGTTCTAATGGCAAATTCAAGGTCATGTCAGTGGCCTTAGCAAAAGAGTTAGCCGATGTGTTTAGATTTAGTTTGTGCAGCGCTAACATGAATGTAGGATTGATTCCCACAGTTCATCTGATGCGCAATGACTGGTTAATCCACTTGTTACCTGATAGTACATCTGAGACCTACCTTTGAAAATCCAGTCTCAAGTAACCCCTCCTCCTCCTCCTTCTGCCCTCCTTGCCTGCCAGCCCCTCCTCCCGCCTGGCCTCCAAATTCCTGGTGAGGTGAGCATGGTAATTAGTCCCTTCAGTGATTCATCAGAAACAGATCAATTGTCTGTAAAACTCCACGGCTTTCTAATAAGCAAAAATAACGACTTGGACAATACCAAACCTGAAATACTGCAGCACATGCTATGTGAGATGTCACAAGCAGCAGTAGCAGGGCTCTATGCTGCAGTTGCGATTTTAATGAATCATCATTCCCAGTAACTCAAATCAATCTAAAATCTCTCCATCAGGATTGTTAGTCAGAGAAGTCAGCACATCTGGGTGTCTCAAAGAGCAGTAAATTAGCAGCCTTTAAGAAGGACATGACTTCTGCACTTTGCCATTTTGAGTTTCATTAGCCAGTGTTTCTTGTTCATCTCCTTCATGAATTACATTCTTATCCTTTAATTTGCCTCTTTTAATAAGGGGTTCATTCCCACCTTTCCCAGTCCAAATGGAGCAGGTTATCGGTATTTTTGCTCTAGGTGTGAAATCAAGGTGTGGATTTTCAAGGTGCTGAGTGCTGGGTTGTTTTTAAAGCAGTCCAGGCGTACTCATGTGGCAGCACTTGAAAATCATCTACAGTACATCATCTACAGTCCAGGAGTACTCACGAGGCAGCACTTGAAATTCAGGCAGGCTGTGCAAAAGGGCCTAAACTATGAAACTACAAAAGTGACAGCTCTAGCATCTGGATCCTGGCCATGCTTCAGGGAGTGCTCTGACAGCCAAGGCATATCGACCCAAACAACCTTACCATGGTTGCCCTCGCTCACTTGATCATTCAGTAGGGCGGGGACTCCAACAGTGCCAAAATCACAGCAAAAGGCACCCCAGTTTTCAGACCATTAAAGCCTGAGGAAAGCCTCTCTTTGGCCTATATAGTGTGCTCACTCTTTCTCCTTCAGCCAGAGGGGCATTTTCTTGCCAGGTTCAGAAAGAGCTGATTAAAAATTTTTTTGGCCTGGAAGAAAATAAGAACTTAGGCTGGCTTAAGCTGTAACAAAAGTGTCTGCATTTTTTCTGTATTCATAATTTTAAAAGTAGCTTAAAGTATTAATATCCAAACATTTCCAGCCTCTGAAAAGCTGCTGATAGAAGAATGCTAGAGCAAACTATTGGAAACAGAGTGTTCTCAAAACTGTAACGCTGATTGACCAGGTCAGCAGGACCAGTTGCGGTAGAAAAGTGTTGCGTTGTTGCCATGGCAGCTGACTCCTGGAATCCTTCTCTTGGAGCACATCTCCTCACACTCTGCTCAGCACTAGCGTAAAGGACAGGCCCATGGCTGGCACAGCCTTGGGGAGAAGCACAGTGTGTCCAAGGGCCACAGAGGCAGGCAGGACCCAGGGGGCCCTGGCCAGCTCACAGGGACAAAGACACTTGCGAGGGGTGAAGCAGAACCTCTCGTCTCTCTCCAGTAGCTCATCTTCAAATAACTGTGTGAGACATTATGCTGTTTCCCTGTCCAGAGCTGCTGCACAAACTGACCTCTCACTAAGGCTGTGACAATTCTGTGGTTCCCAAAAGGTGATTCTTTTGTGGCAATGTGGTGAAATTGAATGCAGGGAATACCTGCTACAGAGGAAACCAGACCTGGGACAGACAGTGTCAGGGGACTTGACAGCTGTATTCCAGATAACTGCATGCAGCAGCAAGCTGCAAATACAAGCCAAGTGCCCACCAGTACCATCAGGATCAGTCTGTATGTATGCAGCAAGTCAGTAGATGGAGCAAAAAAGTCAGCCTCCAGGAAAGATAATAGCACAGGAAAGGCCATATTAAGGCACCCTAAAATTCACCCCCTTCCCTAGATATGGTAGAAGAGAAAAAAAACCTGATGTCTTGAGGAAGGTCTAAAGCACAGAGTGACACAGATGTAGCTATGGAAATATTAAGTGCAAGGGACTGTTCAGACAGGAACACTGTTCCACATGGAAAAATGCAATAAAAGGTGAAAAAGAAGCCGTGTCTGTGAACACCAGCTGTTGCTATCAATATCATGGGGAACATTTAACTATCATGAATAGCTAATACTTGTTTAAAACTAACATGGCCAGTTTCATCTGCTACATAAAGTCATTGACTTAGCTTTGTAGAACCATAGGGAAAGGTACAAACAAGGCTTACCAGTGCTTAATTCACACAATGAACAGTTGAAAAAAGAATTTCCTGGATCATATCAGTGTATATGTCAAAGCCTGGGAAATTAATGGCATTGGACAGCTCAGTAAAAAAGTTGGCAAAGCTGAAAATCATACACCTTGACTGTGCAAACAGCATGAACCTATAGAAAGACAACAAGACATTGAGATAAGTTCTGGCAATATTTTCTAGCAATCTGCCCTATATTGATGCTTCCTGGGGAAATGTGAGAGAAGGTGAGGCAGGAGTCAGTAGAATCAATCTGTTATTTGTATCTGAATAACCATCAGTTATTCCAGTATTTTAGTCTTTCATGGTCAGATGAAGCTTTAATAAGAGACAGCTTTGTCTTTGCTGTGCAAAAACTTCTCAGGGAAGCAAACAAACAGCTCCATAGAGACTCAATTCATATTTACATCAGGGCCCACTTAAACAGCCTGATTAATGCAAAGGGAGTTAAATAGAAATGAGTGTCACTAGACCCCTGTAACTATTCACCCATTCTCCTCTGCTTCGTCATGCTGAGTGTCTCTAACAGCGGATAACTAGGTGGGAGATGCCAAGGAGTCAGCCTGGCTTCTCCCATTTAAGGACACTGCACTCAGGACTCTGTGCTCAGCTGTGATTCCCACTTGCAGCTCTCTACACCACTCTGGTGGTTTAGAGGGACTTTGCTCTTCAAAGCTGCCTCCAGTGCTGCCGGCATGTCTAAATGCTGCACCGCACCATTATCCCTGGCTGCCAGAGCGTTCCTGCACAACCCAGCACTGCTGGCTTCTCCAAGTGTCTGAATATCTTCATCTGGTGCTTGAAGGGCTCAGTGTCTCTGAGGAGGACCACAGTTGCAAGACTGAGCTCATTTGTGTGCTGTTTCTGACTGTCATGTAGGTCTGCAGAACGAGAAACAACAGTGTCACATTCTCGGATGGATCCCATTTAAGGGAAGAATTCAGACTTGTGAGAACAACCACAGCTTGGACATGTGGCTGATTGAAATACAGACATTTTCCATTATGGGAGACTGGAACTACAAAAGATGGACATGTTTGGTTTTCATTTCATAGATACTTTATTAGGGATTTAATTTGACTACATTACATGCTTAGGCAGGCTGTAGATTTGAAAAAAATGGTTGTTGATTTTTTTAATGTTCACAAATTAAATGAGTGGCTGATTTCTGCCCCAGTTCACTAGTAGCAGAGCAGTAGGCCTGGCCCTCTGTTTCCAACTCCTCTAACCTATCCTGGGGTTGGGGATCTGGCTACAACCAGAGAAGAGCAACAAGGGAAAGCACCCATATTACAGAGTTTTGAGAAAACTCACATCTTTAAGAGCTGATGGTCAGGTAACTATGCATATCACTGTCTCCCTTTTCCAGCAGTTGGTACCGTGCTTTCCAGACAGCACAAAGAAGTCTGACCAGAGCCATAGATTCTGGCAAAGGCATTTGAAAGGTGCAATGGGAACAGCCCCATATCACAATCGGCTCCACCTGCCTTGGCCAAAGTTTTTTGAAAGTGCAGCTGGAACATTTGGAGGCTTAATAAGCATTTCATTTGCTTCTCAAACGATCTAAGGGGTTTGGGTTTTTTTCACAGCTTGTAAGTTTAAGTGGTATATCTAGCAAAAGGACATCATCATCTATACAAAACTCAGAACAGATATATGAAGAAGCAGAAGGCAGCTGTGTGCTCTTCTTGTTGCCTGGTAGTCCTTGTATGCCTGAGGTGCTTCGCTGCCTCACTTTCTAAATTGTAAATGACTACCATGTTGCTGTGATGGCTGTGTTTCCTACTGAAACAAACCTTGGTTAAGGTTTAAGAAATAAGAAGGTGGTAATGACAAGTGAAAAGGCCCCTAGATGTATCAGCTGCAACAGGTATTCCTGGTAACTGCCTGTTTAAGAAGTTTGTGGAAGGATGCATTATTCTATAAAACTTCAGAATGTGAACATCGGTGCTATCTGCAGCTGCAGGGACAAGCAAATTTATGCTTTTTTCCCTCATCTGAACACGGGAATAGACTTGTTTACTTTTGCTGAATGGATGTGGGCTGTTCCCTTCACAGAGTTTGCATGAAAACGCATTAAAAGGTGCTTGAAATATAATCTGGTTCCAGACAGTAACAAGCAAAAAGTTAAAAAGAACATGCCTGCTTATCTATTGTACTCCTGTTTCTGGAAACAGAGGCAAATACACGTTTTCAAGAAGTGACAAAACTACATATTTGCTGTCCGTCTTGAGAAATCTATGCCACAGAACAGGCAGCACATGGTAAGTCATAATATAAAACCTAACATTGCCACTCACAAAATAAAATTCAGCTCCAAAATACAGACAAACAATAGAATCGTATACAGAAGAGCTGTAAACTACATAATGTCTTCAGTCATCTGATGTAAGTGCACAGAAAAGACTCAGAAAGGGCTGAGTAAAATGCAAAATGAGAAATTAGGAAAAACCGTATAAGAGTTTTTCTTTCAAAGAGGTCTAGAAATCTCTTCCAAGTATATGAAGTGCAGCTTGATCCAGAAGGGAAGATATGACCTCAGGCATGGAGAATAACAAAGAACATTTCCTGTATGTTTGAATATCTCAGCTTCTATATGTGCAATACTGATAGGCTTCACCAGGAGTTTGTGGGTGCTCAGCAGGTGCTCAGTTTTCAGGCTTTTGCTTTGTGTGTTTAATTATAAAAGTGGGGAAGAGTTTTGTATATAGAAGCAGCAGGTCACTCATATTAGAATAACTTAGACCTAAAGATGTTTTAGAATAACTGACAGCTAGGACACAATAGCTCTACGTCAAGCAGTTGATGTGAATGGACTTTGTTATTGAACAGCATCCTTATACCAGCTGGCAGAAAAAGAAGAGAATTAGCTAGCTACAAAATGACGTAAACATTGAAATAAATGCAGTGCAAATAATAAGGAAATCTGGGATGTCTGCCAGTATAATGCCGGTCGAATCGGTAGTAAGAACAGAGTTAATCCTTGGGACACTCTTCAGTGACCAGAATTAGTCTGGACCTATGAAGTCCTGAAATACTCATTGTTTCTCCTGAAGCTGTCTTATGGAACAATTACCTAGAGTCTGTGTAATCCACTGACACATTCACTTGTTATATGCTTTTATTACACTCCCCTGCAGATGTTGCTGTTTCCAATTAGAGATGTAACTCCTACCACTGGCTGTTAATAACTATTTTGCCTTGAGACATATCTTATTTGCTAACTGGAAAAGGCAGGTTAATGGTGTCTGCACTATAGTATATTATTAGAAGTGAATTTGTGAAGTAAACTCCCAGTGACTCTAATCTCAGGAATGCTGACTCCTCCTGAGGTCAGTAATTGGGTATTTTGGAATTTGCCATAGCAGCAGGCCTAAGCCTGTCTTCAGCTTTCTTTGAAATTTGGACCCTGAGGTCAGCAAAATAATTGGTTCATTTGAACTGAAAACCAGAAAGTGAAGGGTCCACTTTTCCCATAGTGTCTAACTTCCAATTCACCAAACAGATTTTGAGATCTTCTCCCTCCTTTAGGTAGCACAACAGTTAGGCACTGTTCAGTTTCATTTCCACTTTACTCTCCCTGCCTGTAATTTTTGGTTTGTCATGAATCCTAGACAGCAAATGGAGTAAGGCATGGTTACTCTCTTCATGTATTTTAGAAACACTTTTTGCTTTCACTACTTGAGCATTATAACAGGGCAAGATCTATTTCTGGTTTTTTTCTCCAGTTTTATGTATTTAGAAGTTCTTTCTATTGTTCTCGAAATACAGCTTTGACTGCCTCAAGGGCTTGCTTTTGAGCCACCCTATGGCTTTGGTCTCAAGCTCTTTATTTTGATGGACCTTGGCTATAATTATTAATCACTAATCATCCTGTTTATACAGAGTTCGAAATGAAAGCTCCCTATCCATACTCATGGCCCTATGAGTTTTAGCATGTGTTAACAAGTAAATCTTCAGAAGTTTAGGGTTTTTGATGTCACCAAAACAGTAGAATAAGGCCAGGATAAGTAAAGAGATCAGTGTATCATAGAATCACAGAATGGTTTTGGTTGGAAGGGACCTTAAAGATCATAGACCCCTCTACCATGGGCAAGGACACCTTCCACCAGACCAGGTTGCTCAGAATTTCATCCAGCCTGGCCTTGAAGACCTCCAAGGATGGGGCACCCACAAATCTGGGCAACGTGTTCCTGTGCCTCATCATCCTCACAGTTAAGAGTTTCTTCCTAACATCTAATCTAAGCCTACTCTCTTTTAGTTTGAAGCCATTTCCCCTTGTACTATCACTACATGCTATTGTAAAAAGTCTTGCTCCATCTTTCTTGTTGGCTCCCTTCAGGTACTGGAAGGCTGCAATTAGGTCACCCCGAAGCCTTCTCTTCCCCAGGCTGAACAATCCCAGTTCTTTCCTCACAGGAGAGGTGCTCCATCCTTCTAATCATCTTGGTGACCCTCCTCTGGATTCACTCTCACAGGTCCATGTCCTTCCTGTGCTGGGACCCTAGAGCTGGATGCAGTGTTCCAGGTGGGGTCTCACCAGAGCAGAGCAGAGAATCCCCTCCCTCGCCCTGCTGCCCACGCTGCTTTGGATGCAGCCCAGGACACGTTTGGCTTTCTGAGCTGGGAGTGCACATGGCTGGGTCATGTCCAGCCTCTCACCCACCAGCACCCCCGAGTCCTTCTTGGCAGGGTTGCTCTTGATCTGTTCATCCCCCAGACTGTGTTGTTACCAGGTATAGCCTCAATCCAGGTGCAGCACCTCGCACTTGGTCTTGTTAGACCTCATGAGATTCCCAATGGCCCCACTTCTTGAGCTTGTCCAGATCCTTCTGGATGACATCTCTTCTTTCAGGCATGTATCCTTCCCTAGTGAAAACACTAAACAGTTGAGTTTGCTTTGAACAACACAGCCTAAGTGAGCCATAATAATCCTCTGTCTCAAGTGGGAAAAAAAAAGAGAGACAGTGCAGGATTAATACTGCAGAGGAAAAAAACACACAGCAGTTTGGCTACTATTTCTGCAAAACTTAAAATACGCAATCTTCCCATAAGTAATTCAGTGCACATGGCTGATTTGCAATTTCAAACATGTAACAACTGAATAAAAAGCACCAAGTAAGTATGGTTCTTTCCAAACTTCTTCTAAGGAAGAAAAGTGATACATTGGATCTAGGTAGTGTTATGATTACCAGTACTCTGGAGCAAAGACACTCACAATATGGCATGTTATAAAGAGATGTCAGATTAGATTACCACTTACACCCAGGCTGTGCTTGAAAAGGGTTGAAAAGTGTCAGGAATGATGTTTGGACCCTGAATATCTGCCTTGACGTGGGTTAAATCAGAATGCTAGTTTATGCAGGTTGTTTGGACTAATGTTAATAATGTGATGATGATAATAATAGCTTATTTTTATAGGGACAAATCTTGAAATCCTGGCATGATTTTTGCTAAAATCTGTTTGAAGAAAAAGTCTCCATTTGTGTTTCCTGTCTTATATAAAAAATAATCTTAGTTATTTTCACTCTTCCCCCCTCCCTTTTTTTTTCTTTTTCTGCCTTAAGGTGATTTTCATGATTAATGTAAGCTTTGTACACTATGAATGCTTCTCTGCTGAAAGGAATGAAAAATGTTTTTGCAAGTGGGAATGCCATGAGCAGGGACAGACACTGGAATTTTTCCCATATTCTTCTCATTTGCCATTGTTTTTTGTTTGCTTGTTGGGTTGTTTTTTTTCCTTGTGTTACTTATGACTTGATATTTCATTTTCCAAGAAGTTCTGAAAATTTTATTCCTGCCAGATTCTGTTCTGGTCAACAATGGAGTCTGAATCAAGACTGAGGATTCTTTGCAGTCTTCACCACCCGCATTTTATATGCTTTGTGATGATGACAATGTCTATTTTGAATTGTTAGGCACCTCAAATTATACAAAATAAAAAGCTAAAATTATGGAGCCTTTGCATTCTTCTTAGGTTATTTTAGGAAGGATATTAAAAAACAGCCTATTCCTAAAAAAAAATATGTTCTTCTAAACATCATTACTCTTAATAAAGAAATGTATTACAATGCATCCGTAATACCAATTGCTTTCTCTGTCACTATGATTCCTGGCTCTTTATACTCCACTGTGCATTTCTTCTTTGAAGCCTAGTAATTCAGGCAAAAAGAAGGAGCCAGATTGTGGACCTATGAAGAAGAAAGCAACCCCACAGCAGGTGGGGTTTTCACAGGAATGCCTATAAAATCCTCACTACTAAAAGCAACAACAGGATAACCAAATCGCACAGAGCTGGAGATTTATGGCAGTCAGCTTTCTGTCAATACAACAGGGAACTGGCTGCATAATAGAAACAAAAATCCAGAGGATGTTTGTTAAGCACCAAACTTCCAATTTACTGTTTCTACCATAGTAATAACCTGTGGATTCTGACTCTGAAACTGAACTGTATCTGGCACAACTTAGGTGCACTGGGGATAAGGGTGCTGTTACCACATACTGCTCCCATGCCACTACAGAAACCAGGCTGGTTCATGTCACACAAATTAACTGGAGGCTGATGGATTTTATGCTGTCCGACTGTTTTCCACAGGGTTACTTTGACAGCCTGGGATTGCTAGGAAAGAATAGAGCCTGAAAACATCCATCTCTCTAAGACAAGTTCTCCCTGTGGATGAGAACAATCATCCCCATCACTGTGGATGACTGGGGAGAAGCTGATATGGTGACCGTACCATGGAGGTACAACATTCTGGGGTCAGAGCTAGCAGTTTTCTGCTGCTTGTTGTGCCTTGGGAGCTACATAAATCAGCCAAAGGGGAGGCAGGATCTGCCTCACAGGAGGAATGACCACTGAAGATGATCTGGAAAAAGATAATTTTGACACTTTGGGACTGCTAAAGCTCTCCACATAAAAAGTGAAAAGTAACAGACATGTAACCAGACCTGCTGGATGATGCTAGTTACTATCATTCCTGACTCCTGCAGTGCTAATGATACTTTTTTTCTGTCTGGCAATCTTTGTCTTGGCTCATTTTTGGAAATAAATCCCTTGTTCTTAACTCCTCTGTTTCTGTGTTGGTTTGACTAAGACTTCTGTGGGAAAGTTTGAGATTTTCTTCTGTTTCATTGGCAATGTTTCACCTTTTCCTCCGCCCCCTCCTCATTTCTTTGGACAGATTTCATTTCCCAAACAGATGGCCCTTGTTTCTGAAAGCAACATCCACATACACAAGATTTCTGTCTTTTACCATATTTTTTCACTCTTTTTTAATCATTTTCTTTTTCCTTGCTTCCTTTCTTTCTAATCTAAATCACTGTGTATATTCCACAAAAAACTATTTCTGAAGAATGATTTTACAGTGGCTTTTCTACCACTCCATGCCTACAGAGGCACACCAGAGGCCCTAAAGGCTGGATTTTTGTGTAACAGGATAATAATAGAGCTTCTACATAATTATCTGCAGAGGTAATCAGGGCATGCATGCATACAGATATCCAGCAACAGGTGCACAGGCCTATTCCTTACATCCAGAGTCTGAGACTTTGGACCATTACAGTGAGAGGCTGGCAAGATGCAGGGCCCTGCTGCTGTTTCAAAATCATATGGTCAAGCTGAAGAACTGTACTTACAAGGAACACTGCTTCTGCATTTGGTAGAGTTCGGCCTTCAAGCTGCCCTATGTATGCTGGCCAGGCAGAAAGAATTCAGCTTTTGTTCCAGCATGTGTAGGTATATGCTGTATGCTCGCTGACAGTCCACACACTTAGGACTGAAGTTCTTAAGTATTAAGTAGAGGCCCATTTTTTTACCCCAGAACCAACTAGAGCCTGCACACAAGAGAATGACTGTCTGCGATACATAGCCATGGATGTAAGTATCTGTATTTTGAGATACTCAAAATTTTTTTAGAACAATTCCAAGTCAGATTTTCAAAGCTGAACTTTGAGTATTGATCTTCTCAACACCTATCCTTTTTGTCAACAGGTCTTGAGATGGTCAAGGGTTTCTTAAGATGTCTAGGTGTCTAAGTAGCATTGAGAATCTGTGAAATATGAACATAACCAAGACCTTGCATATTTCTCATATGCCCCAGGAGAGCTGGGGCCTGGCCTTCTATGTAGGAGCACAGCTAGCAGAGCCACTTCTAGCCAGGCTTCCTCAAGGGTAAGGAAATTGCACAAATATGTGCTTGGCTCTGAACTCATTAACCAATTAAGGCAACTGGCTTTGAATGCTCTTGGGCTCTCCAGAGCCTCTGAATTTGGCTGGGATGACAAGGGCATGAGCAAGGCTTCTAGAGTGGGAGCTCTGCACCAGGCATGACAAGAACTCCTGTCCACCTCAAAGACTGTAACCTAAGTAAACATTTACAAAAAGCCATCCACATCCTTCCTTCTAACATGCAGGTACTATTAGCAAACTTGAGGTTGGTGAGCTTTGACCAGATCCTTAAACCTTCTCCTTGCAGGCTTATAAGTATGTGCACGGGACCATAAAGGAAAAGACATGTTGTGTGCACATGGGACTTGTAGGAATCTGAATGTTTAATGAGAAGTCTTCGATTACTTCATGGTCCATTTCTGGTGCCCAACTTAATTTTGAACTATCGATGTCATGGTGCATCTAAGGAGAAGAGCCATATGTCTATCACCAATGAAAACCATTTCCATATGTCCCATGTATCCCCCTTGTTATGTGCCTGGCTTCCCACAGCTAGTATCGCCTTGGGATGTTGAGCAAACAGGGAAAGAGAAACAGAAATCTGCTTTTACTTAAACCTGATTAAAAAAGGGGATAAATTTAGGTAACCTGTTCTGAAGCTGTTGAAATTTGTTCTAAGAGGTTGACTGCACAGCTCACGCAGAAAGCAGCTGCCAGCTTTTCTTACTTGTTTCCATCCCATGCCCTGATCAAATCTTTTCACAATCTTCAGCCAGAGTGCAAGCATGGCACCTTGAACTTCTTTCAAGGTCTTCTTGTCCTTTAGATGTTGAAAACAGCTGCCTGCCTCTGCCCAAGGAGCAGAGCGAAGCCTGCCCAGAATACGGGAAAAGCAAGCAAGGACATCTCTATAGAGCTGAGAGTTGGAATGAGAGTCTATTTCTAGTGTAGAATCATGCTTACCTCTGCTTTCATTTTTACTCCAGTCAGATTCTTCCTCCAGTTCAATTTAAATGAAAACAACAAAAATTAGGAGGTACTCTGTGCAGTGTATTATAAAACATTTTGTAAGAGCAAATACAAGAAGCAGTCTCTCCTCTTAGTCCTAATCCTATTGCCCTATCTTTCCCCGGGTAAGTCAAAATGTCAGCTCAATGTCAGCAAAACCATGTAACTGAGAGATCCTTCTCTGCAGGAATGGGAGGAAAGCAGTATGTCGCTTCTCCAGTTTTATGCAGTCTGACAGGCTGTGCCAGGGTGCCTTGGAAAGGCACAAGAGAACAAAAAGGCTTCGGCCCATTGCAGGACTGGGCCACGACACACAGTGTAATGGTATATCAATTGTAAAATATATCACCATACTTCGACCCTTTCTGAGACAGTTAGATTAACTAAGCTAATTCTTGTCAGTACCATTTAGTAAAATCATGATGCAAAACCTTTAACAGATTTTCATCAGCCTCTATAAACACAAAAGGATGAGCAAAATTGCCTTGCATTGATGCTAAAGCATTGCAATAGACATAAGCAAATTTTTCAAATATAAATAAGGCATTCTTTATGTCAAGATTTCAGAGGCATACGTGTAAGGTGAGAAATGAGTGTGCAATTTACTTCAAGTCAGGCATCAATACCCAGCTAGTCTGTCACCACAGAACTGTGGGATTCAATTCTCTCTACAGCTGGGAAGCAAAAACGTTATACACCAGGGAAAGTTTGGGTTGATCCTAATTAATTCTTAAACTTTTCATAGCTTCACATGGATGAAATTGACTATATACACGGAATTGTAAAAGAAAATGTAGTTGGCCAAAAATCAGTCAAAACGAAATATTTCAATTCATTGTGTTCCTTGGCTTATAGAAAGAAGAAAATGTTACTGGAGATACAGAGTAACTTTTATTCTCTGTTGTTCATAACTTGGAAGTGCCTTCTCAAATACTGGGCACAGCCCAGCCTGCAGAATTTTCATGGGTCTATGCATGAGTCCACATAATTTCTAAGTTCATGGGGGACTTATAAATTTTTACATTAGCATTTTTCCAGGTCCTGCAGAAAGAAAGAATAAATATGTGTATTTTAAGTTCAATCCCAATCTCTTTATTTAGTAGAAAAGATAGGGAGTTTGTGTCAGCAGCGTTCAGGTGGTGATCACTAAAATAAACTTTTGTTGCAAAAAAAAAATGTCTTCATGTTGGATAAGACTGCCACAGCTGTAGGTCCTCCGAGAAAAAAGATCAGGATGGGTCCTGAGGATACAAATGATGCATGCAATGATGGGAACAATGTAAAGAAATATATTTATGAAAAAAAATGGAAAACAAAAATATAAAAAAGACAGAGTGTCCAATTGGAACAGTACTGTCAGTGGTAACTCTGCTGGTCTAACATATAACAGACCTGTAGGCACGAGGCTCTCTGCCTCTTCATTTTTATTTGGAAATTAAATGATGCCCATTGCCAGGATCATCAAAGAATGTTATTCTTCATTAAAGCCATGAGACCTTGGAAAACCTTGCCCAGCTCATTTTTTAAAAACAAAAATAAGTAAGTTCTGCGAGTGCCTAAAGGGAGGATAAGGTTACTTATTGTTGCTTAAAAATCCATTTGGTGCCCTGTCAAAGCAGCAGTGGGTATATTTTAAAGTGACAGGTCTAAAAAATATTGTTCTTATTCCCACCTGCCCCTGAACTCCCTCCATACCAAAAGAAGCATTCTCCATAGTCCCCAATTAGTGAGCTGGAGTATTTAAAATTCGAACAAGGACCTTCTTCTCACTCTCATACTCATTAGCTCACTCCAGCCCTCCTTAGTCAAGGGATTTTCTAAAGAGTCCATTTAGGAGTGCTAATAATAGTAATTAGAGGTCGAGAAACCATCTTGAAACTTGACCCAAATTTTCACCCAAAACTTGAAATGAACACAAACCCTTTCTCAGTTTTGAAGGAACTGGGAACTCCTTCAAAGAAGAAGTTCGTGACTTGGAAATTTCCCTTTTAAAATGTTGTTTCAGTCCTGCATACCAAGTCCTTGAAAAATTATCTAAGCAGAAAGGCTGCTTTTTAGGAACCTTCTAGAAGCATTTGTTGTGCTGTTCTTTTGCGCCTGCTCAAAATGCATGCAGTATTACAGAGCCTATTGTAAACTGTGGGCCTCTTTTCTCCCTCGTTCACATTTATTCTACGCCAATGGGGTGATATTAAATTACCTCCTGCACCTCCCAGGAGTTCAAGCCTTCTTTGCACTACCTTTTTCATGACACAGATTCCAGGCTGCTGCAGTCTCCCGCAGATAGCTACAGCAGACCTGTCGCTGCTTTGATACACAGATTTTTCATACAGCTCTTTTTGTTCCAGTCTGTAGCTCAAAACAGCTGAAATGATAGTGGCCCAATCGTTCCTCTTTCTTTTGTGATAGGACACATCCAGCTGTACCTTGAGAATGCTCAGCTAGGATGGCTAGAGCCACCTCCATGCATGGGACAGATGCAAAAACCATATTGGGAGCTAAATTCTGTTTCACTGGCTCCAGTGGAAATTCATCCTGGATGCTGGGGCAAATAAAAATGCAGTAAGGTCCAATGCTTCTAGTGATAGCTTTGCATTGTCCACATCCATCCTTCTCATGTATCTGTCTCCAAGTAAACAGGACATCTGCAGAAAGACACAAGAATCAAGTCTGAACTGGGCAACACATAGAAAAGTTTAAGCCTTCTACAACTAGATTGATGTGATAATACTTTAGATTTGGAAATACACACTGACCTGCTACAATTATTAGTAATATTTTTAGCTATAATATAAGCACTGGGCCTTACTATGACCCTGCACTGCCTGAATAGTTTGTCTTATAAATTTTATTTTATGGCTATTACTTAAAGCTTCTAGAAATATACTGTATATTATTATATATATTATGTATTATATATTTTCTATTCTGGCAGATTACTCTGGAACAAAAGGATTCTACATTATCTTGAAAAGGACTTTTAAAGTCATTGGCGAGTTTTCCCTTGTAATTTGGATAAAATAAGAACAGCTTTTTAGATTCATAACATCTTGAACAAATTTATATGTAGTTCATTATCAGAAGCAGACATGGTCCAAAACTGGAATTTCTTATTGCAGGGATGTTTTAATATTTGGGTTTGTCCTGAACTGAAACAAAATGTCAAAAAGGCAAAGCAATGTATAGAATGATAAGTGGATAAAAGATGGATGCAGAAATATCAAAACATTTCATTTTGAAAATGTCAAAAAAATATTCTGGAAATGTCTAAATGTTTCAGTTAAGAATTTTTCATCCAGATGGAACATTTCAGCATTCTTAAACACAAATATTTCATATCTGGCTGGGTTTACCTAGGCCTCTTTATCAAAGCTCCATTACCAAATACAATCACTTCTTTCTGGAAAGAAGATTATTGCTTCTAAATGGTGCATGAACTATGTGCTGTTTTAAAAAGATCCTGATATATTAAGATTATATGAACATATTTTCTTTCAATATCTAGTCACAAAATGTTTCTATTATGTAGATGCTCAGATAAGCTGTACCTCTTAGTAAAAAGAGAGAGAAGAAAAACTGAATCATAAACTATGTCAAAACTCAAAAAATGAAGCTGTAACTAGTTAACTCAAGAAATGCTGGTATTCCACCACGTCAGAGATTAAAGCTGATGAAAGTTTACAGCTAGAATAGAAGTATTACAGAAATAATCCAGGTTTTACAAAGATTTTGCAGAGAGTTTCTAAAAATCTTATGCTTCAAAGCACAAAATATATGCTGATACACCAGCATATATATATATATATATACATATATATATACAGTATAAACTCTCCCTGCCTACCCTCTTCTCAGTTCCCATGCTGCTCTAAAACATTATTTGTGATGGGGTCAAGTAACATTAAATTGCATTTAAATTGCACTTCTGTAGCACTGGACCTTGCTTGCATAAATATTCTTTGAAGACAATGCCTTTTTCAGAGAGACCATAATGGGATATTGACTTGAAGTTCTCCTTTGGACAATGGCCATTTGATTAAAAGTGACTTTTGATTAATATGTTAATGTCTATAAAAACTGTTTAACCAAGGCAATTTTTAATTACTGAGCAAGTTTTAATTTTTCAAATATCTCTTGTCAATACAAATATTGCCTTCCTCAACATCAGACATTGGTGCTTTACAAATAAACAACTAAGTTGCTGCAACATTGATATTATTCCTCTAGTTTTTAGAGGGGAAAAAAAAAAGAGATTTGGTTTGTTGATTTACCTCTCTGTCTGATAGCACTGCAAAAAAAATACTTGAAATCTTCTAACTGCATAATGGATGGAATGAATGCCAAGGGTAAGAAAACGTGGAATCAGTTTCACTTAGTGTACATTTTACATATAGTTCCAACATGAAATGAAAACTATCCTGCCTCAACATATTACTTTCAACCAATAGCAGTGTTGGATTTTGTGAGGCCACAGCACCAAAAGTCATGAAAATATTCTGTCTAAACAAAAAAATCCAAAACCAAAACCAACCAACCAACCAAACAAAATCCTCAAGAATTATTGCATATGATAGTAAATTCATTCTTTCCCTGCCATCTTGAACAGTTGTTCTACAAAGGCAGACAGGAAGCTTGGTTAATGCAATTTTTTACGCAATGCTCAAGAAAAGTCTGAGTGTTAGAAACACACCTATGGACTCCCGCAGCTGATCTTCCTCTCATTCATATTGCTGCAAATCATGAGCTGTTATACTGAATTCAATAGCAGTATAAAATCAGGGTAAGATGGATTAGGCTGTGTGTAACACATTCTTTGCAGTATACAAAGTTCACAGTCTTATAGACAGTTTGTAAGATTCATTAGACTGCGGAGGGTAGGCTGGGAATAAACTAAACTTTGAGCACAAGACAGCGTGTACATGACCCAGTGTAACCGCACTCAACAGCATCTTCGCTGACCAGCAGTGTCTGATCAAACCATATGGCCCTAATCGTGTTGGCCAACAGAAGATGTGGTACCTTTTTTCTCACAGTGTGAATGTCACATACTGCTCTCTGTAGAACACTACTCTGCTTTTAAAAGAAACCAGAAAGGTTTATGTAAAAGATTTTATAGCCTCATGTAGTCAGTCCCACATCCCAAATCAAGCCCATAATTAGAAGGTATCAAAATCCTGAGTTCTTGTTCTTTTTTCAGGTTTTTTTTTTAATTTGGTGCCTTTCTGTAGCATCTTGTTTAAAGCAGTAGGATGGGAATGATTCCTGCCATTGCCTGCTTCCTTCTGCCAGTGCTCTGGAGCCCACTGCACACACAAAGACATTCAGTGACGTAGCTACTGCAGTGAGCTCATTACCTTCAGGGTAGCCAACAAAAGTCAAAGCATCTCCTAATATCACACATTGAGTTCTCTGGCACAGTGGCTATATTTGCAGGACTTCTCGTATTTTTAAGCAGCAAATGGCAGTTGTGGTTGCCAATAGTGCGACCTGTGATTCTTGAACCCTGGGGCCTTCACACACAACTATCCTATGGATTCCTCAACAGCAAGGGCAGATAAAGGCTGACTGTGATACAGTATTAGAAATCCAACTATATATCCAAGCTTTATGGGTCTGATTAACAATGAGCAAATCAGGGTATTTGTTGCAGCAGCTGAGGTGTAGACAATTTGGATGATATGGGAATGAATTACCAGAATAAGTCTCAGCCTTATGTTTTCACTCCTGAGGTACATACTCTCCCACTCTCCCTAGCATGCCTGTCCCAGACATAATTATGTTCTCTAAAGATTCATGACAGCCTGTGTGCAGAAGTGACAGCAGAGAGGAAATACTAACTGCACAAACTTGAAGCCAGGGCAGTTTTGAACATTTTGAATATGTTAAGACCAGCAGCATCCTCATGAAACTCTGATTAGCAAGTGGACTTGATCCAGGCTAATTCACGACTGAATGGGGTTTTTCTTCTTTTTTTTCGCTGCCAGTTTATCAGAGGTAGGCAATTAAGAGCTCACACACCTCCAAGTCTTGTAGTTTTTTGAAGCAGGGATCTCATACCAGCCTTGCAATAAAGCCTTATTGTCCTTAGGACAATATTCTTCACTAATCTCACTTCTGGCAATTTACTTTTTCTTGCTGAGCAGATTTAGAAACAAAAAACCTTGAAAGGGCATGGGAGGAGGAATAATCTAGGGCTATCTAATCCCATCCCCAAAGTGGGAGTTTTCCATTCAGCTTCTCTTTTAATGAGCACTGGAGAAATAAAGTTTTACTGCAACACTACTTTGATTCAAGAGACCTATGAGGACCCAATTATCCATCCAGTGGGAGTGGGGTGGCAATCTGGTTTTCAAAGCAAAAGCAATGTAGCAACACAGGCCCCTTGTAATTATGTCTTCCCTACAAATTTATAAACCCAGAGGTGAGCTTTGCTTTGGTTGATTGTTTAAATGCAATTATTACCTTTCTTTCACTTTCAACTTGTTAATAAAGCTTTCCCAAATGCAGTGCTTGGAGTTATTCTTCCTGAGCACTAGGATTCCAAAGGCTTAACTGGAAATCAATCCTCTGCTTCAGTGAAAGGAACACAGTCAGGTCTGGTCAAAGATTATCTGAAGAGCCAAAATGTTTGACAGACACACTGAGGGGCCCACATCCTATTTTCCACCTGAGAAAGCGAGACAGGAGAGTGGGACAGAATGAAGGAAGCTAAAGGAGACTAGGAGTGACTCAGAGAACGGAAAGGAAGAAACACTACTCAAACAGTAGCCTGACTCAAGGGAAGAACCCTGTTTAAGTCATTTGTCTTCCTTTGTAGCTGTCAGTATTACATGCATTGCACAGATGTGTGCCTTCTTTGGAAGGGCATGCAGATTGGCTTATAACCTAACCCTGTTTAAAATACGGAAGGAGGACAGGTGTTATCATCAACGTATTTTTCAGTCCTGGTCTCTCATAATCCCATGTTCAGTAGGTCACAAGGAACTCCTTCTGACTCTTCCACTTCTAGGCCCAAGAGGTGGATGGGATCAGTGAATCAAGCGTGTCTATGACATGTAAGCAGAGGCATGGTGTATATTGCATCAATTCACTTTCATTGCATTGCGTGTATGCGCAGTTTGAGGCAGTGACTTCAAGACACAGACTTCAGGTCCTTGTCTTTCAAAGGCATGCCAAAGCTTTTATAGATACAGGTACACATGGGGAGCTAGGGCTTAAATTTATAACAAATAGAATCAGCTTCACATGTGATATACATAGAGTCTACACGAGACATAAGTATATCATAGTATGCTTTCTTGTTCAACCTGTATGAGATGATGTATTATATGCACAAGTAATACGATGTAGCCCATTGCATATAATTCAAGCACATTAATCTAACATATGTAGAGCTAAGTTATAAAAATAATTTATTTGTTGAAAATGCAGTTTGAGAGCATGACAACCATTCATGACTTACTCCTTGTGATGATTTGTGGGATTTCCTTATGTATATGCTCCTTTTTTTCAATTGCTGTTGCTTTGAAAGGAGTTGTGGTACTGCTGTCTATTTTAATGCCTCTCTCAAGGACCTTGCAGGATACATTACACTGCTCCTGGAATAGATAGTAGATAGCTATTGGACTAACAGAAAGACATGATAAACAGGAGATGAAAAGCAATAGTCCTTCTTTCTGTACACAGGAAGTGTTTTGCAAAAAGAAAGCCATAAAGCACCAATTGAGCCAAAGTCAGACAGTCTTCCCACAGTCATACAAGGCTGAGGGAATGGGTTTGCAGTTGAAATGACAAAGCAAGCTGGACAAGACAAATCATGGTTCAGACTGAATGGCATGAGTTGTACTGAGGACTGCAGTTTGACCCCATGATGAATACTGGTTTAGAACAGCAAGGAAACTGAAAAGGCAAAGGGAGTTTCTACTGCGTGAAACTGTGTGAAAAGCAATGTTTTCAGAAATGCCCGGTGTGTATGCACTTATACAGTTGTGTGCGTCTAATTTCTGTCATCAAGTGTCTCTCAAGGGTTAAACAGTATATAAAATCTCTGAGAGGATTTTGGAAAGGGTGTATTTTCGCTGTGTCTGAGTTCTAGGATTCAGCATTAATCTCAGGAATCTTCCTGAGCAAGATGGACTGTATTCCCAGGAAATTATGCTATAAAGTGGACTTCTGTCCCCAGGTATATTTGTAGAGACACCAGCCAGAAGCTGCTCCTGGACTCCTTTCAGGCTTCAGGGGTTTAAAGCATATTACCATATGCATATTAGCATAGCATATTACCTAGCAGATCTGGAAACCAAGCATAAAACGAGGAGTTATCTATAAAAGAGTGACAATTCTACTGTCTTAGCAGCAGAGCAGTTTATGCTGAATTACTTTGATCCTTCAGAAAAAGGAAATCAGACAAACAACAGCAACAACGAACTCACTGAAAACAATTTGGAAGTGATTATTTAACATCTCTAAAATGTTTCCATCTGGAATTTCACATGGAGACACAGAGCAATGCTCTAGTCACAATGTTGTAGAAAGGAAATCACTCACTTCATGCCCACAGGAGATGACTCCAATCCCTTCTCTCTGATTTGTAAACAATACTTAATTTTCAAGAATGAGCTTCAGTCTATCCTCATACTGTACTGGATTGCCTCAACATCAGTATGACAGAAGTCCGTCTCTACAGGTAGGGTCTCTAGTTTCTAGCCTCAATGCATGGTGTCATTCTTTGTTTCTCCTGCCTAATGGAATAAACAACAGCATAAAAACAGCCTGATGTTACAATCAGTTTTCTGCCCTTGTCACCTTCATGTAAATAGAGGAATACCAGCAGCTTCTTTTCCAATGTGGTTTTTTTAGTGGCTATAGTGGAATAGGGGCACAGGCACTCTTTCCTGAAACTGCAGCTGGCTTCTAGATGAGTAAGACCCTAGATGTGGATTGTACCCAGGGGGCTCAGAGACATAATCAAGTGATGAGAAGTTTCCACTGAGTTGCTATTGAAAATTCAGGACAGTGAGCCAATTAAGTGTGTGTGTCTAGTTAAACTGTTCCAACACGCTGAGCTGTCCTGTGGATACACATCTCAGAATGACATGACTCCTTTCTGAGGTTTTCTATGCCTCATGGTTTAACCCCACCCAGAAACCGAGCCTCACACAGCTGCTCACTCAGTCCCCCACAGCAAGATCACGGAGAGAATTGGAAAGGTAAATGTGAGAAAACTCACGGATTGAGATAAAGACACTTTAATAGGGGAAGTAAAAGCCAGAAACACAAGCAAAGCAAAACAAAGAATTAGTTCACTGCTTCCCATGGGCAGGCAGGCATTCAGATGTCTCCAGGAGAGCTGGACCCCATCATAGGTAATGGTGACTTGGAAGACAAACATCATTACTCTAAATATCCCCCCCTTTTTCCCTCTTCCCATGCTCATGATGTCATATGGTCTGGAATGCGGTCAGTTGGGGTCAGCTGTCCCCTTGTGTCTCCTCCCAACCTCTCAAACAACTCCAACTTGCCAATATGGCAGCACAAAAAGCAGAAAAGGCCTTGCGTCTGTATAAGCCCTGCTTGGCGACAACAAAAACTTCTCTGTATTATCGGTACAAATCCAAAACACAGCTCCATACTAGCCACCATGAAGAAAATTAACTCTACCCCAGCCAAAACCAACACAACATGATAGGAAACTACACAACATCATTATGGGTTATTATAACCTGGAAAAGCCTTAGCTTTCTGAAATATTGAGCGAGAAGGTGGAAACTGCACTTTTCAAACTCTTTTTGCATGACTGGCAATAGACACCACTGACATTATCATGGTTTGCAGTCCACTGACCATCCAAGTTTCCTTTGTGAACCCAAAGTAACCATTACAGCCCCTCTGCCATGTTAAAAAAAAAATCCAGCAACTCCATGAAGCATTCCTCTAAGAAAAAGACTTTCAAAGATATGTGAAGTTAAATTTTAGTAAGTGTAATGTGATAAACTAAGACCTACCAGATGGAGCTGTTTCTCATATCTTCTGCTATTAAGAACTCATGAGAGTCAGTCACGGGTTTGACAAAGAAGACGGTGCATCTAGTGGCAGGGGCTGAGCATGATTATACTTCCTGACCTTCCTAGAGCACGATCACAGATCCTGTATGTACAGTTGATCTCTCACTGCTTCCACTTAGGTGTCTCAGTTTCTGATTTTGGTATGTACCTTACAGCAGTGTGGTTTTCTTCCTGCCCGCTGGATACCCGCAAGTTATCAGAGCTCAGCCCATAGCTCAGCTAGGATAAGTTCACTGAGATAATGACCTTTTTTTTCAGTGGCATCCACATAAATTCCAGAAGCAGACTCTTTGAATCAAATTATCTTTGCACATACGCAGATACCAGCTTGTTAGAAAACAATCAGGAACACACAGATAAGAGTACCCATAGTCCAGTTAAATAGCCTATCAGTTAGTATTTCCTTATCATACACAGGGTTCTTCCCTTTGTCCCAGACTGACTCCCTGAACCATCATGTAAAAGAACATCATCTGCCAGCATCCAGTCTTACAGCTGAGACCCTTTTAACGTGAAACTCCAGTGTCAGTAGCCAAGACATAGGGATGTAAATGTAGCAACAATACTGTGCATGCTGTTTTCACTCCTTTTACATGACAGCAGATATGATTAATTATGACGTTCTGATCAGAGAGCTGTCAGAAGCAGAGTAATTAAGCTCAAGAAGCAGCTATTACCATTCTAGTCAAAAGTCATTGTCCTTTGCTCCTAGGCTGGTTATCCACTGCCACCTTCATTCCTCCTTCCCTAAGCTGCTATCACTGCTTGCTCATCAGGGCTGGAATCCAGGTCCAGTGACAGCAGTCCCTCACAGAAATTGCTGGACCATGAGATGCCAGTGCTCAGAGGCATGGTTAACCAACTGTTCAACCAAACTAGGTCATATTATCTAAGAACACTGCAAAGGAAAATAGTTTCTTAAGGTGAAAGCAAACCTATGTTTAAGTGATACTAGCCTTTATAAGAAGTTCTCATGTTATTGAGCTAGAGTTGGTAGAAGCTCTAATATCAAAAACGATTCTGAAGGGAAAACTTCATCCACCTCTGTAAAGCGTGGAAACCAAAAGCACAAAAGCAAACAGTTTAAACCTTTCATGGTATTTTGATGGCACTGTAGCATGTGTATATGGGCTTGATAGCCTAACAGCAAGTTTCCTAAACATGACCTGATCACACAGAGATTTTCACCTAGATTTGATACAGGCTTTTTAAAAATATATAAATGCAAGTAACTGTGATTTAATTCATTAACTGTTTGTCAAATCACAGTAGATCAGGAGTATAGCAGGGAAAATTTGAAGTGTGGAAGGGTACACATGCTTATTCTGCTTGTAAAATCAAAGACAAAACATATCCAAATTTAGAGATGAGACAAGTTACACAGAGGGGAAAGGCTGGCTATTTTATAAACCAGGTTATATGGAAAGTGCACAAAAAGTCACTTTTGCTTTTGAAAACACCAAATTATGTGGTAGCTAGCTGTGTGAAAAAGATTTTGGCCAGATTAGTGGAAATATCTTGAAATCACTTATTTTTGTACTATCTTTACTAAAGGAAACCTTTCCAAATGCAGTATGCTTTCAGAAGCTACAAGACATTAACTGGCTCATTTAGGAAAAAAAAAAGAGTAAATGTAACTCTTCCAAATTCCAATAATAGTGGCCATATGCTGACTTAAATCTTCAGTTTTCATCTATCAGCCTTTACTCCTGAAATAGAAAGATGATGTGCCCCACAATGACAAAGAATAGTTAGATACTTATTCTGATTTCCAGAGACAGTGAGGTTTAGTAATTCCGATAAAGTCAGTAAGACTGGACAGGAGTTTGTACTTCTGAGACACAGTCAGGTTTTGCAGCCATTCAGAAGGCTATCCACAATTATAATTTCACTTAGCTCTAAAAACAGTGTGGAAAATACATTTCCTCAAAAAATAAGACAAATGTTTTAAATAATTCAAATGACCCAACTATTTAGAATCAATGTTTGTATAGTGTTTACCTTTCAGCTGGGACCTAGCCATTTTATCAGCAAATTTTGGTTTTGAGTTCAGTAATAACATGATCAGAAATAGTGCATACAACATGGGAAAACCTGGACCACAGTCTTATTTGTATTTTTTAAAAACATTTGTTTTAAACATCTTTTTTCAAGCACCTGTCAATAATGGTGTCCCCCAGGGTTCTATATCAGGCCCAGAGTTTTTAACTTGTTTATCCAGTGACTCAGACAAAGGGACAAATGCCTCCTCGGCAGGTCACTGATGACCAAACCTGGGAGCAGTGGCCTGTATCCCAGTGCGTTGACCTTCAGAGGGACCGCAATAGGTTGGAGAGATGGGCAGAGACAAACCATCTGAAATTCAACAAGGGCAAATGCAGGGTCCTGCACTGGAGAAGGAATAATCCCAAGCACCAGCACAGGTTGAGGGCTGATCTGCAGGAAGGCAGCTCTGTGGAGAAGGACCTGCGGGTTCTGGTGGACAACAAGCTGGCCATGAGCCAGCAGTGTGCCCTGGGGGCCAAGGAGGCCAACAGTGTCCTGGGGTGCATTAGGAAGAGCTTTGCCAGCAGGTCAGGGGAGGTGATCCTGTCACTCTACTCAGCCCTGGTGAGGCACATCTGGAGTGCTGTGTCCAGTTCTGGGCTCCTCAGGACAAGAGAGACATGGAGCTTCCGGACTGGGTCCAGTGATGGGCAACAAAGTTGATCAGGCATCTGGAGAATCTCTCTTATGAGGAAGGGCTGAGGGAGCCAAACCTGTTCAGCCTTAGGAAGGGATGACTGAGAGAAGACCTCATTAATGTCTTTTCAGCCTCAAGAAGAGATGACTGACTACTCATTAATGTGTATAAATATCTAAAGGGTGAGTGTCAAAAGGATGGATCCAGGCTCTGCTTGGTGGTGCCGAGCAATAGGACAAGAGGCACTGGGCACAAACTGATGCACAGGAAGTTCCACCTGAACATGAGGAAGAACTTCTTTACTATGCAGGTGACCGAGCACTGGAACAGATTGCCCAGAGAGGTTTTGGAGTCTCCCTCATAGGAGACATTAAAAAACCATCTGGATGCAAACCTGTACAATGTGCTCTAGAATGACTCTGCCTGAGAAGGATAGTTGAACCAGAACCACTGTGGTCTCTTCCAGCCTGCCTCAATTCTGTGATTCTGTATTTGGAAGGCAAGACAAGCAAATTCTATTGCTCTTATGCTGTGTTAAGCTTTTCCAAAAGCTTTAATTTGGGAAGAGATTTTTCTTCTCTTTAAAACTGCAATGCAGTGAAAACTCTGCCAGATCAAGCTCACAGCATCCTTCTCCTATCTATACTATCTGCCAGCACTTTTTATGGCCTAGGACATGCCATCATTAAAAAAAAAGGATGTTAGGAGAAAAAAAGAAGCAGTGAGCAAGAGTAACCAGGCAAATACTACATCCCAAAGGGCAGCTTGAGGTAAACCAGAACAAATGAAAAAAACAACAGAGTTCCTTTCTCCCACTTATAGGATGCCTGGTTTTTAACTTGTGTAATCATTCATTAGCTTCACCCTGCATAAAGAGACAGCTGAACAAGCTACAATCAAAAGAAAAACATGACAGAGAGTTTTGACAACCATAGTAAAACAGTTTAAAACAAGCTCAGTTTATACAGAGAATTCTTTAAGCTATGTTCACAGATAGAGTTATGCTCCATTAACATGGCATTTCATACCATACTCTCCAATAAATTTGTGGCAAATAGTGCAATCTTCCATTAAGTGAATGCTTCTGATCTTGGACGTAGAAACAGCGCAGCTACTACTCTGAGAGGACATAGCCACCAGAGAGTGAAAATAACACAGCATCAAAGAGGGACAAGGCAAGGGATGCCTTTCTAAAACGGAGCCCAGCATGCAGACAACAAGAACAAGGTCTTAATGTATATCTTCTACCTGAAATTCAACAAACTTCATAAGCACACTCTATTTGCACCCCATGACATAGCTTCAATTTAAAATTATCTCTCGAGTGCCAGAAGTTGGAAGGATACTGCCTCATGTCTAAATCTTCTGGTCTAAATTATAGGTGGTGTAATAGGCATCCATGTGCTTAAGTGTGCTCAGTGTCTTGTCAATAGTTTTCCTAGTGCTCCCACGTGGGAGGCAAGTGCAAGCTAAGTGCTAGGGCTACAAGCTACAACATTAGTGATTACAGAGGGTGGGAAGAGCAGAAGTCTTTGCACTGGGGCTACCAGAATGTATTGTACGTCAATAGTAGGATGAGACAAAGTTTCAGATCTCCTGTCTCAAAACAAGATGACTCTATGAGCCCCACGGATATTTACTGTAAGGCCTCCAAATACAGACTTTCAAAATGTCAGTACCATAGCTGTATCCAGCACTGCTGCCTTGTATTATGAGGTTTGTCTCATCAGTGATAGTGCAGGTCAGTTTTTGGGATTTCCATCTGCACTGGAGGCCAGCTGGCTCCATCCGGGACTGAATGCAATGTCTGACAGAGCACCTGGAGCCATGCTTCTCTGTTACTCTAGCAAAAACAACTCAAAGACGACCTGCTGGATGAGAAGATACTTGCTCTTCGCTTTACTCCTTGTGTGGATGCTGTTGTTGAATATATTGCATCAAAAAAATATGTAACTCACCGGTAAGAATTTATTAATTCTTAGGCAGACATTAATTTATTTATTATTGGGCAGACTTTTAAATGACATTGTGTAAGGTCATTGAGACAGAGAGGGGAGGAGAGAGAGAGAGAGAAGGAGAGAGAGAGATTATACATGTACATATCTATAGATTATGTGTATCTATAAAAGTATAGATATTCATACGCATACATGCAGAGCAGAATTCTAGATCTGACAATAGCTACTAGAATGTGACAACAGGGCAAGACCAGAACAGCTATCTCTCTGCAATAACCCAGCTCCCAGCTTCCTTCTTATGCTTATGAAATTACTAAACTGGAGGTTGCATATGTGGTTTTATATTTTATAAAACCTGATGACTTTTTTTTTTCACCCAAGGAGCTGTCTGATCCTTTTTGAATCCATTAATACTTTTGGCCTCTGTGACATTGAATTCCACTGTTTAACTGTGTGTCTGTATCATATGAAGAAAACCTGATACTTTTATTTGTTCATTTTATTTCTGCCTGATAATTTAATCAGAAGCCGTTTTTCCCAGCTCAGTGACAAATATGCTGCACGATTTTGGGCATCACTTATGCCTCAATTCCTTATCTGCAGAGCACAAAAAAAAGCATTCCCTCAGTCTCCCACTGAAATCAAATGATTGTAAATACCACTTGTAGCCAGATATATTTAGCATCCATCTTATCTAATAAAAATATTTGCTAAAAGGGACTATGACTTCTGTGGGACTATGTCAGGTAAGGAATAATGAAGGCAGTGAATGGCCTTCAGAAGTGGACATAAGGAATGCAGCATGCAGTTGTAGTTTGAAAGAAAGGAGGTGGCCATGTTTGACACCAGAGAATGAAGCAGTCTTTGCCTATTGTATGGGCCAGCAGGCAGTGATGGCACAGATGAAACTTTTCATTGCCAGGAGAGAATCAAACAGACCTGCATGAGCCCTTCATTTGATGTCTCAGTGAGAAGTGGCCACCAAACTCCAGCTGAAGCTTCTGAAAGTGACATTTTAAAGATAATTGAAGAAAAGAGAGGCTGTCCTTAATAACAAAGGGATCCAAGAAAGCTAGACTTACTTTAAGAAGAAAATCTCAAAGGTGCAGGAGCAGGCCATCCCTAAGTGCCAAAACGTGAGTCACTGGGACAGACAACTGCCCTGGCTGAGCAGGGAGATTTCACAGGAACTAAGGGTAAAATAAGGCTTTATGGCCTTTGGAAGATGGTGCAAGCAATTCAGGAATAGTACAAGGATGTTGTTAGGTTATGTATAAAGAAAATTTGAAAGGCAGAAGCTCAACTAGAACTCAGTCTGGCCACTGCTGTGAAAGATAATAAAAGGTTTTTTTATAAATACATGAACAACAAAAGGAGAGCCAAGGAAAATCTCCATCCTTTATTGGATGCTAGGGGGAACAGAGTCACCAAGGATGAGGAAAAGGTTGAGGTATTTAATGCCTTCTTTGCTGCAGTCTTTGCCAGTAAGTCCAGTTATCCTCAGGGCAGCCAGGCCTCTGAGCTGGTAGACAGAGATGGGGAGCAGGATAGACTCCCTGCAATCCAGGAGGAAGTTGTTAGTGACCTGCTGTGCCACTTAGACAATCACAAGTCTGTGGAGTCAGATGGGATCTACCCAAGGGTACTGACAGAGGTGGCAGAATCATAAAACCACTCTCCATCATTTATCATTAGTCCTAGTTTACAGCTTACTGGAGGCTGGTCAGTGTGATGTCCATTGTATTTAGGTTTGTATGGTCAGGTTTTGGTAGCAGGGGTGGATTCTGTGAGAAGCTGCTGGAAGCTTCCTCCATGCCCTGCAGAGCCAGTTCCTAGCGGCTCCAAAGACAGAAGTGCAGCTGGCCAAGGCTAGGCCAATCAGAGATGGTGATAACGCTCCTGTGGTAACAGATATAAGAAGGGAAAAAAAGGTTATTGCACTGATGTAATTGTGGCCAGAGAACAACAGGGTGAAATCACGGGAGAGGAACAACTCTGCAGACACTCGGGTCAGCGGAGAAGGGGGGAGGAGCTGCTCCAGGTGCTGGAGCTGAGATTCCTCTGCGGTCTATGGTGCAGCCCATGGCAAAGCAGCTATGCCCCTGCAGCCCATGGAGGTCCATGTGGATGCAGAGATCCACCTACAGTCCATGAAGGAGACCACGTCAGGGCAGGTGGATGCCTGAGAGGAGGAGGAGAAGGAAGCCCTTGCTGGAGCAGGTTCCTGGCAGGANCCACGTCAGGGCAGGTGGATGCCTGAGAGGAGGCAGGAGAAGGAAGCCCTTGCTGGAGCAGGTTCCTGGCAGGAACCTGCAGGAGAGAGGAGCTCATGCTGGAGCAGGTTTTCTGGTAGGACATATGACCCTGTGGGGGAACAACACTGGAGCAGCCTGTCCTTGAAGGAGTGCACCCTGTGGAAGAGTGATCCACATTTGAGTAGTTCATGGAGAACTGCTCGTGGGATGTTGGAGAAGTTAACTGAGTACAGTCTTCTGTGGGAGGGTCCCCACGGTGGAGTAGGGGAAGGATTCCTCTCCTTGACCAATGTGAGAAACAGCTTGTGAGGAGCTGACCCTAACCCCCATTTACCATCTCCTGAACTGTTGAAGGGGAGGAGGCAGAGCTGGAGTGAGGAGTGGGGATAAGGGGGTTTTAAGGTCTTATTGTACTTGTCATTATCCTGCTCTGATTTTGTTAGTAATAAATTCAATTCACATCTCTAATTCAAGTCTGTTTTTCCCATGACAGTATTTGGTGAGTGATCTCTCCTGGTCCTTAGCTCATGAACCCTTCATTATATTTTTTCTCCCCTGTACAGTTGTGGAGGAGAGGGATAGAGAAGTTTTGGTGGGTGCCTGGCATCCAGCCAAGGTCAACCCAACACCTATCCACAAGAAGGAGGATCTGGGGAACTACAAGACTGTCAGCCTGACCCTGGTGCCAGGGAAGGTTACAGAACAGATCATCTTGAGTGCCATCACACAGCACGTACAGGACAACCAGGCGATCGGGGGATTAGGCCCAGCCAGCAGGGGTTTGGGAAAGGCAGGTCCTGCCTGACCAACCTGATCTCCATCTACGCCCACATGACCCACCCAGTAGATGAGGGAAAGGCTGTGGGTGTCATCTACCTCCAGTGAAGCCTTTGTGCGTCTCTCACAGCATTCTCCTGGAAAAGCTGGTAGTCCGTGGCTTGGATGGGTGCACTGTTTGCTGGATTAGGAACTGGCTGGGCCCAGAGAGAGGTGATGAATGCCACATCCACTTGGTGGCCTGTCACTAGTGGCGTTCCCCAGGGATCAGTGTGGGGGCTAGTCCTGTTTAACATCTTTACTGATGATCTGGATGAGGGAATTGAGTGCATCTTCAATAAATTTCCAGACAACACCAAGTTGGGTGTAAGTGTTGATCTCCTGGAGGGCCAAAATAATCTGCAGAGGGATCTGAACAGGCTGGATCAATGGGCTGAGGCCAGTGGTATGAGGTTAAAAATGCCAAGTGCTGGGTTACACACTTTGGCCACAACAACCCCATGAGGCACTACAGGCTTGGGGCAGAGTGGCTGGCAAGCTGCCTGGGAGTGCTGGTTGACAACGGGCTGAGCACGATCCAGAAGTTTGCCCAGGTGGCCAAGAAGACCAATGGCATCCTGGCCTGTATCAGCAATAGTGTGGCCAGCAAGACGAGGGCAGTGATTGTCTCCCTGTACTCAGGACTGGTGAGGCCACACCTCGAATGCTGTGCTCAGTTCTGGGCCCCTCACTGTAAGAAGGACATTGAGGGGCTGGAGTATGTCCAGAGAAGGGCAACAGAACTGAGGTAGGGTCTGGAGCATAAGTCCTGTGAGGAGCAGCTGAGGGAGCTGAAGGGGTTGTTTAGCCTGGAGGAAAGGAGATTCAGAGGAAACGTTTTTGCTCTCCACAAGTGCCTAAAAGGAGAGTGTAGCAAGATGGGGTTCGGCCTCTTCTCCCAAGCAGCAAGTGACAGGATAAGAGGACAGAGTCTCAAGCTTCACCAGGGGAAGTTCAGGTTGTACATGAGGAGGAATTTCTTCATGAAAAGGGTTGTTAAACATTGAAATGGACTGCCCACAGAGGTGGTGGAGTCACCATCCCTGGAGGTGTACAGGAAACCACTGAACATGGCATTTGGTGCTATGGTCTAGTTTACATGGTTCTGATCAGGCAGTGGTTGGACTCAGTGATCTCAGGATCTTTTCCAACCCAACGGATTCTGCAATTCTGTGTTTTGGGGCTTTGTGCAAGTTTTGCAGTTGTCTCAGTCCCTCTGGTTTCATTTATTCCTGAAGGTAAGACAGAGGCAGATGTGCAGCTGTGTGCTGAAAGCAGAGCAGATCGCCTTTCTCCCCACCCTCAGCTTCCCACTCACCTTTCTCCCAGGCATGCCAAGAAGACACTTTGTTACAGACTCCCGAGGCAACAAAACTGATGACAGAGGAGAAGAGTTCTCCAGCAAGCTCTGGCTGCCACCGTCAGGGTGCTATATGGGGCCAAGGACTCCCTAGGATTGTGGGGTCCCCACAGGAGTCCATCAGGGAAGAGCTTGGCAGCCAGGACCCATTCCACCACCCCAGCCAGGAGCAGGCCAACTGGGCGCCCATAGGCAGCCACAGCCCCAGCACTGGGCAGTGCCCTGGGGATGGCCCAAAGCCAGGCCAAGCCATGGGTCCATGAGTGGCCCCGCCAGTGGAACTCAAGGCCAGGCAGAACAGGGCTGTGAGGAGCTGGAGAACAGGCCAGCTGTGGCATGGCCTTGGCAGAAACTCTCCTGCCAGCTAACATTAAATAAACTACAGGCTCTGGACACAGATTTTAATTGCAAGTGCCCTCTGAATACCAGTATTTTCTGTATTTCTGGGTGGTTTTGTTAGCAACCTGTGTACATACGACATAGCTGCAAATATGTGCTGGCAAGAATATTTGATGCTGAGGCCAAAGTGCTTCAATTCCAAAATGTGTTTTTACAAAAACCAGCAATTATGATAAATGCTATTTACGTAGCAATTTTGACCTTCATAAATTAGTTAAATCATTTGCATTCAAAACATATCTCCTCTAAGGCCAGTGGAGTTGACAGAAGTAGAAAGCAAGCCTGCCTTACTTACTGTGATTTCAACAGGCATGGGCATACGTTAGGAACTTCAGGGATGATACAGGCTCCATACTGCCAATAAGGCAAAATTCCCACCAACTTTGAAAAGCTTAGAATTCCAACCTGACAGGGATCCTTACTCACTTCAACTTTTAATAGTGAGTGTCCATTTCTTCCTCAGTAAAAACATTCTGCCCTTACTCACTGCTCTGTACCATCCACATAGCAGGAAATCTTAACTCACAGAAGGCTCCAATACGGGCCTGAGCAGCATCTGAGGCCAATGTGTCTGAACTCCCTCTGAAGGCAGGATTTTTTCAGCTTGTGAAGACACAGAGAATTTTAACTTTGCTGATGCTCTTCATTTATGAAACACATACATTAAAAAAAATCCTTTCTTTCAGACCAATTTTCAAAAGACCTGCAGCTAAGGGTGACACAGATAGAGCACACTGACTCCCATAATACTGACTGTAAGAACATCTGTTTTTCTCTTGTTAAAAGATGTATATACAACTTTCCACAGTCTTTAAAGCCTTTTGACTCTAAGTGTATAGAAAGCACTGATATACGTGTCAGTAATGTAGCTGTAGACAAGGACCAGATCCACCTTCAGAGCGTTTTTTGACAGTTTCCAGGCTTTGCTATTGAAATGCAAGTAGATACTGAATGTGGGAAAAGCTAAAGCTATGCTGCTTGGCTCAGAGCCCAGGACTGAAAGATTTGGATTCACTTTTCCAGCTGAGAAATGTACTTCCTCACAGAGCTTCAAGGGGTTTCATACTCAGCTAAGGAGAGACAGGGTAGCTCCACTGTAGACCATGAAAGTATAGGCAAAAATTGTAGCTCCATATCTGACATGTATTTTCCCTTAGTAAGCATTAAACTCATTATAGATGGATCAGACACAACCATCATAAGAAATTATTTTTTTATTTAGTCTTTCTTATATTAATCTGCATCAAATGGTGAGTATTTAGATTTATGAGCAGCTCTCTGTGAACTCTTTCAAGATAAACTTTCTGTTAGTGCACAGAAATTGTATGGGAATTTTGGGCAAAGAAATTGTTTGCCTGGAAACTCTCAAATGAATTATCAGATTCTTTTGCTGTTACTTGCCTTGGATTTTCTCATATTACAAAATCAATCTCTCAAGTCAACATTTGTCAAAGGTATTTTACAGAATTCAATATATTGTTCTATTGGAAAATTACCAGAATTATACTACTAAAGCTTAAAAAAAACCCAAACTCAAATTTGTAACATGCACAGTCACATATGCATACCTCAGTTCAAGCATTTTATTTTCCCTAACAGCTTCAGCCATGCAGAAGATGGTGGCATTCTGATGGAAAACTTTGGTTAGTAGATGTGTGGTGCTTTATTTTTTCCCTTCCATTTGCAAGTTTTTTGGAGAAAAGTCAGGCCTCATGACCCAAATACGCAGCCTCAGGGCACTGTGTGAAAGGATCTGGTAACTCAGGTTCTTCCACTAATCTAGGTCAGCATCTGTCCCAGACACAGACTTTATCCTGCAAGTCTCTGTGATGATGTGCAGCAGGAAATGCCGAGTTATTATCCTCCTTTACAAGGCTCAGTGAAATCTACAAAGGATGCAATAACGTCGATTACTAGGCGTTGCCTTTTAGTTGGAGGTAAATCTATGGCTTCTTGGGGCTTGCTTCATCATTCAAGGGGAAAAAAAGAGAAGCATTATCAGACACCAAGTATAACTATCAAATCATGGACTGGCATTCATGCAAATGAGAACCTGAATTATATAGAATTATGGAGTGACAGAATCATTTAGGCTGAAAAGACCCTTAAGATCACTAAGTCCAACCATTAACCTGACAATTCCAGTTATGTAGCCTTTTTATCTTTCTCTCCATGACTGCACAAGAGTAACTTGATGAGAAAGTAGATTGACTTGTGGGACACAGTACCAGAGTCTTCTGAACTTTCTGGTCACCTTATGCCTTTCATTTATCATGGAATCATAGAATGGCTTGGGTTAGAAAGCACCTTAAATACGATCTAGTTCCAAACCCTATGCCATGGACAGTGACACCTTCCACTATACCAAGTTGTCCAGGGCCCCATCCAATCCAGCCTTGAACACTTCCAGGGAAAGTGTTAGGACTTTACGTGTAGCTCTTTACAGGATCATAAGATAATTCAGGTTGGAAATTCAATTCCATGCTCAAAGCAGGCATTAGAAGGGGTTTTAGGTCCTCCCAGAGCTTCTCCTTCTTTCTTTCCCTTTTCCTCCTCTTCTTGCATTGTCATTAGCTTTGTTGCAAGTCCTCCTGTCACAGACTCTATAGCTGTCATCCTCGATGTAGGCATGGGTCCCAGCCACTAGGAGCCTTGGATCAAGTGTGCGAATTCTGTGAAGTCCACAACGGTCCGGGTATTCTCTGGAGTGAGACTGAGCAAAAATAACTTAAGCAGGAAAATGTTCCTCAGTTCAGGCAAATCTGCCAGTGTCAACCAAGCAACACTTCTGTGACATCAGCAGCCTTGCCAGGTTGTGTCCTTTTCTTAGTGCAGTGTGTTTAAACAAATGGGGAGGAAAGAATAGGCCTTCCCTCTCTCCCCTCCTGCCTCAGCAGGCTCAGCAAGTCAGGTAAGTGCAAAAAACTCTCGCAGATGTTGCTTTGCAAGGGGATGGAAACTCCAGTGTCATCTCATACTGACCAAAGACAAGCACCTTCTGGGTGATGTCTATTCATAGCCAGTGGTAGAGCCCTGGAGTGTACTGAAGGGAAGGAGGGAGCAGTAACTCTCCCACCCTGGTTAGCCCTCTGCTGCCTGCAAGGTGCAGGCACTCCATGGCTCTCACTTGAGCACCTTGCACATATGTCTGTACCTGCTCTGGCAGAGGAAGGGGTATTATTACATATTTCATTGGCATTACAGAAAGAATTTATCCTGGTGGACTTCCACTCTTAACAAGGTATTCCCTTTTTACTAATGTGATTGAAGTTGGTGTGAGAAATATCACATTTAATAACAGATTCATTTACTGCTATGCAATCCATTGAACAGCCAGACAAAAGACGGGCAGAACCACAATTATGTGCCATAGTTCAAATTGCAAATCATGTGGTTCCTGACAGAAAACTATCTGTATTTTATCAGGGTTTTTTTCTTATATTTTTGTTATTCTCTAGCCCAAAGAGACAGCACTTCACATTCCACACGTTAATAGGCCTGGGTCAAGGAAGAGAGATGTTTCCTATTTTTCTTAACAATAACATTTCATAACATTATGAAAGAGATATTTCTTTTTTGGGAGGGGTGGAGGTGGAAAATAAGAATGCACTAGTCCACAAGCCTGATATAGTTGGTATGTACATAACACATAAAATAACTTTGATTTCCAAACATGACAAGTTCTCTATAACCATTACTTCATCATGAGGTCATTTACTTCATCAAGTAGCAATCTCTGTTAAAAACTATCATAAAGTAATGTCTGACATACATTAATTCCTGTGTAATTTAATTCCTTACGTTTAGAATAGAAAAAAATAGTATTTGCCTTTATAGCTGCTATTTGCACATTCATTTCTTATTCAGCATGATAGATACGGAAATATACCATTGGTTCCTAGATCATAGTAACCTCTTCGCACTATTTTCATAAATACAACACAAATCCAAACATTCATGAGGATGAGAATAATAGCTATTAGTAAAGACCTTCAAGTTAAACTTATGTCAATCTCTGTACAAGGAAATTATTAATATAAACTGTTTATTTTGTTACCTCATGTAATAAAATAGTCTGGCAAATTCTAACCCACATCACCATTTCAACTGCCACACTTGCACTGTTCTTGATATGGTGAAGAGCCACGGATCATAGCAATAGATTCTGACACTTAATTATTAGTTACAAGTAATTTGAGGTTAGTCTAACAGATCTGTGTTTGTTCTGGGCAGATGCAACATCCAACACCTCATGAACTCTTCACAAACAACCTGATAATGAGTCACAAACACTAGGCAGTAGGTCAAAATAATAATTCTGATCTAACAAAAAAGACATGCAATACTGGTTAGTGTCATCTGTCATTTGTCCATATCTGCCCCACTGACTATTTTTCTTCTTTTCTTTTTTTCCTCTTAAAAATCATTTGCTGATAGATGCTTCAGTTCCTGAAGTAGTATGAAAAGCAAAGATTTAGCCAGGATATATACATTTTTCTGATCAACACGAAGATGTTATGAGCAGCACTTCTTCTGTTTGCATGGCAAATACTATTGGCAAGATCAGCAAAACCAGAGTATTTTAGAAGTTGAGTCCTAAGCACAGGAGGTACTAAATTCTTAAAAATGCAGCACTGCAGCCTATCTACAAGACAGCATGATGACACAGGAAAAGAAAATATGACAAGAATGGCAGAGAAACAGAGTGGGCAACTTCATTCAGCTGTTACAGGAGACGCTGAGAAACCAGATATGGTGAACCTTTGTGGCCCCCGGCATGTAATTTAATCCCTCCTCCTACTGCACAGTTGGATAGTTCATCCAGAAGGGGCCCAGGAAATAGCATGCGTCTGCAGAACAGCTATCACAAATGGCCTTGATTTCACTTTATGATCCTAAAATACATCTAAATTATGGTTCCACATGAAGAGCCCTATTGTATATGTGCAAGCCCAGAGCATGTTGCAGCTTTTCCTACCAAGATATACCCAAAATGAACTTGAGATATGTTTTATAATTTATAAAATCAGCATAATGCTCACATTTCTACTCAAAATCACAGTACATAACATTTTCTGACATTTTTTCTCTTCTGTTTCAAACTTTTCACTCTAAATTTCTGTATATACTTCCTAGACCTTTACATGCCAAAAAATTGAGTCTTTACAGAAAGGCCAGAAAACGAGCGTTGTTACTTTTTGAAGCCGTTTATCAAAAATAGCTCCTTCTCTTTATAAGCCTCTTATTTGTCTGTAAAATTCAAAGTTTATTAGGAGAAAGCTGAAGTGGATTTGTCTGTGATTATCATAATCTACGATCATCTTCTGTGTAGCATACCAGGTAAATACTAGGTGAAAAGGATTTACACGTGTGGCTTCAGGCTTGTGCAAAATTGCTACTCCTTTAAGAAACTGGAATCCAAAAATCATAAGATTTGCATAAAGAATATGAGGTTTAAAGACAGCAATACCTTTTGGTGCTCTTTCACATTTTGTTTCTTCTAGGAAGTGCTCAGGTAGCATTTTTAATCTTTCTGAAATTCTGAGGACTAGAAAGCTACACTCAAAGGTGTGAAATATGACCTTCTTGCCTCTTAAAACATCTCTGGGATTTGGATTTTAAGAAACACAGCAGTACAGCACAAGACTTAGGACAAAACCATGAGAGTTTTCCAGGTTGTCTGTACTCAGCCTCTTATTTTTTCTTTTTTTTTGGTAGAAGTCATCTGGCAGAGCAAACATGGCAGAAAGAGCTAAATAAAATAGTGAGAACATTGAAGGTGTAAGGATGGAAACATGGGAATGTTGGGGGTGGGGTGTTTCTGAGTTAAGCACTTGCTAGGAGAGGCTAATAGGAAGTAATGAGAAGGAAAGTGGGGGAGTGGAGCAGAAGTTGTGGAATGAGTGAACTGATTCTTGTTAAGTTTATGGCCAATTAATGTTTGCCATACTTGGGAATCAAAAGTTTAGCAAGGGTTTCTCTATATTAAAGGCAGTTCTTTGAACAATAGAGCCCTTTTTCTGCAATTCACAGCTGTCAGAGATCATTTCACTCCCTGTGTAATTCAAAAAAGTGATGCCTTTAATTGGCAGCATAAACACTGTTGGGCTAGTGTGTACTGAGCTTGATTTAGATGCTCAGTGTACGGCACAGTTTGCATCTGTCAGGATTTGTAAAGAAAAGCTGCATAAATAATTTTCGATTCACATTTTAAAACTGGGGGGAAAAAATAGGATTCCAAAATGTCACATACACATGCTTGAGACAGGAAAGTAGGAGTTAAAGGTGAAACTCTATCTGGAAAATCCTTTCACAGTGGTAACTTCCCAGGTGAAGTGCCACTATACAGAGCAGCACTACCATAAAAAGGTATGGCACATTAGTTCTGCATTCTCTGCCCTTTTTTACATTTATCTTACCCTTAGTATTTTAACACAGTCTTAGTTTAATTTACTTACTGGGTTGACAGTTTGCCTGCTCGTCCGATTACTGCTTCTCATAAAACATTTAACAGATAGAAGCACAGACCTATGTGTTGCTGCTCCCCTTCGGTTTTGTATTTGTATTTTTTCAGCATCTCAATTAAACCAAGAGGTGTATCTGGACCATTCACTCTGTGAGGACTTCACAGCACAGACACAAAAAACAGTTCGTAAAAGACATGGAGTGGCTGAACACACTGCATCTGCAAATAGCCTACACCCCACTGAGGTTCAGTTGATGTTCAGGTACAATCTGGAGATCTCCAAACTTCAGAACACCAAGATTGCCATTAAATCCCTGAAAGAGAAAACTAAGATATACACAGGCTGAGGTTTTTTCATAAAACAAGCTCTATTTCAAATAGAAGGAAACGTTCAAAATTAGCAACAGCATGTAAGGAACAAGTGTTTGTTGTTTATTCTTCCTTTGGTGTTGCTGTGGGATCCTATTATAAGCACGTGTCCTTCCTCTGGCACAGATCAATAGGGCAAAGTAAAAAGCCATCTAACAGGGACAGTCTGCCTTACAGGAAAAACTCATTCATTAATCCAACACGTTGCAGCTCTTTATGCAAGCTGTAAGTATAATCTATCAAAATCAAAATACACAACAATTCAACAACTTTCAGCATCACTAAACCTCAAGTTTGCTCTTGAAATTGAGTCTCTTGGCTGATGAAATCACCTCAGCCTGCTTTGTCTCACTTCTGCAAGGCATGATACACTGAAGGATATAGGAGGAAGTAATTTTTAGCAGAACATCCTCATTGAGGGGGTGGGGAATGGTGAGAAAATATAATAAAAATCCAATAAAAAATGAGAAGTGGGAAATCTGTGTCTCCTGAAATTGCGTTTCATCCACGGAAATTGAACAGTGTTGACTTTCTTACCACAAACTTGCAGTTAGAGCTTAAACATTCTGTTGAGGTTTTTCACTTTTTTTTTTCTTTTTTTTTCTTTTTCTTTTGTCATTCAAGCTGTTATACTCTTCACTGAAGAAAATTTAGCTCCCACCTCAGGAAGACACAGTTCAGTGATAGACAGAGGTCATCAGTGAGCAGTAAAGGAATGGTCTGTACAAATCAATGAAGTTTTCAACAAGCATCAAAGAGCTTTAAGACACATCAAAAAATGAATAGTGGCAACTATGTCTTAGAAAGGACAAGAACTGGAAAGGTTGTCTGATGCAGAAGAGCCACACAAAAGAAAGCATGGAGATGTTTCTTGAACAGGTGGCCTGTGCAACATGGAGATGTTGGATGAAGGCAAAGGAGACAAAGAGGTTTTTTACAGAGAACTGAAAAATATGTTATGGTAAAGGATACTGTGACAGGCGGCTGGAAGACAGAAGGACTCCAGTTGCATTGCTAGACAAATATAAACTTGTTAGGGACTTCGGAAGAGGGAGGGGAAAGTCAGACAAGTTATATAGTTAACTTAGAAACTGGAAAGGGTATGAGGAAAATCATAGGAAAAGCCCTCTGTACAGAGGACAGAATGGATAAAAATACTTCATATTTCTACCTCATAATTCTCTTGTCTCTTGTGCCTTGTGTGCACTTAAGCAGGATCCTACATAACAGGTACACTGTCCACCAAAGCACTGCTGTATCCCAATCTGCCTTAATATATAGGCTCTCTTGGCCTAGAAAACCCAATTTTCACCTTGAGAAAAACCCCAAATTATTTTAGGCTACGAGTTTCTTCTGAAACAGCACCAAATAAAGTCAAACATCAATTTGTTTAATGAAACAAAATGTTTGGGGGAAAACAATTGTTGCTCAGAAACCTCATCCAGGAAAGACCTCCTTAATATGGAAAACTTGGAACCATATAAACATATATATAAAAAAATAATTTCAGTATTTAATTTGAATTGTCAGTGTAAATAACAACATTTGCTGGTATTTGGCATTGTAATTTTAAGAACACTTCCAGCTGACACAGTGATCCAAACATAATCTGAAATTGGGACATGAGTTAGAAAACGTTGTTCCTTTCTTTTGTTCCATGCGTTTCATACTCATCTGCAGAGGCTACCTTATATTTGTGATCTACACTGGCATGAAAGGCCGGTCAGCAAACTGTTGAAGTAAGCCTGGAAATATCAGTTGTGTGCACTTTTCATGCCCTTTTAAAACAGAACCTGTATGGCAAGACAAAAAGTAGTGAGATATTAGTTGTTTACAGGAACATTCTCGACATTAGGCAATCAGGCTTTTTGCAGGGAGGAGTCAGGAATGTGCCCTGTAACAAACCCCTTATGATTATGGATCTCCTCTTTCAACAACAACAACAACAACAACAGCAGCAACAAAAAAACAAACAAACAAACAAACAAACAAAACAAAACAAAAAACCCCCAAAACACAAAACAAAACAAAAAACAAAAACAAAACAACAACAACAACAAACCCAAAAACAAACAAACAAAAAAACCTATAAGTGAAACATGCTGAAATTTCTGCAGGTCCATACACATCTTGAGCCATTTATTAGCTGGAGAGAATTGTACCCTTTAAATCAGTTGCTATTTCTAAAGAGCTGGTCACCTAGATGAAGTGCACCAAACACTGGAATCTTTGTCATTCCAGAAGCGTGGGGTAGTTACCTGAACCAACAGCTTATTAACAGAGGTAAGAGATGCACACCGGCCCAGTCTCCCCAAAGTGCTAAATACGTTCTGACAGATGTTCAATAACATTTGCACAATTCAAAAGAGGTGTTCAATGTTTCACAGGAGCAAGCAACAGAAACCCAGTCTTGGTCCCCAGAAAATAAAATGAAAAGCTCCCTCTGCTCCGGATAGGATCTGAAATTGGTGTAGAAAATAAGGAATTACTGGTACTAACTTTTCCAAAGAAAGACAGTTAACTTAGCCCTACAAATATGAACTGAAGCCAAGCTAGCTGCACCAGCATAACCCTCACAAGAGGGAATACGGAATAATGCTGCCCTTGCAGCTTATCAACCTCTCTGCATCTCTATCCTGATGTGAAATATGGAGGAAATATATTATGCCCTACAGACCCTGCTCTCAATTAAGCTAATGTCAGTTTGTAACAGTCCCATTGTTATCAATGATCTCAGTCTGAATTTGCAAGGTGAGACTGTGAGCAGAGTGGGACCCACAACTGAGGAAGTTTTATGATCTTATTGTTTTGTACTTTCTAGTGTCAAGAGTGGCAGAAGAAGATTCCTGGAATGATTGCACAGGTGGTGTTAAACAGCCATTAGCAGACTACAGGTATGGTTTAAAGTGATCACTCGTTCAAAGGAGTGGTTTCAAAATAAATAACTGTCAAGGAAGTATTACATCTTGTTTGAAAAAGAGGAATATGATAGGAAAAAAATTGCAGCCTCACTATGTATCTCATTATAGTATGCATAAAGAGAATCAGCTATACCATCACAGCACACTTTTGCATCTACAAGCATCCTTTATTTGCGACCCTAGTTCTCTTTCCCTGATTACTTGCCAATAATAAAAACAAAATGTTTAGCTACATTTTTTTAACTTTCTATCAAAAGATCAATTTTTCGCTCTGGGTCCTGTGCTAAAGGACTACAGAAGAAGTCTTACTGTTGCATGGTATTGAAACTCAAGCATATGCTAAGTGTCAGAACGCAACCATGAAGGAAAAAACCTTATGAAAACGCCTGACCCTGTAACACACCACAGTCTCTCACTCGGCAGCTCTCACTCTCACATCCACTGTATCAAACACGTGGAATCATTCTGAAGAGCAGTTTTACTCTGATGGGCCTAAAGAAACCTTTCTCAAAACAATGAAGGTTTCCTAAACAAAAGAGGAAAGGAAATGAAGTCTTGTGCTGCTGCTCATCATTTCTGCCAGTGGAAAAGAAGAGAGTTGGCTTACTTAAGTAAGATTCTTGTTGCATGTAATTTTCTTAAATCTGATTAGGATCATCTAGACTTTTTTAATTTCAACAATCTCTGAAAGCCCTGTTCACTACCTGTTTACCTAGAAGCTTTCTTCTCTCCTTTCTTCTCTACACACAGTAAAAAATGGAGTACTTGTATGACTAAAAAAGACAGACATATCTTAAATCCATAACAAAATGTCAGTATAAGTTTGATTACAGAACTGTGAAGGCAACATGCTGACGGTTTTCAGACCAGCACCCTGAACTGCACCCTCAGAGAAGGCAGGCCACTCATTAATCCCAAATCTCAATCTCAGTGTGACCAAATGACAGTGATGCCGTCAGAGCTAAGTGTCTTAGGTTACAATGTAAGATGTAATCAAAAGTCTGTATTCTACCACCACCTGTAAAAACCAGGTGGGGTAGTGTTCCTTATCTCTTCTGTGACACATCCCTGGTAACTCCCTCTGGGAGGTATTTTCTGTTAATGAGTCAGCTGTTAAAAACAGGTGGGGCAGTGTTCTTTATCTCTTCCATGACACATCTCTGATAACTCCCTCCGGAGAGATATTTTTTTTGTTAATGGGCTATCAAGCCTCACTGCGTGATTCCTAAAATCACATCATCCCATTGTGAGATGCTTTGCCCCGGGGGCGGAACCAAGCATTCCTACCTGGATATAATCTGAGGTTTGGAACACCACACTCAGCCCTTACCTACTGGATTTCCAGAGGAGAAGAGCTACATAACCACCACTGGACCGTCAGAGAAGGAACAGACCCTTCTACAGGATCACTACTTCAACAGAACCACATCTATCACTTCAGGAGGACTGCAGCCACCATTTAATCGGACTGCTACCATCACCCTGACCGACAGGGTGGCAGGTTGTTTCCTGACTCTGTCAGTGTTTCTGTACTACTGCGTTTATTTTAATTTTCCTATTAAATTGTAGTTCTGATTTCGAGTCTCTCACTGGTTTGCTTTCAAACTAGTACACTAACCCAGGGCCTTTTGAATCCTAGAGTATCTCAGGCTTTGCTCAGACTTTGCATATTGGAGCTTTATATGTTTTTGTCACTGGATAAGATGATTCTTGTTGCATTACTTTGCTTTTAGAATGCATTCCTCAAACAGCAGTTTCCAAATGTAGCTTCATTTCACCTATACCCTCTGGCTTCAGGAACATCATTCTGTTCTGTTGTCAGGAGCTGGGCACAATAAAAACAATATATAGGCTTCATTTCACCTATACCCTCTGGCTTCAGGAACATCATTCTGTTCTGTTGTCAGGAGCTGGGCACAATAAAAACATGAAGCTCCCAAAATATTTTCCTTGTTTAGGCTTACAAGTGTTAAACGTACATATGCAGCTTGGCACAGGAAGTAGGTACATAACTCTGGTAGAGATTTCACTGAGAAACAACGAAATCCCATGTGAGGACAAAAAAGATAGTGTACACCTTAGCTCATAAATCTGGTTTTAATTACAGGATGGCTTAGCCTTTCAGAAAGAAAGTATCGATTCTGTGTCCTTCTTTTCTACTGGCACCTGGGCTGGGGAATTGAATGAGAAAGTCACTATTAAGGCATATGAAATATTTTTTACAGAACTGTAATATGTTATCTTATGGATCAGAAATAGAATGTGGTTTGAGAGCATGATTCAACACTCATCCCTCTCAATCAACACTGAACTGGTATCCCAGCATGGTATTATTTCTGTGAAGAAGAATGGTACAGCCGGGAGCATTTCTCAAGCACCTATCTAGGTCTAGGCTATTCTCTGCAGTTAAAATGCTACTAAAATACAATCACAAACTGTTCCCAGTAAATTTCATGCTTGATAAAAACTCTAAAAAATTATGTCTGTTAAATATTAAAAGGCATGGGGGTTTTTGGTTTGGTTTGGGGTTTTGGGGTGAGGTTTTTTGAGTTTTTTTGGTTGGTCGGTTGGTTAGGTTTTACAGCAAAAAAAATAGAAAACACCTGGAAACTTAATAGCTATTTCGTACACAATATGACATCCATCAGAGGCATAGTCTCTGCCGCACTTTATTGAACTGAGGTATCTGACCTAGGGCAATCAGCTGGCTGAGGTGACTGATACTGCTGATAACAGTAAGTTTGGTGATGCAGGTGATTCAGTCTTATTACTCACTCACCAAGTCACAGGGAGCAGCTGGGCATAATCACCATGATCAGTCACATGTATGGAGCAAGGTGTCAAGAATTTCAACGACCAGGATGAGTTTGGTCTCTTTGGTGTTGCTTTTTAAGACACCACGGAGTGAAAGATGTAACAGGATGAAGTCTAAGCATTGTAAAAGCTCCACTAGTGATATCTGAGAGCCTGAACAGGGCAGGAGAGTGATGAAGCTCAGGTGTTTCTGCACTTCACCACTGGGGCTAGTCAGAGGAGGCAGATTTGGGTATGCCAGGACCAGTCATATTATTTCTTCTTCTATGTACCAGGCAGGGACGGTTTTCCAGTCAGGATAAAAGAGGTTTTCTATTTTCTAATTACTGATATTTGCTAAGAAATGGATGGATACGGAGTCATCTGATAAAATAAATCCTTTCTCTTTACAGTGTTGCAGTAAGTCAAGCGGCAACTGCTTTGTCGTATCACAGCAGTCCATACGTTGATACTCTTCTTAGTGCACAAGGAAAGGCTGGAATCCCATCTGCTGGGGGAAAGGATGCTCTCCAACGTGTAATGAGAAAATGACCAAATATAGCACCTTAACACTGCATGTCTCATGAAAGCATGGAAGGAGTTTGTTTTCTCAACAAAAAGTTCAGCTTATATTCGTTTTTGCTTTGAGAAATTTGTGGCCCAGATTTCCAAGAGGTTTGGCACCAGAAGTTCTTCTGAATTACTGTCTGTAACTGGCAGCCTCTGTGTGGCCAAGGGTTAGTGGCATAACTTAGGTAATACTTCTTTCTTCTCTGTTTTTACCATTCATCTCCAGAAACTGCTGGAAAGCCTCTTTCCAGCAATATCAGGTATCTCTTGAGGGTTTATCATTATTATCATCATGGGGTATAGTCATTCTTACTGAGTATCCTTTTCGACATTCAAATTTTAAGATTTATTCAGGGGTCCTTCAGTCCCATCATCACCGTCATTGCAAGTTCTTGCTTTCTTAATTTAATTTACTTAAAAAGTTAAGTTAAAGCATTTATTCTGTAATGAGTCATTTTACTTTCCATGCTGCTTTCTGAAATTCAGAGGTCAGTAAGGACAAGGAATCCGTAAATACAAGTAACACCAGTATGAGAGTGAGTCAGATATTCCCTTTGCTAAAATAATCTAATGATAACAATATGTTCCTTTCCTACTACAAGGCAGAAAACTCCAGCTTTATAATGAACTTCTTGGTGGCTATCTGACTTCTTGCAGTGGATGTGCTCCTCAGCTAAGAATCAGATCTTTGCAGGAGGGCATGAGAATGTGCTCTCAAGGACAAAAGACTTCACAAGATAAGCTGTCATCCTTTCACCTAGACAAGTAACAGAATTTAAGCATGCCTTTGATGTTGCAGCTTTGGCTTCATCCCTTTTACCACTTCTGAAGATGATCCGGCTTCCTCTAGATTCCACTGGACAAAGGTTTTGGACCTAATATTTGGACACCAAACTTATATTTAATCTGGAAGATACTAGACACCACTCTTTATGCAGCACTAAAGGAAAACTGTGTCCAAGAAAACTTTCTTGGACAGTTCTTAGTAACAGACAATCAGTACAGGGAGTTCTGAGAGGATTCCAGGACTTGTGCACAAATTCAAACTATTTTTCTGTAGATCTCTCAAAGATTCATCTTTCCTCAGAAATACCTATCTACAGTTACGCATACTGACTTGCAGTTCACCTTGTTGATGTTTATTTACCAGCACTCTCATCTTAGAACTATTATGAATCCTAGACTTTCTTTCCCTAGCAGAGTGAGGGACTGCAATCAACACATTTAAGATGTCGTATTTTCTGTTAGAAAGTTCTGGACTTGGTGGAAGCCTTTCTAAGATTTGCACTGCTTTTTGGTCCTTGTTACAACTGAAGTTTGGATCGTGCAGAGACCGGTATGATCATACCCAGCTGAAATGTATTTTCATCAGAATTTCAGTAAAATTGATAGGAATTTCCATGATACAAAAGCTGTAAAGAAAATATTTTAAAAATTGTGAATTCTCAGCTTTTGGACATTTCTAGTTATTTCCTTATAAAGTATTTCAAAGCTATCCATTTGCTCAAGTAAAATCCTGATTTGGGAAGCAGTTACAATTTGTGTATTTGTGGCTGGTTCAACTGAATAACTTCCAGTAATTTCTGTAGCATTATCCTGATGTGCTCCACTTGAAATACCAACACAGGCTTTGGACAGCTCACTGATAAAACTACATATTAAATAGAAGTAAGTCCAAACCATAAAGTTTGAGATCTCCTTCTGTTGCAGCCTCCTTAAAATATGTGTTTGTACTTTGAAACTTGGCCAAAGCCATTATATAACTGTGCTCCAGCAGCCAACCTCACATCCGTACTTCTGCTGCATTCACAAGTTGTAGCTCTAGAATTTGGCTCCATCTTTCAGTTCCAATGTTTCTATGCGCTCAGGTTGCATGGAGAGCAGCAGTCATATAAAAAAATCTGTGAAAATCCTGATCCATTTCACTGCAACCCCAATGTATTTAAAAGCATTTTGGGAATTATATTTCTCTCTTTCATTCTGGTTTCACATTGATGCTGTTCTCTTTAATCCTGTGTAATTCTTTTGGGGTTGCATTAGTGTAAGTGATAGGAGAATAAGGCTTTACTTAGCTACCTACCTTCCCAAAGGACAATTCTAACTTTTAGCATATATCCTTATTTGTCTTTTTTTCCTTTTAATCCTTACCAAAGCTCAAAACATCTGAGAAGGATGAACAGAGAAATTTTCTGTAATGGGTGATCTTTCACAAGATAACTTATCACCAAGACAGTGGGAGTTTTTTATTCCTTCCACCCTGTCAGTAGAAATTGGGTCCAAGATAACACGAGATTAGCTGAGCCTTAATGACAAAGAAACACAAACCAAAACTAATTAAAAGAAAACAAGAGCAGAAAACAGGAGTCTTTATCCAGATGACGTTGATGGTAATTTTCCAGTTTCTTCAATTTCGTTACAAACAAATCTTTTGAAAGCCCATATTAAAGAGGCTGTTAAGTGAATCTAACCTGTTGTACAGCTTTGTAATGACTTTGCAATATTTGCTACCTTTTCATTAGTTTCTCAAAAGCTATTTAAAAACTACCTGGTTTCTTCATAGCTAAAACAAGATGTCAGAGACATGTTGCTGTTTTCCCCTTCCTTTCTTTCAAGGATAATCCATGAGGTAGCAACTGAGGACTGCAGCTAGTTCTATATAGGTTATTTTGTAAAGACACTGTGTGTGTCAGAATTTCCAATTATTGCTCAGTTAATCAGGCCATTGCTTTAGTACTGTAGTGAGGTAGTGTTTCTGACTAATGCATGATTTAAATAAGTGGAACACCTTAAAACAAAGCATCTGGAAATGCATCAGAGCAGCTGCTGGGTGGCCTCATTAAACAGCCATTTGACAGAAGTCGGAAGGATCCTAATACTCATCCTGGTAGGCAATGACAGCTCTGCATAGCCATAGGACATAAGCTCAAAACTCTTCCAGAAACATTATCTCAAATTAAGAATAGTAATTCACCCTAGATTTGCAATGAGTGCCTTGTTCTTTGATTGTTTCAGATATGCTACTGAGTTGTTCTGAGGGAATTCTGGTGATGCCAGCAATTTCTCTGTGGAAATTAGGAAATGCTTGTGGACTCTGATACTTGAGCTGGTAAACACAACTGACTCCATCAATTTAAATACCATTGTCCAACCATGAAACAGAGACATACTGTACTACATCATGTCTTTCCAAAAAAACCCCAAAAATGATGACAAACATAGCTTATATTTTAAACACTGAAGAATCATTAGCAGCAGCTTGTAAATCACAAGAAGAAAAAGAACTATCCACAGGAGTTACTGGGCAAGTATTGTGAAATAATAAATAATTTTAAACACTGAAAATGCATATAATTGGTTTAAGAGTTCATTAGTCTATTTCATATTTGATGACTGTTGCTTACACTATTCTTCCTGACAAAAAGAATTCCTTCCCAGTCATCACCCAGTTCAGAAAGGGCTTAGAGGCCACATGCCCTATACAGGAACACACAGCTGAGGATAGCCCTGGAACAGTCTTTCTAGACTGAATAGGAGCTTTCCCACACTCCTCAAAGAGTCAGGCTTTCCACAGCACACATCTAGCACCCAGAGTTTTGGGAGCATTTGCACAGCCCCAAGGCAAGCTTGCACTCCTACAAGTCATGATGAAAACGTTCTTTTGTTATTAATAGAACTGACTCCCTTTTGTGTCTGGCAAAACGCAGATTTGCCTGCATAATCCATTTTAAGAGTGACTAATACGGAGGGTTAACTGCTAAAGCTTCTTTGAATACTGAAGCTTCAGTAACATGGAGCAAAAAGGCTTAGTGCCTGTCCTGCTCTCACCAGTGCACACCTGTGCCACTGCACCAATTATCCTTTGAAGTCACATTCTCCCTGCTAGCCATGTCAAGAGACTGGAAGAGTACCCACGGAGAGGTAAGGGTCTGAGCACAGTCACTGGTGAAACCCCAAGGCCATAAGCTCAACACAGCTAAATTGCACCCCAAGAGATGTAGAAACAAGCCCTGGGAGTTGGCTGGATTAATGGTCCCCTGACAGTGCAGCTCATGGTCTCTTCCAAAGGCACTGTCCCACTGAGGCTTTGTTGTGACATTTGAAGGACAGGGATCTTTGACCTGAGCATGGCCTAGAGTCTGGCTTGTAACTGAGGCCACCACATCTGGCAAGGAATGTTGTGACCAAACTTCTGAACCCAGAGAATGGCTACTCTGGAGCTGAGAGCCAAAATTTTCTTTACAGATGCTGTGGCAGAGAAGACCCAAAATTTACTGCTGTTTTTCTGGGTCTTTTCTATTAGGCAAGGGATGCCAGAAACAAAACAATGTAAAAGCATCTTCTGGACCATCCTGGTACATACCTGAAACCGTTAAGAGCTTTGCTGCTAAAGCCAAGAACTGCCTCCTTGTGATGGTGTGACAGCACTGGCAGCCAGCAGCAGGAAGGGGACCAGCATGGGAGCCTAGTGTCTCACAGGGACAGCCTGGTATCACTGCTTACAGGAGCCAACTAGCCCCTCTGAGCTGAGTTCCAGGAAGTCACATGCAGGAAAACACTGAGGCAGCCTTGAAGAACATGGCATTTCGCTTCACAAGCTCATTTAAGATTTTTCTTCCCCCATGCCTGCTAATGGGTCTCCTAGCCATAAAGGAAGCTTGCAAGTTAATTTTGAGTGTAAGAAAGTACTATAATTAGATGCAAAGATCCAAACACTCAACGGATAAAAAACACTGTTCATTCCAGGAACATTTTAGCAACTGTTGACTGGTAGAAAGTAAACAGATTTCAAAAAGTGTCAGCCTGCCATACCACTGCATGCCATTCCAAGATGAACATTGTTTCTAAATATATTTCCTGTGAGTGAAAGAGGAAAACAAATCTAATTTTAAAGAAATAAAACCAAACCAGATGTGCATGAAAGTATGCTATAGGCTTTTTTTTCTTAATAAAGGTTTTTCCTTACTTTAGAAGTACCAAGTCAATAAATGTAACCCGAGAGCTGGTATGGCATTTATTACTACCCTATTTAGCACTTCTGCTGTCCTTTAAAGCTGCACCCATTTGCCAGTTTCTCAGAACATGTAAATGAGTGTGGGAATGCAGCAAATACTTAAAACTGATGAAGGCATTTTAGACTTATCAAAAACACTTGTGCTTTTATGTTCGTGAAAGGTGTGATGTCGAGCTTTGGCACATTATGAAAAATAGGTGACGGTACACGAAACTCATTAGACTACTGCCAAGAAACATACACTAAATGATCTTTGCATTGAAGGCCCTCTGTCAGTTCAGTTCACTGCTAGCAGACACTGCTGGAGTGTTTTTACCTGCAATTAAAACTATTGATTGACAGATCTTCCATTTATGAATGGTCAATGTCATTTTACATAGTAATCTATCATATACAGTATAGAGATATGACTCAGTCAGAAAGTAGTATTGCTGGTGGCTGACTGAAACACAAAGACTTCTTTTAAACAGGAAAAGGCTTTAGGTAAGTGTGAATGTTTGCTTAAATTCCTTTTTTTTTCCACAGGTGTGAAAAAGCATGTCAGTTCTTGACGGTTGTCTTCTTTCTCGCTACTCACTTCCTTGAGACTGAAACTTTGGGGGTAGGGTAGTGTGATGCTGAGGGTTCTCATCCCAGAGGAGATATTAGTTGACTTTCAAATGCCAACATTTCGCATGTGGTCAAATCAAACCACATGACACATAGAGGGAATTTCCAGACAATAGCATGCAAACAAGTATGTCAAGAAATGAAAGGCCACCAAAGGAAAAAAAGAGGAAATCCAGAGTAATTCCCTTTATGACTCCCTCGTAAGAGTTACACAATACTTTTCTGTGATTTTGCCTTCCTTCTCACAAGACAGGTCATGGGAGCTGAGACATACATGTCTCAATGCAGATATGTGCACAAATGCACACATACAAACACACACACACACACACTCTCTCTCTCTCTCTGTTACTGTTACCATGACCATACACTCCGTCTTTGCAATTGCCCATATAAATGACTGTTGGCACTAAAAAGCCAGCTGTGAATTTTAATTTTGCACACGATTATGTAATTACCCGCAAATTTTAGAAATGCATGTTTTTGAAGTTTTGGCTCTCTGTACGTCTATTCAGGTGAGAGATCTGAATCTGAGAGTGGAATATGGAAATCTATTTCTTAAATACTACTGTCTCTAGTAATAACTAGCAGATAAAGAAGAAATATTTCAGATGGTGTTTATAATTGTGTTTTGATTAATATTATACTGGAAAGAAAGACAGGGAATTTTTTCCATGATAGCACTGAAGCAGACTGAGATGGGAATGTCAGACTAATGGACTCTGTTAGCACAAGTCTGTAATTTCTTTAAAGTGAGGAAAGTACTCCCTAATAAAACACATGGCAACCATAAAACTGCTGATACCGTAGTCATTAGACAAAAGGTCAAGAATCCATTAGCAGCTGCCACTGCTAAGAAAGCTGTAAGACCAGTAGCTGAGTGACACAGCAGACCTAGAGAGCCCTGCAGGTGACACAGGACATCTGATAAGAATCAGGCTTTGCAAATTCTAATCCCATATCTCATGATAGAAACACAACCTTGCTATTGATTAATGTTTCCCAGGGCTCAACTCATGTCAGGTGGCAATGGATCAATAGATTTCTAGCTTTTAATAAGGCAGCCAAGCTCCTCATTGAGATTTGCACATACAGCCACTAGAAATAAGTTCCTGCTCCTGCACTCTTGTATTACTCCTTTTGATGAGTATGTTACCAAGTCCTGACCTTCACTGTGTCTTCAATTAGAAATGGCAGGATACAATTCCTTGTTGTTACACAGGCAGCATACTGCAGCTTTTTAATGATCACTTTGCCCTGCCCAAGCTTTTCTCTCTAATATACAATAAGTACCTACACTGAGCTAGAAGCTCATTTCTCTTTTCCTACCCCTTTCCTCTCATCCTCCCTCACACCAGATTGTGCAGTTCAAAACGAGGAAGCAAGCTGGTATCCCTGTATGAATAAACAAATAAATCTTAATACCACAACTACAGATGATGGGAGGTGCTGGATCCTGGTGATTTACTTCACCAGTCTAGCAAACAAGCAAGTGGAGAAACGACGATATCTTTCTTGAGAGGAAAACTATACAAAGTGCTAATAAAGAGTTAAGCAAATTTGCATTACTGTACTCATGTGCAAGCCTAGTGTGACTGCAGGCCGCCCCCAAGTTGTGCTTGGGTGGTCCTCTACAAATTCGTATGCAGCAATTTATCAGTGGTATCTAGCAGTGATTTATGCAGCTGTCAAGCTGCCCTCATCAGTACAAGTGAATTGTGGGCACCATCAGCTAATGTGGACTCCTTCATAGTGTCTAAAGTAAATGAGGGCCAAATTAAAAGAAAAACAGCCCAAGGTACCACCCACTCATCTTCTCAGTTCTTTAATGACAAGTTCCCTCTACAGAAAAAACATACAGCTGCTCATATGAGACCACACTTACAGAGACCCCACTGTCTAATCACAGACAGCCTGTTAAAGTCAGCTTTCAGAGCCTTGGTTTGAGCAAGGAGAACAGGAAAAGTTGGCAGGGTTCCACCAAAAACTAAAACAGTATTGATGGCAAATAAAACTGACACAGAACCAAATCAGTTAGTTTTCATAACAAATAATGATGCATTATTTTTTCAGGGAATAGTATGAACTGTCCAATGATGACATAATGCATCCATGTAGCATGTGCCTGTGTCTTTGCTTTAAATAGAACCAGTGCTGTAGTGTATGCTGGTCCAGCCACACATGGTGGTCTTAGCTGGTGGCTGATCCAGCCCAACAACCTCGGGTGCACAAACACACTGGTGCTTTGCGAAGGGGCAGAGCAGCATCCCTGAGTCATCTGTGAGTGACATGCCAGTTATTTTTGACTAATTTATATGAAAATGGAGTGAGAAATATTTCTTGATTAAAATACTATAAATCAACAAACGCATCAGAAAAGCAGGCATACACACACATGCACTCTCACACTTTTTTGGAAAAGATGCTTATATTTCCCTCCAATCTGAGAAGCTGTTTCTGGGAAGACTGGAAACTTGACCACTCTGAGGCATAATTAATCATCACTGATTTTGACATAACAGAAAATAAGTTTTTCTGCATAAAATTACTGTCTGTCTTTATAATTATACAAGAACTTTTCAAGAGTTACTTGCACTTTCTTGAGCCAGCAGAAAAGAAGGAGCTTGTGAAAATAGGGTCCACATATTCAGCTTTACAAAGAACATGTTTAATATCGCTATTTTCAAGAAGGCAGAATGAAGGAATCACTTGTGGACATTAGCAGAGTAAAAAGCTGTCCCTAAGCACAATGTGTATTAACATCCCAATTCTGCATAAAATTATCTAAGCCTAGGCAATCTGGCTGAAGACTAACATGTGCTTGCCCAAAATACGTGTAGTAATACCCAGTGGTTCCAGCTGGTAACATCTCCCAAACCATTTCCAAGGGACTTCTACATCCCTTTAGAAGATGTCACTCACCTAGAATTCAAACAGATGCTCTTGAGAATAAAGGTTGATCTTGTCCTCAATCTTTTTAACCATTTGCTTCAAGGTCTAGACAAGAGTTGATATGTCATGGTGCTTTGTAGCAATCCTTCTGAGGCATTTGCCATGCAAGGACCAGCATAAAACACTGAAATCAAGAAAGCAGTGCTTCAACCAAAGTCTTGTGGTAGACAGACGGAGACAGTTGACTTTACATTCATTTCGCCAGCACTGAACTACCTGTGCTCTCAAAGGCAGGAAGAAGACAGGAATTAAGATTTCCTAAATTAAGGACTTAAGAACTCCTTGGTTGTCTTAACAGCCATGCCATGATTGCAAGAATATTGTGTCAACCACATTCAGACTCTTGAGAACTTTTGCCACCAAGTACAAATGTATCTAAAGTCTCTACCCTGTGCTAATACCATGTTCTTTGGGACATTTTCTTTATCTCTGGTACTGAACAGAGTATGAACAGCTACAGGGGCTGTAATAGTGATTGTGGTCAACTTTCTCTTTTGTGAATTCCTCTCTTTTTTCATTACTGTTTATTCCTGAATTAGTGACCTTTGTCCTAGCCTGAAAATTGCAAGTATTTCTCTTCTCTCCCTGACAGGCCTTGGATGCAATGGCACAAAAGAAATCTCCAAGCCATCCTAATTTTAGAAGGCAGTCATTTGCTGGACAGTTCCCCAGTGACCTGCCACAGAAAGCGAAATGGAACACTTACTGCTGTTTTGAAGCAGGCAGAAGCACTGAAGGGTCCTGTCTTTGTGCATTTAGTGTGATGCTAGAGAGGCGAGAGGAGTGAGGTATGTGCAAACACCATTAACCAAAGTACGCCAGAATGTGTTCCACAATTACCTTGTCCTCATTACTGAGACTATGTGAAGGATAAGCAATGGCAAAGGGCATTTCTTGCCATTGAATTTAAGCATCAAAAATTTCTTCCAGATTCTTTGTTTTGCTTTATTTATTATCAGATGTGTTAATTATGACACATGAACTGAAGATAGCACTCGTCCTACCACCATGAAGATGCTGTCAGGGTTGGCCAGATGCCAATAGTTTCGACACCAAAATAAAAGTGGGGATATCTGTGAGCTAGGTCTTGCAGAATGGTAAAAACTGTCTCCAGACTACAATTAAATACTTAGGAGCATAACGCTTTTACTAAGTGGTGTTGGCTGATAGTAGGAGAGACTACGACTTGTCAGCTAAGATGGGTTCTTATTAAAATTGGTGTCTCATACTTCCATCCAGAAATCCGGAAAAAGTGAGACCCTTTCGGAGTGTCTTATGTGCAGAACACTAAAACACATTGTTAACACAGCTATATGAAAAACAAAACAGTAAAACATCCTTCCCCTTCGGCAAAAGTTGATTTACTTCATTCTTGATGCACCAGAGTAAAGAAAGAGTAACCAAATGTTTTTCTACCACAGCATTTTCACATTCCTCAACTATTACTGTATTTGTAAAAGCTTAGTAAATCAAACTTCAAGAAGAGGAATTTTATTAAAACCAGTCTGACTCGTGACTAACCATTGCAACACAGAAGCACCAGTGCCCACAGGACCCTATTGTAGCTGAGGGATATATTCTGGGCAGCACCTTTCTGCTGCCAGTATTTCCAGTCACTGGAAATAAAAAAAAGGCTCTCATTAAGACCAACACATGGGTGTTACTGCTGTCTCCTGGGACATCCACAAATGTTCTCTGCTGCAAGAGATGAACAAATGTAGGTTATCTGGTTCCCACAGTGCATCATGTATGTGATGGGATATAAAATTTTAGGATTCATTGTACATTCCTATCAGATCTGCAATACAGCAGATATTTAAGAATACACTCAACAATATGTTACACGCCATGGAAGCTGAAGTCATGTATTAACTTCATTTTATATTCTTTGGAGAGTTATGTTACTTGTCATTATTGTATTCACTCAAGTGTTCATTATTCTCCATTAAAAGAAACATTTGCCTGCTGTGGATGCCTCAAGTGCTATTTTGCTATTGCACCTAAATTGCAATTTGGTGAATTTTAAGCATGTTCTTAACCATCTTGCCAGGTAAGGATTTTGAAAAACACAGATTCAAATTTTAATGACAATATAAATCTCTTTGTGAATGAAGAAAAGTGTAAAATGTGTGCATCTGCATGTTTGTCTTGGTGTGATGAGGGTTCCGGGAGTTCAGGAGCATGTTCACATTGCGCATCAGAGATCATCACAGAGGTACCTGTAGTACCACCGATGACAATACATACCAGACCCAGGAAGAGAATAGTTGTGCCAGTATGGAGCCATTCTTGAGTGTCCTAGCCTTGTCACAGTGTAAGACTATTTAGGGTGGATGTCCAACTGTGCTAATACAGCAGTACTGTCTGCAAAAAAAAGTACAAAATTCAAGCTGATTTGGAAGAGATTCACAGATCTGTACTGTGACTCTGCACTGGGTGGTGTGATGGTTTGGGTCAAGTAGATGCCATTCACAGCAGTGTGAATGAGCGTGTCCTAACCAAGGATGTCCATATTAGAGCACAGAAAGAAAAGAATAATTAGTACAGATAGACTGAAAACCTGAGACCCTTTGAAATCTCATCTGGAGCATTAAATGGTACCAATGGTCCTGAGGCAGGTATGATCAGGGATCATGTAGTCACAAAAAGTAGATGACATTAAGCAGGAGCTACAATGCAAGGACCTTAAACAGGTGGAGGTCCCCAAAAGAAAAAGACTTCCAAGAGTTGTGCTAAATAAAGGCAAATAATTTAGAGCACAGTAGGAAAAGCCTTACTCTTGGAAAGAAGAAAATACTTTGGTGGCAAAAGCAGATATAATGGCTGAAATCTAACTCACCATGTTGAAAAGATCAAATTCAGCAGCAGCAAAAGGAAAGAAGGAATAAAGAGAGCTGAATTCAGCATGGAATATATTTTCAGAGGACAGAGAAAGATGCCTAATGAAAAAAGTAAGGCCAGAAAAGCTTGTCAAAGTTTCCATACCAAACAATTTGTTCAGCCAGCAGACCTGTAAATCAGAGACTATTTTATTTTTGGCACAGATATAAATGAAATCTTCTAGTCAGGAAAATATTTTTCATTGTGTGCTGTGTAACCTTCTATTTGTAGAGACATGTTATATCCTAAAAACGTCTAGAATGTTCCGTAAATCAGTATAGTTTTACCCACAATCTCTTAGCAGTTCTATGGGTATCTCAACTTTCACAGCTTCTCTTCCTCATGTTTGTTTTCCACTATACCATATTCAAACCAGAAAAGAAGTTCTGGCAGCTTTCCAGCAAATTAGGTCCATAAAAACATATTTTGCATGACTTCAAAATAGTTTGCACTGTCTCACTGTAAGAAGACACATAGATGGACGATTTAATCTGTCAGAGGGGCAGAAATAAACTTGGATTTGTAAATTTACATCTAAATACAGAACACTTTCTTCTAAGAACTAATTGTACCTCAAAAGGCAAATAAAATGAAAAGAGGCTCCTATGAAACTCTTTTATGAGTGTATTCCAAAGCAGCAGCAGAACAAGAATACCAAAAATAGTCAGGACTCCAAGAACTTGTTAAGTAGCATTTTAAGTCTTCAATACATTTATTATTTGCACCACACCACCCTCTAATGAAAAAAACAGACAATCCTTAATTTAAAACATTTTTCTTATTGGAGCAGCTACAGCAGCTCTCATCTATGTAAATATATGAAATTATTTTTCTCCATCGGCCCTACTGACTAGAGATGCTGTCCTATTTTGACAAACAAATCAGGTTTGGATTTAACTTCACAGTTCTTCCTACAGTCACAATGTTACCAGGACCACAATTCACAAGGACTTAGTTCTGGACTATGGGTTGCTCATACCTGTCACACTAAACACAAGGTAGATAGAGCCAGCCTCTGCTTCAGACTCCTTTTTAACTCAACACAGGTGCTTTCAGGCAATTGCAACACAACCCTTGACCTCACATGTGCTGCCTAGCAGGAGCTCAATCCCTCAGCAAGACTGTGCTGCTTCCGCATCCCATTGCATAGTGTGCCAGATGCAGTCTCAACCCCATTCCCCCATGCCAAAAGTCTTACGATCTAGCAAATAAGAAACTTGAAAGGCAGATGCTTACGGAAATGGATTTTCATTTCTGTTTCAGCTCCTCACTGCTCATATCAGGACATGTCTTTCACCTTTCTCCCCACAAAGCAGACACCGCATCCCTCAGAGGGTTCTATGATGCCCTTCAGCTCTCTCACATAGTGACACAGAACCATTTAATGCCAGAGATACCCCAGCAGTAGCCTGAAGTATTACCTGAAGGTAAGTTATACCGTTGTAACTTATCCTAAACAATCAACTTTGCATCAAGATTTGTTTTTTTGTTACTTTACTTTCTCAAGGGTGCAACTACTTCCTCAGTGCTGGCAGATACCACAGTGCCCAAAAAAATACTGTCAATATTGGTCTACAAACCCAACCCAAATGTAAAATCAATATAAACACTTTTCAGTAAGACAGTTTCTCCCTGCTGGAAGTCAGTTTAAGCAATGAAAGAAAATATCTACTAGGACAATTGCAATGTCTGCCTTGGTGCAAGTGGATGTCTTGTCATGCTGGAGAAGACCCATCAGGAGACTCAGGACATAGGGTATAAAATCACTGAGACTCTTCCCTGGGTGAAGAAATGTATTTTCTTAAATCTAGAGCAACTCAGAGAAGTACTGACTGATCCAAAAAGTCACTGATACCCTTCAATTTGAGGAGATTATTTTAGCCCTTCTGCTCGTTCAGAATATGTGCAACAGTTATCTTGACCAAACTACAACCAAGACTTCCAAGGTGCTAGGCGGTAATGCAGTACAAACAACATTTTATTTTATATGAATGTACTCATCTTTCTAGAGTACATCCTCTCTATCTCCAAGCAGGAGCTACATGATCAGCCTGAACAGTTGCAGGGACTGATTCACACAGCCACCAACAGGCCTTCCTTGGCCCCTTGTCATGATCAAAAGAAGAAATTGTGTTCAAACTTGAACTTCCCATTTCTTCTTAGCTCTTAGACATGAAAACAGAAGTTAAAATAGCCTGTACAGGAAAACAAAAAGATTCATTGTGCAACAACACCTGCCTGTCAAGGTTACACAAGGCGGGAGACAGAATTATACTTACAGTTTCTGGCTGGTACAAGGCTGGTTTTAATATTGGTGGTTTACGCTATTCATCTTTTTAAAATCACTTTCATTATCAAAACCTTGAGATAGAAACTTTCTACTAAATTTCTAGAGTGAGTGAGTATAGGATTGGTGAGTGACAGCAAAATATAGCAAAACTTGAGACCTGTTGTGAAATGCAAATTGCCTTCCCAGCCAAGTCTCCAGCTCCATGCTGGGGTGGTGAGATGCTCCTCTGTGCTAGAAGAGGCTAATGTCTCAGCTGAGTGCACATGGGCAGCTCATCACTTCCAGGTCGGTCTCACACCCCTGTGGATAGGAGGTAAAAAGCTCTAGAACAAAGAGGCAAACTTGGAATTCAGTGGCTGAAGAACCTTGTTTTGTTTTCTTGAGATGGAGAGGAGATCACTGCACACTCACAAGCTACTGTTAAAACCTGATGATCAGTCTTAATGTTCTGTGAAACTTGGAAAGAGGCAAGGAGCAAAAGGTATGTTAAACCCCATAATTCAAATGACATACTCAAGGCGTTTCAAATTCTGGTGTTGTTTTTTGCCATGTGGAAATGCTGCAGTACTGGATCAGCAAAGTCTGTTTCTCTAAGATGCTATGGATAAGAAGTGGATTGTTTTGTGTGAACAATATTTACTACTAACAGTTTAAAACCAAGGTTTTTTTCATCCCACTGGAGAGCCTTCTTTTCCCCAGGTGGAACAGTCCCAACTCCCTCAGCCTCTCCTTGTATCAGATGTACTCCAGTCCCTTAACCACCTCCATTGCCCTTTACTGGACTTGCACCAGTAGCTCCATGTCTCTCCTGTACTGAGGAGCCCAGAACTGGCCCCAGCACTCCAGATGAGGCCTTGTCAGGGCTGATTAGAGGCGAAGGATCTCCTCTGTTGACCTGCTGTGAACATTCCTCCCAGGAAGCTGTTGTTTGCTGGAACTCTGCTGGCTTATGATCAGTTTGGTGTCTAACCCCACGCCCTTCTCTGCAGAATTGCTTTCCAGGTGGTAGGCTCCCACTGTGTGCCTGGAGTTCTTCCTCCTCAGGGGAAGGACCTTGCATTTCCCTTTACTGAACTTCATGAGCTTCTTTTGAGACATTTCTCTAGCCTGTTCAGGTCCCTCTGAATGGCAGCATAGCCTTCTGGTTTGTCAATCACTTCTTCCTATTGTGTTTGCTTTACAAACTTGGTGAGGGTACAGTCTGTACCAGTAATTCGGCAAAGGTTTTAATCAGCACTGGTTCCAGTACTGATGCCTGATGCACATCACTAGGAACTGGCCTACATCTGGACTTCATGCCACCAACCGAAACCTTTTTAACTCAGGCGTTCAGTCAGATTTCAATCCACCTCAGCATTCACTTATCTAAAACACATTTCAGCAACTAGTTTATTAGAATGCTATTGGAGAAAACACCAAAAGCCTGTTTGAGATCAAGACAACAACCACTAGTCTCCCCCTGTCCACTGAACCAGTCATTTCATCACAGAAAGCTATCTAGTTGGTCAGGGATGACTTCCCCTTCCTAAGTCTATGCTGACTACTCTCAGTCATCTTTTGTCCCTAAATGGTTAGTAGTTAGGTATCTGACTATAACTGAAAATTAACCAGAAACTTGAGAAATCAACAGTGTCAAAGAAATATTTCCTGCGCTTCATGATTTTTACTACATGGTATGTGAAGTTAATATTATACAGCAATTTCAATTCATTTTCTATAGCTGATCATGCATTTTATTCTTGCCTCCATTCCCTGTGCTTCTCATGGACTTCCTCTTCTGGCTCAATACATCTAATTGCTCAACTGCAACTAGAAGACTGAAAAGTATTTCTATAGCATTTCAGCCTGCAGTGTGGTAAGAGAAGAAATGTGTCTTTACTAACACATCTTCAAACCCCTCAGGAAGAAAATGGAATTTGGTTCAAAGCCTTTTTACTCCTGAGGAATTGATCCAGATAGGTTGTTACATAGAAGGCAATCCACCATCCTTTATCTCCCAATTTAACAGTTATACATAACTATTTTAATAAAAAATAATTTCTATCACTCTTGTTGTTCCAAGTTCCATTCTGGAAGGACAGGTATTTTCTGCGAACGCCTAATAAAATTTCATGTGCCTTTATGTGCTTTTGGTTTAATAGTGTATGGGTGGCCTTTGTGGTTTAGGCTACAAGTTATCTATCTCTATCATATCTAAAGTGCCCATGAATGTTCACCAATACATGCTGATACGAACTACGGGCATTACAACAGCATCAAGGGCAAAGGATTTCTAGGCATCTGTAGGTATGCTGTAGATGGAGAAGGTTTCAGAGTCTTGGGTTTGGAAGGAGCACCTTAGTTCTAATCTAGGCACCAGAATCCATTTGGATATATTGTCACCACCTTGGAGACACGCTGGGATGTAAACATGAACTTGAATAGGCTGTGCTTCTGCATTTCATTTACCAAAAGCCTTTTTTCTCACATGGGTAATGCAGAGTCCAAATGACTGTTTCAAAAACTACAGTCACAACATGCAAAGCCTTGTTCTTGAAACAAAACCTAATGCATGCTGCTAAAAGTCCTTCAATTTGTTTCGAAGTAACCAGCCCTGCTGCTAAATACAATACTGGTCATGTCTCGTGCAAGAAATTCATCCTCCTTATGCTACTTGTTCTCTAACTGTAACAAGGACAAGTGAATGCTCTGTTTCTTATCAGAGTGCTGGTATCTGTTTCTCCTTTCAGAGAGTTCATCCAGCTGGTTTATAGCTCTTACAGCTTAGCTAAGAGGGTGGGGGAAGGGGATTAGCCCAACAGTTTCAGTAAATTGCACACATTCATCACCCCCTTGACTTCTACACTCAAGTTCTTGCCTTTTATGGCAGACGTAGGAAAAACGATATAATGGTATGCCATAGAGCATGTGTACATAGAGAGCTGGGGATGTATTTCATGTATCTTTGCAAGTCTTGTTTTGCAAACTTTTCTTAGGGAATTTTGAATTTACAGTCTGATAAGCAATTTAACTACAAAGGATAACTGAACCTCTATCAGCAGCTATATGCTCTGTAAGAGCAAAATAAAAGACAGTAAAGGATACGGAATTATATGATAGGGCAGAATAGAGAAGTGCCGCGACCTTCCAGAAGGGTCTCCACGGGGAAGCCATTTGGCAGTGCCAACACTTAACACATCCACATCCACACAGTGGATAGCTGAAGTGTACAAGCCAACGACAGAGCAGGAAGACCCTTAGTATGGAGTTCCACAGGAGAACTTAATTGCAGCCACGCCAAGCGGTCCAGGGACAAAGAACCAAGAACTTGGGCGGGTCCAAGTTTATATAGGGGGTAGGTAGGGGTGGAGAGAGCACCAGGGACCAAGGATCTGAGGGCACAAGGTGAGTACCTAGGCGGGACTAGGGTACGGGAGCCAATGGGGAAACTCTGACAGAGTGACAAGGGAACGAGGGCCAATGGGAGAACAGGGAAGGGAGAACTTTCTGGATGAGGGACATATAGGGCAGAAAGGGGCAGGGAGGCCAACGGGCCAATCAGGGAAACAGAAGTGGGGTAACTAACATAATTAGTAACTGGGGTAATTAACATAATTAAACAAGGCATCTTGGGAGAGGCTTTTCCTGTCTCCCCAACCTAGGGAGGATTTCTATCTCTAGGGACGGTCCCACCAATGGACTCTTAGTCTCTTGTGCTATGGGCCCACCGGCCTCCACAGGTAGGGAGAGAGGGAAGGCAGGAAGGCAGAAAGGAAGGAAGACTGCATTCATTATGCAAGAGTGTAAGCATAGTCCATCAAATTCTACTTTTTATGGCAGTAGCAAAATCTCCATGAAGCTGAGATTTTACTCTGGGCCTGTGCTAAAAAATGAATTTACATAGCTGTTATTGTTTCATGGACCAAAAAAAAAAAAAAAAAGGGGGTTTTGAATGAAATGATAGTAGAAAGACACCATTGTCTTCATGTGGAGACGGCTATTGTGAAAGAAGCTTACTAAATTAAATTCTTAGCACAGTTTCCAGATTATAATGGGAGTTTTGGAAGGCATGGGAGATTTCTCTTGATACATTCTGAGTGCTCTTCTGTGTTATGAAGCTCTGATCATCTGGCTTTCTCCATAGGACTTCAGTGGAATATCTCTGGTTTTTGCTAAATACGGAGTTGGCCCAGTAAAGTTGCACAGAGGAGCAAAATGAGGATAATCATGCCTAAGTGTGTGGGCATTTGGGATTTCATCCAAATTAATCCAAAGAGAAAGTTGTATGGTCCTGATTCTCACCTCACACATTTTCTATCACAAAGTTATCCTGTTCTAAATCAGAAATAATCAAAAATACTAAATAGTATCTGTGCTGTTTTGCATAGATACTAGAAACTCAATGCCTTAACTGCTACCATTTAATGCACCTTCTACTGAGGGAGCACTAACTCTGAGTACCACACCTTTAAAATAATTTTTCAGGAAAAGTAGAAGTATTGCAAAGGTTATCCTTATACTTTATTGTGCCCTTGATATGTTAGTAGGCTTTGACCCCATGGAGCACTTTAAGTGGATGAAAAAGGTACATATTTAGGTTGCCTGACTGCTATCAATAAATGCAAAAGTGGCAAGCCATGTAACATAAGACTCTTGAGAAGGTGTTAATGATGTACAACTGGTGAGTTACCAACAGTTTTCACCATACCAGTCACCTAAACATGGTATAAGCAACTTACCTTTATGGAAATAATGAACATGAATTTTTGGGTGAAATTAGTGGTTCTCTAAAGTCTTTCCCACCATGATCTCCCATAATCCTTCTGTTTCAAACTGTGCTATTCATTATTGGCCGTATCCTTACGTAAGTTGAACCAACGCATCTATACCAATTCTGAACCTTTACTTGGTTTCACAACAGGCTTTGGGTGAGGGAAGGCTACATTTGTTCAAATCCATACATTTCTACACTTTAGGACCTGCAAATCCATGGAAATTTCCTGCCACAAAGTAGGTAAACCTGTTCTGGATAAAAATAAGGATGTCTCACATAGCTCTGTCATACCACCTTGTTTTTTCAATGTAGTAAATAAAATTTCCTTTGTTTCTTCTGCATTCTGAAAGTTGACTGAAAACACAGATTATTTTAGCTAGCTAGCTATTTTTTTATTTAGCTAGCTAAAATATTTTAAAATATTTTAAAATATTTTAGCTAAAATATAAAATATTTTAAAATAGCTAGCTATTTTATTATTTTAGCTAGCTTTGATCAGAATACTCATCCCTCAGTAAAACTGCTTGAATTTTTCCACTGATATATTCTAGCCTGAGTTGGAAGACTTCTAGAAATGCTGATTGGAAGGGATGTCTGGAGGTCATTGCGTCCAGCCTCCACCATAAAGCAGGATTACTACCAGCACTAGACTATGTCAATCCTCTCTCTACTTTGCTGTTAATTTTTGAAAGTCAGTTATCCCATGATGGTATCTTGCAGCCACAAGATAAAACAGAAGAAGAGGGAAAGATTTAATGAAAAAATCTAAAGGCAGTTGGGGACTACTTTGGTCTTGATTTTAAAGGATTTCTTCTTTTCTGTCATCCAAGAGTCCCTGTGTTCAGTGAAAAGCAATTAGGGACCGGGCTTGTCAAACGTGCTTCAGAAGGCTGCTGAGAGAACAGTGGTAAGCATCCACTCTGGAGTGCAAAAATGAAAATAAAACTGAGTTAATGTATATAATAAGCTACAGTTACTGGATCAGCAGAAAAACAGGCCTCCTCAAAGATTTATATCCTGCATGAATAATTTACTGCTCTTTTGGAAGAAATTACCTAACCCAGCACAGGACAGCAAGAGTGAACAAGTCATTGCCCACAAACCCTGGCAGGAATACTTGGAATGAAAAATAGTAGAAAACACCCTAGATCCTTTTTCCTTCAAATAATCAGTTTCATCTGATTAAGGAATGCTGAAGAATGGTGAAGAATGCTCTGTTTAGAAATCTGAAATTGCAGTGGGTGACAGCTTGCCACGACACTAATATTGTTCGGCTAGCTCGAGGACCACTAGTGCCAGGCACCCACACACGCGGGAGAGGGTGGCGGAGGCTGCGCGCGGGAGGGTTGGCGAGGTTCCAGCCAGGACTCGCCTAACCCACCGATGGCCAAGGCGCGCTGAGGAGGTAAGAACGAGGCAGAGGGAGCTTCTGCGTGGGAGAGCAGGAGAGGGTTTAATTCAACTTGGAAGTCCCGTGCGGAAGCCCGTGGGAGACTGTTACACAGACACTTTATCCTTTCCACAGTGGGAGGGGAGAATACAAGATAACCAATGAGGCAGAGACGCGGGGTTTGAATTCTCGCAGGCAAGGGGTACAGAACCAATGGGAAGTACCGTGGGAGGAGAGGAATACCAAGGGCCAACCGGGGACCGAGGGATACAGAACTTTCCAGAGGAAATAACCAAATACAGGGGGGAAAAGGGGGGAGATGGCATCAGCCAGTTATGGGGGGGTGATCTGTATACCCTGCACAGCCCTCTGGGCACTCACAGGGCTCCTGGGCTGCGTGGGTATTAATCCAATGTACCTGCTATGGTATTGCTGGCCGGGGAATCGGCCGTAGCACACTGCAACAACAGCTGAAGGATTGTGGCTTCCCTGTGAAAGCTTTCCTTGGAGATGGCTGGCACTGCAGTGCAGGTTGGCAAGTGCTGGTCAGCCACTGGGACATGTCACACTGCAGCGAGGACCAACAACACACTAAAGGGTAAAAAAATACACAGCACCCTGAAGGGTCAAAAAGCAAGGCAAGCTTGCAGCTTTGGTGGCAAAAACATCAATCTTTCCAGAGAACGCAAAAGAACAGTGACTGTCAGAGCTGCACTGAACTACCTTGGACCCCAGCAGTTCTCTCCTGCCTCTTCATCCTAAGTTATTCTACTTTCAGCAGCTGCTCCAGGTAGCCTTTGTGTGACCTCTGACTAGTCCAAATCACCTATCTCTCCATCCTTCCAGGCAGGAGGCAGGATTGACTTGAATAAAGCCAATCCTCTTCTACCAGAAAAAAAGCAAGTCTGCGAGAGGCTGCTGGGGACAGCTAAGGTGTCTGGTGAGAAGGACAACACATTGCCAATGGCATCTTCAGGTGGTAACTAACTGCATGCAGAATTAGCTGGATCTGAATCATTCACAGGTAGCTTTGTGGGTGTTTTAGTGATAAAGGATTGCTGTAGATCACCAGGTAGAGCAAAATGGCAGAAAAAATTAGGGATTTGCAGAGAACTGCAGAGAACTGCAGATTTTCTGTATTTTGGCCATGAAATCAGAGCTCTGAATCCACAAGCATATAACTTCTACTCTATTACTCCATGTGTTTGTACCTAATGTATACACACATCAGTACATAGCCTTGCAGAGCACTTTCTCACCTGTCCCCTGAAAGTGCTCAGAGCACTTTAAATGTGCATATAGCTTCTCAGGATTAGCAGTGAGTTATATTGAGGTGTCTTGAATTCAAGGATGTTAGAGATTTTGGTTGGGGACTCCTGTGAGTCAAGGATGTTAAAGTTCATAGTTCATGCATGAAGCATGTGAATCCTCTCCAGTTTAGTCTGAGGACAGCAACAGGACAAAGGTCTTGTCACACATGCTGAGTCATTGGAAACATGATCACATGAGGTTAGAGTAGTCTACATAAGTGATGTTAGGGTCATATCTTGTTTCTGATGTGTTTCATCTGGTCATGTTCTGGTAATATAGAGAGAGCTGCTGCTTTTCCAAGTTTCATAGAATACTGTATAGCCAACATAGACGGAATTCTAGAGTAACTTTACCTAGAAGGTCCTTTATCCTTCACAATTCACCATAGATCCTCTTTAGCTATCTTACTTCCACATTCACATGGCCAGCAGAAAGAGCCAGATATCCAAACGGAGCATTAAAGTCACACAGTCTTACCCTTTACAAGCCAGGAAAACCTTGCTCAATAACTTCTACACCAAGATTACAGTTTCTGTTGGAGCTTTATGCATATCTTTTAGAATAACTATCCAATTATGACTCCTAAAACTTCAGGAGCACGAAAACATATCACATGCCAAAATCACTCCAAAGCTTAGGTAGTTTCTCTTTAAAGATTTTTGTTTCTTTTTTCATCTGCTTGTCTCATTCCGGCTTTCAGCCACTTGATCTCAATATGATTTTTTTTCTATTAAACCAAATCTGTCATTATCTGAAGTATATTTCCATGTAAGCATTTCTAGTCTGGAATTAATTCACTTCTAAATTTTCTCTTGGATAAATAAAATAGACTAATTTGCTTAAGTCTTAATGTGTCAGGTATGTTTTATAGATTCTGAGTTGTGCTTATAAACTTCTTCTGAACATACTCCAGTCTCTCAGTGTCTTTTCTGAAGAGAGGACAAAAGGTCTCTACTTTGATAATGCTCTTATTCATGCTGGAGACAGAGATAATAGCCCTTTTCCTATACTGATTGCCTCTTGCTTCTGCAATAAAGGATGGTATTCACAAACTTAATTGCTATGTTGTCATAAGACCACATGCTTCGTATGCTGCCTAATATGATTTTTATGTGTTTTTCAGATTGATCCACAAGGTAAATTTCCATGTTTTATGAGGAGATTCTATCCTTACTGTTTTGCTAGCATTACGAACCAGTATTGATGTATTGCTCTATTTACTAGCTGACTCTTATCAGTACATATGGATGATGTAACCAACACAACTATTTACAAACTCCTCTTGTATTTTTTCCTCCTTTTTCTAGCACTTGTTTCATAAGTCCTTCCCATACCCAGTCAATACTCTCTGTTGTTCCTCTTTATTACCCAAGCAACCATAAAAATGAAAAGTTCGTGTAGATTCTGCAGTATTGTAAGTGTACTTATTGACTACGGGACACAAATGTACCAGATCCATCTTCACAGGACTTCCGCCAGTCGGCTGGGAGCCACAGTTTTCTGCATTAAAAAACAGTAGCTCTTAAACTGGCTGATGTGATACCAAACAGCTTAAACAGCTATTGCAAGTTCCCACACATTTCAGTTAGGGATGTCATGGTAGCACAGAGCAAACCCTAGGACTGTTTTGGGCAATGCTGGTGAAAAACTATAATGATGATGATGATGATGATGATGATGATGATGATGATGATGATGATGATGATAAGCTAGCAGCATTCTTATCTCTCTCAAGGATCAAATTTTGTCAGAACACCAAGGTTAGGTTATGAGATCTGTTATCAAAACTACCATAAATGATTTGCTGTAACAACCCTTCTGCAGCTTCACTCAACACCTACGCCAGGTACCCAGTTATATATATACTGTGATTATCCTATTTAAATTTACAAATATTGGCATCAAATCAGAATGTTCAGTCCTCTGCTATTCTCTCAGGGTTGGTTTATAAGAAAATCAGCATTAGCAGAGTAGAAAAGCTTCTTTCAAATAGAGAGTGTTGCATTAATTTCTTCCATTTTGTATGTCCTATGTGATCATTTCACTGTGAGAATTTTTTAGAATTCCTCCCTTTACCCAAACCATCAGAAATTTTTTGAACCAATACTTTTAGCAAGTTTTGGTATGTCACCATGCTCCTACATCAGAGAGAGTGGGGGCCCTGGCAGAGAGCTGTGGGTGTACCTTTCACTCCCTCCCTCCCTCCCTCCCTCCCTCACTCACTCACGTCTCTTCCTGCAAGCTCGACTGGCACCAGCTGATTTGATCTCTTAGATCTCTTACCTGTCATAATCTAAGCTTCTGGGCTTCACTTGATTTGGGTAAACACCCTGCAAAGGATGTGCTTAGCTAATCCAGTTCACATGAAATTGTACCCCTGCACTGCTCTGAAGGCACAATGGACCACAGATCTTACATTCTCTAGTCGTGTGAAAAAAGCCATCAAAAAGAGATGCCAGACCTGCTGTTCCTGTGACCAGGCAGAATGTCAGCAGTGACAGGAGAACCCCAAAAAACAAAGGAAGGCATAAGTACAGGTCCTATGTGGCATAAATTAATTCTGTACAAGCCACTTTGCTTATTTCTACCTGCTTCTATTCTTTTGGTGTTTTACTTAATCCCATTGAGAATTAAGGACAAGCTATGCATTTAAACCATAGCTTCACTTGATTCCTCTGAGCCATTGTCTTGAAAAAACTTTGAATGGAAAAGTAAGGTCCACATAATATATCTGACGTGCAGTTCTGGACAACCATACTGGAAAAGTGTACAATTTTATGAGTCAATATGCTGATCCTTTAGCCACAGACACTGTCAAATCCCATCAAAGATGGAGGGTAGGTCAAAGAGATGGAGGATTCAGCAAAGTGAAGGTTAACCACACCTCTAAAATGCTTCAATAATACATTAGTTGCTTTGTTTAGATTTTCTAGAGGAGATTATTTTACATAAACTCAATTAAAAATACAAAGATAAATTATTGTAAAGATAATATAAATATTTGAGAAGTTACAAAATAGTTTTGTGTCATTAGGTTATGTATATTATATTAATAATCCAGAGCGATGTTTAAGACTATTTTTTTCAACTAGAGGCACCAGAATAATTTTAAGATGTAAAATAACAAAGACAGAGTCCACTGTTTCAACTGTATGGTACAGTTGATTAAAATCACAGGTATGTAATCTAGCTGTACCTCTTCTACACTGACAAAATGTCAGTTATTGATAAGAATCCATTAAGTTTTAAGTTTTGTAGAGCATGTGATTTCTTGAGGATAGTGAATACTTTTTTTCCATCTCAAACTAATACCCTGGGATAGTTCAGGTAGAGTGTGACTTCATGGTAACTCTCTCTGCACATTACCCTGGGTCATGAGATAAGTATCCTGTTTTCATATATGATGCATTTTGGAAGGAGAATATGCTCTGAACTGTGAGCTTAATTTACCAGATTAAAGAAGGGTTTCTCATAAGAATCCAGGCGTGTGGGAGGTCCTTTGCCAATTATTGCTGCTGCCAGTCAGGCGGGCTCCACCTCGGAGGTGGAAAGCTCCGCTCCCCCTTTGAGGAGGATCTTGAGGGCGGCACCCCAGTCTAGGACCTGCCTCATCTTCTCGAAAGTTCTTTCGTGTTCGATGTGTTATTGGTTACTGGTTATTGTACCCTCCCTTCAGTTAAATTTATTGGCCCCTGGATCCCTGTACCCGCCCCTTGTCCCCTATCCCATTGGCTGTTTCCCCTGACCCCTCCCACTTCAGGCTTCCCTTAAAACCCTCTGCATACGGTGGAATCCTCAGAGCTCTTCTCTCGAACGTCTGTTTTATGGTTGTCTTCACCTAACCCTTCAATAAAGGAGAACACAGGGAGGTCCCCGCCCCCGCAGCCCTTTGCCTCCTTCACATTCTTTCCCGTGTGCCTTGCAAGCCTCTCACCTGGAGCGGCTCCACCTCTGTGTGAGTCAGCCACACCTCGCCCTAGAGACCCCTGTGCCCTGTGGCAGGCTCTTGGGCCTTCAGAGCCAGTGTCTGTGGCTGAGGGAAAACTTGAAGGCCGGAAGGCGACACAGGAGAATAAAAGCAAAATAAATGGTTGCCATTTTATTAAATAGACCAGGCTGCCTTTTTTTTTTAAGGCAATAACTTCCCTTTGTTTCCAAATACCAACCTGATTACAGGATTTTGCAAACTTTGAACAGAAGTGAAAATCTGAAGTTTCTCTTGGGAAAACTTACATGAAAAATTTTAGTGTGTTGAACCAGGGAGAAACATTTCATTTGGAAGCAGTGTGACAACACACTGTGGCCAAACTCTGCGGCTTTCAGAAAACTGTATTAGTTATATGGCCCATCTGCTCCCACACAACAACTGTGTGGTTGTGTTACATTACCTATTAAACATGGTCATCTGACTGGTTCCTCATGCTGCATCACAGAGGGATTGTAACCATTATTATGCATCTCACCAAAATTATCCTGGCAGATGGGAGAGGGTATGTGGCAGCTGAACCACAGTTTCCATGAAGCATCACAGCAATGCAGAACGTTTTTAATGCTGGATGGAGAAAAAATGCTATGTTTCCCATAGAAAATGTAGAAAAAATTCCTTTTGATGGAAAGTGTTTTGATACTTCCAAATTGAAAGAACTGAGCCAGCCTTCATCCCAACCTCCCAGGCTCAAATTTTCACTTTTGGGACAGAATGTTTGCCGGAAGCTAACTCTTTACATGTTTTAAATAACTTTATCAAATAACAGCTTCTTTATTAAAAATGGTTCAAAGGCTGAAAATCCTAGTTCTAGGTTAGAACTCACTTCCCAACACTCAAACCACATATTTTTAAAAAATTAAGTTGAAATGTGTCAATATAGTCTGGTCAGTGTGGACTAATGTTTTGGCCCTATTAATGCTGTCCAGTTCAGCAGTCAGTTTGAAACTGTTTTATTCTGAATTAGTGCTAAATTAAAGTGCATTTGAACAGCTTCAGTAATACAGGTTTTGGCCCAATAGGAATATAGGTTAATAGTTGTGTGGTGATGTAAAAGCTCAAAGCTATGCTCAATATATGTACCAGTGGAATGCTGACATTAAAAATGCATAACCTCTCCCTTTAATGTCAAAAAACTATGAAAAAGAACTTCTATTTTCCAATTCTCATGAACATGTGAGAATCACTGAAACTGTTTACAACCACCACGCTAGCCACACTAGAAGATTTTGTTGCAAGGCATCCACGTGGGGTTTTTTAAGGATCTGCTGGGAAGGGAAAAAAAGTCATCTTCTTCTGCCACAGCAACTCCAGACCAGGTCTGGATCAGGGTCTGCATCAAAGGGTACTGGTCCATAGCCATATCATTCCTGATGACATGTATCTCCCCAGGGATGGGGGGAGCAGCCCTTGCCTCCAGCCTCCCACAGTGTCTCTCCCCAGCCAAAGAGCCTCAGTCTGGAGATGGGACATGTTCAGGCCCTGAATGACTTCCACTCACAAGGCACCTCACTGGTCAAGAGAGGCTTCATCCAATTTCTGACAGTACGGTTACACTGTGCATAGCTGAAGCGGGGAGAGAACAACTTGAATTCTGGGTATTTTATTTCATGTCTCACTATAGCAAGCAAGCATGTAAATTCTTGCAGGGAATATATGGTAGGCTGACTTGGTCGATACAGCTGGGTTTCAGTTTGCTAAGCCTGACCTGGTGCTGTTCGCTGGCTTGAAACGTAACAAGAATGATTATGCACAGAGCCAGCCTGCCAGAAGCAGATCCTGAAGCTGCTTTGCCAAAAAGGCAAAATACCCATTCTTTGAAGCAGCTCAGAACAGTAGAAAAATACACTGCAAAATTACGTCTATCAATAAAGTGCATGAGGTACAGGGGAACATTTTCTGCTGTAGTAATCACCAAAAAATAAATGTATTAAAAGGTGCTGGATCAGGTTTGTTCCGTCTATCTCACAACTCTTTTTTAGGAGTTTTCTACAGCAGGGTCTCAGCTGACTTTCTCTAGAGCCAGCAGAGAACTTCCAACTGGCTTTAATATGAGCTGAATCAGAGCAAAGGGAACATTGCAGCACTGTCAGGAGCAACAGGATCATGATCTATACAGAACTGCACCAGACCATCATCTCTTTTTTTTTCCAAAGCAAAAATGAGACGTGTCAGGGTGATAATCTTGTTATCAGCATGTTAATCATCCATCTAGAGGGCATTAATACTGCCCAGGTAAATCTTCTTGTCTGTATCTGTCTCAACACAGTCAAGCAGAACTGCTATTTATCCTCTCAACCCATAAGTTCACTCAGATTTAGAAGTGAGCAGCCACATCATTCTGCACAAAATTAGAATCAAGACAGAATCATCAGCTAGCCATTCACAAACTTTGTCAGTTGTTTTTTACATTCCCATCAGTACACAAAGATTTCTTATGCTAAATTGGTTCTTCCAAATAAGTAAATGGGAGATGTGAGGTATATTTAGTATCTTTTAAGATTTTTAAAACAAGAAGAATTCCTTATTGACAAGAAAGGAGGCTGCAGAAGCTTATAATTTCCTTGTAAAGGGCCATTATTTTTACTCATACAAAAGAAGAAAAAAATATAGAGCTGGGCTTTTTCTCTGTTAAAGTAAGCAGGCCTAATCTTTCCCTTTTAGTGTAATTCTATAAAGCAATGAAATGTCTGCTGTGGGAGCATGGACAGTTTATGCAAGACCACCTCTCTCCTTCCTGCACCGGTGCACCTCCCTTCCAAAAACCTGGGGTAAGTCTACAGTGTTGAAGTGCGCATGTGTGTCTCTTGAGCCTGTGTGTGCACCTATCCTGATGTATTGCCCATCCTGCAGGGTATGCCACACTGTGTACTGCTTATTTCCATTCATGTCTGACTTTGTGGTAAGGACCTGACAGATAAATAAATTAATGTTACATTTCTATTTGAATGACAGTGTAGTGCCAGTAAGATGTATTCAAACACTCCTTCACTATTGCAAAGTACTTGTTTGGAACAACATATATACAAGGACTGATGGAGAATACAAAGTGCATTGTGTTAAGATAAACCACTACAAACAAAATGTTCCTAAAATCACTGGTTGTCAAAGTACCATTTTTAAAATAAGACACTGGGATAGAAGCTAGTCTGAGGCAAACTTTTGCATGCCAGTCAAGACCATTTGCAACAGTGCTGCAAGTGTTTCATGCTTAGTGATGAGTACAGAGGAAAGCAGGGAGACACCTCTGTGACAAGTGGACACACGAATCAATGTGCAAGCTCTTCTACTGGACAGAGCTGATGGGAGTTTTATGCCCTAAGCCATTTTTAGTGCAAGAACAGCAGGTGTAGTTAGAGCATTTTGATAATTCTGAAATTAAGACTTTAAATTTTACTTCAGTTTTGGTTTTATTTAATAACGCCAAAATTTTTAAAAGAAGGATTGAATGAAGCATCTCATTGCACAAACAAATCACATATATTTTTTCACCTGCCCAGCTTCATGACAATCTTTGGAATTGACAGAGAATATTTTTCCTGTTTCTACTGCTGCATATCAGTCACAATCACAGAATGGGTAAGGCTGGGAGGGACCACAGGTGGTCACATAGTACAACCTCTCTGTGCAGTCAGGGTCATCCTAGAGATTGTTACTCACGGTTGTGTTCAGACGTCTTTTGAATATCTGCAGTGAAGAAGCCACCACAGCTTCTCTGGGAAATCTGTTCCAGTGCTCACTCACCCTTAGAGTAAAGAAATTCTTGTCATATTCAGACATGTTCCAGTTTCACAAATCCTGCAGCAAACTTAGTGCAAGATAGGCATCAGTAAAAGGTACCACTAGACAAGGAGTAAGGACAATTTTCTAGGGCTTGAGTGAGTAAACTGCACATTTTGAGTGAAAAGGGTGTCAGTGTGGCATAATAAAGTACCATGCAAAGACACCCAGGGTTGTTGTGAAGGAAGCACAAAGGGTAAGTGAAGGACAGCTAGGGTAAGTAGAGAAGAGCTGTATTGACAGCCCGGAGGTGTTATGACTATACTGCTCCCAATCCCCAAACCAGTCCATTAAGAGCCAGCTTGAACACTGAGATGTACAGAAACCCACGTCAGACCCATGGTGACATGAGGAGAAAATCCATGGGGATTTACGGGATGCCAGCAAAGACACTCAAAGACAGATGTTATGTGATGAGAGTGGCAGGAAAGGAGGAGAGACATAGCATCTGCAGAAGCCTGTGCCTAGGGATCTCTGCATGTGGGGGGACATACGGAGCAGAGAGCACAGCAGGAGCCAGGGAAGGCCCCGACAACTGCTTTGCCTGAGAAAAGAAAAAAAAGAAAGGTGCCTCTTCCAGTGTGAAGGAAGATGCAGGGGCTGACGTATGGTTCCAGGGGTTACAAGTAAAGATAAAAGTAAGACTACAAGCAAAGCAAAAGATGGAACCAAGATATTATTCAAGTCATGAACTCCTGTGGCAAAGAAATGGTGGTGACATCAGTAATGGCAGAGGAGATAGGAAAAGCGAGCATGAGATCTCTGTGCCGATGGTATGACTCATCACTGTCCTTTGTCCAGTGAAAGGGAAACTGCTCCGCCATAACAGTAAAAAGCCAGAGGAAACATAAGCTGTGCACAGTAATCTGGGCGGGAACATGCATGCAGTCTTCTCCTAATAGCTGCCTATCAGTTAATCCTGCAATTTAGTATGGGGCCCACAAAACTGAGAAGATGCTAGTTATCCGGGTATAAAATACGCTCTTGAAATCTATGTGAGAAAATCCTCACCTTAAAAATACATCAATTTCCATGCCATTCTTTTATCTAAAACAATAGTGATATTTTCAAGAGATTTAACTTCCTGTAAAAGAAAGATAAAATTAGTCTTAGAATTTACAGCCTGTCACTAAGGCAGTAAGAAAACAGACACACAGCCTTGCCAGAACTGTTGGGTGTCTGGCTATTTTGGGCAGGCCCAGAAATCCCCATGCAAGTGGGTAATGGTCAGACACGTGCATTACCCCAGTAACAAGTTACACAGAATTACTATGAAGTCCTGGAGACTTGCCATGTTGAATACGTAAAACCTGAAAAGGCGTATTTTCTCAAACTTTGTATTTGCATATTTTCAAACTTAGGTAAAAGTGTATGCCAGCAAGTATGTGTATGGGTTTCAGATCATTGTCTGCAGTGAGACTGAAAATTTGCTGGGTTGGAAAATACATGTTTCTTTGTCTTCCTTCCAGCTTTTCACATCATTCTTCCATCTAATAGTCTCCTTCCACCAAAATTCTGACAGAAAATTTTCCAAGTATTTCAGTCCAGAATGTCTTCACAGCAGTATTTTGCACAGCTCTAGCCAAAATGCACATTCCCCAAGGAAATTCTACACTTCTAAGTGCTTTGGCCAGTCATCTAAACATCAAGGAGTTAACTCTAGACCCATTTCTGTTTCTTAATTCCGTTTCAGAGAAAATGTTAATCCTTTAATTATATAGCATGTTCAACTGATAAAATTACTTTCCTGTTGTTGAAAAGCTCCTTGTTATACTGAAGGCTTTTGATAAAACATGGCAATGGGAAAAAATACAGATCTGCTACTGACATGGTTTTTATATAAAAATTCAAAGAAACATGCAGTATTTTTAACGGGATTATTATGTAGCCACAGTGGTTTCCCACTATGTATAGCTAACGTCCTCCCTTCCCAGAACCGTAAAGCCTCATGGTAAGCAAGCTCTGCTATCAGAGTTGGGGATTTTCAGTCAGTGAAATGGAGAATTTTCAATTACATTGAACGAATTCAGCTTTTTGTCCCTAGTCCACCTCTTTGAAAATTGTGTTCTTTATCATGATAGTAAAGTTATAAGGGGCTTTAAACAGAGGAACAGGTCCCTCTGAGGGTGGATGGCTGGAAAGCACATGGCAGACACCATTGCATTCAACCTGCTGAAATTGTGCTCTGGGGTTTCAGGAATAGTTCCCTGAAGTTTTTTGGGGGGTTGGGGTTTGTTTTTTTTTTTGGTTGGTGGGGTTTTGTTTGATTGGTTTTGGGGGTTTTTTGTTTCGGTTTTTTTGTTCATTACGAAGGGATACAGATAAGAACAACTAGCAACATGGAACACTGTCTCCAAGTTAACTGCCCAAGAAACTGAAGTTACCTGCCCATCATTTCTTAATCCTGTATGCAGGGTAATCAGATCAAACCTCTCCGATCCAGGACCTTAGAGAGTCTTGTTCACTAATGTTGTCCAGAGCCTAGATCTGGGTGGAGCAGCACAAAAATGTAAAGCATAAGAAATATTTATTTGCAACTGGTCACTCTTGTGAAAGATAATGGTGAGTTTTCTACTGTGCACAAACATGTATGTAATCAGTTTCCAGTCTCCTAGCTCTTATCCCATTTTCTAACTGGGGGAAAATTTATTAAAAATTAGCACCGGATTAAGGTCCTACTGTCTAATCTTATTACATAGGGCTGAATGTGTTTCACACTAATAAGCTAAGAGGTTAGGACATTAATCTACTGTAAACTAAATGCTCCAATGAAATGTGAGAGAAGAGATGGTAAAGAGCTTGCAGTGCAGCTGACTTGCATTGCATGCTGTGCTTGTTAGTGAAGACAAAGTTACATGGTACAGACCATGTTATCTGTGCTTCAAAACTGCTATTCAAGCTCTTGGGTTTTGCTTCAAAATGTAGGGACTTATCCCTGAGTATACTAACAATGTCATTAAAATAATGCAACTTGCAACATCTTTTTGTTACTTACAAGCTCATGACATATCAGAGGGACGTCTTGACCAATGACAGAGATGGACAAAGAATAAAGGTGACAGGATAGAGCAAGTTGCATGTGGTTTGGGGCCTTGATTCTTGCAGCATGAATGTCTGATTGCTACTGAGTTATATATCAAACCTGATACTGCATGAGGTCTGAATTCACCAGTTACACACTGATGTGCATTGTGCAAACACAAGCATTACTTTCGCCTCTGACTCAAAAGCAGCACCTTTTATTTCCAGCTTTTTGAGATGAATAGGTGATTGCCTCATGGGTCAAGAGTGCAGGTAAACTGAGTAGGATCACTAGCATTCAGTTCTTTGCAGACTTGAGAACAACTTAAAAACTGGGATTAGCTCATCTACATGGTGCTTGGGACAGTGGTGCCAAAATAATGCTGGCAAAGCTCTTTGAGCTCTTTGTATTGATGATCACTGCTAGTGCATAGTACTACCACTGATCATCTGAAATTATTTTAATAACTACAAATCTCTATGCTATAACTTTGAAGAATAATCATAGGATTTAAATTGGAAGTGCTATGAAAACAGTAATTTTCTAGCTAAGCAGAACAAGTAGTATTTATTGTTCTTAAGTTTCTGTGATGTTTAACTCATCAGGAAGAGATTTTGTTATCAATACATAGCTCAGCAAAGCAACCTGTGTCACCAATAAAAAAAACAATTCCTTCCTCCTTATAAATGATGCAGCTAGAGGTATATTGGACATGATTCAGATTGAATGAAATCACAGAAAAACTTGAAATTAGAATAGTACTTCTTGTTCTTAAAAACAATTCCCTATGTGGATGTTAACCATGGTCCAAAGAAACGGGCCAAAAGTTAATCTCCAGATGTCACAGCAGTACACTGCATAACTTGGTCCACACGAAATATCCAGAGCCAGAGCCACAGCCCTTCTGAGGTCCTCTTCAGCATAATCCAGAGAGAAAAGAGAGCTTTAAGCTGATATCCAAGGGGACCTTTCCTGCAGAAAAATAAAGCAGATAAAGTGGAGCTCCTCAGCAGTGCATACTTGGCCATCATCTGCTTGTCATTGTCTTAAAGGGCAGGGAGTTTTTGTGGCAGCTCCGATTGAGACCACATGCAGAGCAGCCAGGAAGAGAGCTATCCTGGAAAAGACAGTCTTCTACTGGATGTAGAACAGAGGGCAGAAAAAGGCCCTGTGAGGGCAAAGGATTTGTGTAAACTCCTGCCCAGGAGAAGGGTTAGTGGGGGTATAAGTGCAGCCTTGTCTTCCCCCTCTGGCCTTAGTGGCTGAACTGGATCACACTGGTACACACTCAGTAGAGTTACTTACGCATTTCAGCACTCTCCAAACTAATGCTCAGGCTGTTTGAAGGACATGTTCTGGTGTTTGTCAGTAACATGAACTGAGATAAAGAGAAATAAAGAATTCACAGCCAGGGAAAAGATCCAGTAGTGACTTATGACTTAAAATCAAATCCACCCAGGCTCATACAACATCCTCTTAGCATGTCAGGCACACAGATTTGAGTAGTTTTATGTGGTGCTCATTGTATCTGCCTGCTACTGCCTCATTTTATTGCTTCAAAAGCATGTAAGCCTCTTCTTGCTACATAGGTAAGCAAACCCTGGATGGCATTACCCAGGGTGATGGGAAAGGAATGACTTAGTGGCTCACTTTACCACGAAACCAGAAGCCCGTGGTACAGAACAAACAAGCTCCAAAGTTAGGGCCTGTCAGTCAGATAGCTGGTGGACAAGCAACTCTTAAATGTAATCCAGACCTCAGAATAACCCTCACTTATACCCTTAAAAGTTCATAAAGTCCTGCCGCTGGAGAGCTGCAGTGAGCAGTGCCCCACTAGTGGGCGTGTGCTTCCTGCCACCTAGAGGAATCCCAGAAGGTTCCCGAAGGCTGGAAAATCCATGGTGCTAGAATTTCTTCCCCCCAAAGGGCACCTCAGCAGCTGGTAAAAAGAGCGGCTGCTTCTGCCACTGCCAGCCTCAGACTCCCAGGGGAGTGCGAACTGCTGAGCAGAAGCTTTCCAGGCACAAAAGAATTTCTAACCTCAACAGCAGTGCCAAGAAATAGACTCTAATCCCAGGCAATTAAGTTTACAAGAAATACGCAGCCCATGAGGGGACGTTTAAGTGTGGCCAGCAAGTTTTGTGTGGAGATTGGTTAATGCTCCTCCCTGCCCCAGTCCCTGAGAGATCCACAATCCAAAAAGAGCTATATACCTTCTAAATCTGGACACCAGATTTAGAATGCACTTGCCATTTTTCTGTGCCCCACCAGACTAAACTGGCTGTTCACAAAATATAAGAAAAACAGAATTGTTTTCACAAAGTACCGAGACAGCTTTCTGAGAAGGAACCTCAGCTCCCGGTTCATGTTTGGCAGGAGTGATACAAAAAGCTGGATAGAGGAGCTGGGGTGTAGATTTCCTATTAGTTAATAGGGCCATTAGCTTGAGGGCCTCTGCAGTATTTTCCTGACATATCAGACGTACATGTAAATCTGCCATGGTGGAAGACGTCAGGGCCTCCTCTCTCCTAGTTAGAAGTTGGTGACAAGAAGGATTTAAAACAATCTATCACTGCTTGCAGAGAGCAGAACCTCTAAAGAAAGGGTGTGCTCATCTGCAATTACAATGGCCAGCTGTAATTCATTGCTGCATGTGGTTGAAGTGCCAGCTGACACCTGGCATGTCAAGTGCAGAGGTGTTTCAAATGGGACAGCCAAGTGCCACCTGGCAATGATGCTGCAATGATGCAAGCCAAAGTGGAAAGTGGGTGGTGGTTGGCTGTGACAGGACACAACCACAGGCCTGAAACAGTGAGGGAACTCAGGAAGGCGATGAGAGTCTGGAGCTAGAACTATGTAGGCATGGAGACTGGGCATGAGGATTTAGGGAAGCCAGTGATGTAGTGGGGTGGGGGCTGGGCCAGGAGGCTGGGGCAGGGTTGAGATATAACAGAGGGCAATGGAAGAAGACTAAGGAAAACAGAGCAAAAAACTAACTCGTGGACTGGGTGAGGGAAAGCTCTTCTCAGGGAGCCTCCCTTCCCACAACAGCTCATCCCACTGGCCACTCCAACCTCCAGAAGACTGGGGAATTGCAGCATCTGCTGCTGAACCTCCCTTGCTGGCAAACCTGCTGGGGAAAGGATGAGCAGTGTGAAGCCAAGGGGAAGCTCACGGCTGTGAGAGGGGGTGCATGTTTGCTTCAGACACCACAGAATTCCCTGCATCTTCTTGTCCCATCATTCCTCTTCTTTTTGCTACATTCATCTTACTTCAGCATGGGCTTCACATAGGGAGAACAATCTGCAACTGCCATCGGTTACTTCATTTGCAAAATTGGCAGTGGTTTTCAAGCACTTAGGGACACAAGTTTTTTAACTAGAAGGAGCTTTTCAGCTTCATTACAGAGTGCCATGGTCTGCTGTTACAGTTGACCCAAATGGCTGCAAAGGTAAGCATCTGATTTCTCAACACCCGAAGTACATTTCAAGTTTTGAAGCAGAAGGTGACGCTCATTTTGAATTAGTCATAAGTAACATAGAGGAGCTATTTCACCTAGGAAAAGGACTCAAGCCACCAACTAGCAGCAGCTGTTACATTTAGTTTTGACACCCAGGAAAGGAATTTGAAAGAAGCAGTATTTTATAAAGGGCAGACTTCACTAAAATTCAAAGGTAATTACAAAAGACTGATAGCTTAAAGGGAGTAAAACCCCTAAAAGTAGTTTAGATATGAAAGATGACGACTGAGACTCAGAAAATGTATCTACAACCAAGGAAGAAAGGAAACCAGAGAGGCAAAAGCCTTCCAGTGTAATGAAAGCAGTAGAGTTCTTTGAAGAGAAGAGAAAGTCTTCAGGATTTAGAAATTTAACACAGATGAAATCAACAAACAAGAATATAAATTAGAGGAGGAACTGTGAAAGAAAATTGTTAAACTGGATTTTCCATGGCAAATAGTATAAAGCTTAAAAAGAAACACTAGCAGATCATTTAGGTGTACCTGACTCAGCAAACCCATGAAAGAGATGGGAGATGTCTGATGCCTGTTAATGAGGAGATGTGCAACTTCTTTGCAGTTATCTGTACTGCTTCAGTAATGTCAATGAAACATCTGCTAAGATGGAGGTGTCAGAATAAAAAGTGGAATTAAATTTGTCATCTGAACAGTTCTAGGTGACATACATCTGAGGTTTATGACAATGATCAGGAATAAAGGTAACAAAAAAGGTCAGACAGGCAACAAAAATAGCAGTTACAGTCCAGTAGGTTGAAGAGTATATAATGTATCTGTATTTAGGCCATAAATAATAAAACATGCTTATCCTATAACCACTTGCATTATATCACTGCTAGAACAGCTAGAAATAGTTTGCTTCTTTTTGTGTGCATTTAGAAGTCTGAGTCTAGATTCCTTCTCAATTTAAGAATGATCTTGATTTATGAGCATGACATGATACCTTACAGAGGTGAGAAGAACCCTTCTCAGGCTGAATGCTCCTAGAGCCCATCATCCTCTTTGGGACGTTGATGCCCAACCTTTGAGTCCACTTTTCTTCCTACTGAAAGAAAAGGCATTCTACCTTAAAACTGCCAGAGAGAAAACTTGCAAAAGAGAGTCTCCTATAGCTTTGGATTCCATTACTTTTGTGTTAAGGTTTTTCTCTCCTCTTACTACTAGTTTTTCTTTAAGTCTAGTCCTTTACTATTTAGTTGGTGGTTTATTTTCAATTTTTTGATCACAGTGTCTCCACTTCCCTCTTCTTGCCTTTCTTTCTCTCCCCTGCCAGCCTCTTTCCAAACTGAGAAATGTCTTTCTTTCCTCTTTGCAGAGTCTGGTACAGTAATGAATAGATAATGGATAAAACATCCCACTCTCACTGTCTTTTCCCGGACTCCAGCACAAACATCACTTGGGTAATGGTCTGTGGCATCATGCTCTACCCTTCCTTGCTCTCTGCTGCTTCCCAGGATGACATTCCAAGCTGAATTCTCAGACTTGCAATCTCTAAATCTCACCCAGATTCCTGGCTTGCTTTTTTCTCAGCTGAACTAATACATATCCATCTAGCCTTGCAATCTCACTGCTGTCTCCATCTCTCAAGTTTTCCATGAAGCCACACGTGTAACCTAATTCCGCTGTCAGTAGGGCTCGTTCAAAACAAACTCTCCTGGACCAGCACTCCTACGTGGTTTGGAGCCGATTTTCGTTTATGCTACAGTTCAGTGTAAGCCAGAAGCAACGTGCTTTTGTGCAAACACTAATGCAGTTGTGCAGATACAGGCTGTGTTAATGTGCTTATCTGTGTGAGCCTCGCACATCCCGTGGGAGACTCAGCTGGGCAGCAGCCAGCAATGGCAGCAGCAATCGGATGCAGGCAGGAAGGCAGCAGTGGGAGGGGGCTGATGTCCTTCTCCCTCTGCCTTCCCTTTCAGTGCAACCAGCTAGGGGAGCCTAGGCACAATTTAATCTTTCCAGTACATATGAGGGCTTGCTCTTTGTTTCCCTGCAGTCATGTTTCTGAGGAGTTATCCTTCTCTGGTAGCATGCATTGAAACCCATGACTTGGTTCTCTGCAGGCTTTAGGGGAATATGTCATCACACCCACATAATATCCCAAAATGTCAGAGGAACAAAAGGACACAAACAGCAAGAGCATTCTCATGCCTCCATTCCAAGCATGCAGTTCCCATTCACAGCTCTGGATCTGAAAGCTCCCTGGCAAGCATCCTTTTTACATTTTACACCCACTGATTATGGGTGTGGGTGTGTGTGTGTGTTACTGCAAATACCCAGTGAGAGCCCATTTTTTTTGGATGAGAGAAGTCTTCTGAACTGATACTTTGGAAGCCATCATGTGATGTTAGCCAAATGCTAACATTATTTTGCTTCGCCCACATACTGCTGGAAGCCAGAAAATGAGGCAGCTGCCTGCTGCTGCTGTAAGTTTGCCAGGCTGGCACTGCAGCACTTGCAGCCTGCCATCAGCTCCAACCAGCTCACAGGTAGCAACAGGCACACATAATTCACATTTATGCCTCAAGAACAAATTGAGCTCAGCAGTTCTGAGGCTTTCAGCAAAATTCCTATACAGCCTTTTGTTTATTTGCTGAATTAGAAATATACTTGTAGAAAGAGCATCAATTTAGGATGAAATGTGTACATATTTCAGGATAAAAGAATTTCATTAAAACTGAAATATCACTAAGTGGCACAACCTCCCTCTTTACCAAATAAAATTTTATGTATTTTTCTTTTCTACTTTTAGTTCAGCCAGGTATGTTTTGGGTTGTCAAGATTACGTGGGATTTAGTGCCCTTCAGACAGTCCTGGTTCCCCAGCTTTTTTTTTTATTCTTACCTAAAAAAATGTTTGAATAACAAATAAATTAAGCCATTTTCCCCACTATTGCTGATGCATGTGGCTCACCTGGTATTTGCATTTCTGACAGGATTCTACTGTTGTGTCTCTTCTGGGCAGGATATTTTCAGAAATTAGACAACAGGAAGCAATTTAGTGAGGTTTATCCCAAGAGCTCAAAGACTGGAACACAGCTTTTTAATGACTTTGAAAAGAGAATTTCTAGATATCAATCATGCTGACAGTTCTTTCTACCAGAGAGTTTTAATAGTCCATAAGGTTCCAATTTGTCATTATTTTTTTAATCCTTCTTTAAAAAACAAACTTAGTCATTTTGGAAATAGTTGTGGGTAGTACTAAACAATGTTTCCAAGAGAACATCTTTCCTAAGACATCCAACCAAACATGTGAACAGAAGGAGAAATCATTTCAGTCTTTAGTTCCTTAATAGCACATTTTAGAAAGAAAAAAGCATAAGCCCCAAATTGCTGTCACTACTGAAAGAGGTATGAAACAGCTGAACACCATACTTTGAGACAGATTTTTCTGCACACTTTTGCAGCCATGGGCCAAGCTCTGAGCAGACACAGTCGACCAGAGGTTCCATTCCTATAAATCAGCCTAGTTCCAGACAAATCACCAGAACTGCCCCAGGACACACAAGAAGAGGCCTGGAACCTTGGTATCTCATAAACATACATTTCAAGCATGAGATTATTGTGTGCTCTGAGTTCTGAAGGAGAGGGAGGAGTATTTTGAGGGATGACAGAAGGAAGAAGTGATTGTAAAAGAGAATAGCAACATCTTCCAAATTCTCAAGATTCAGTAGTCCTTCCTTCAGGTTAGACTTCCAACTCTTGAGTCTGTCCCATGCAACTGCAACAAAGGCAACTGTTGGTGCTCCTTCCTTAGAAACCTTCTGGGACCACTTGACTGCCTCCACATGATGAATTATAGAAATAGGCTAGCTGTTCCCTACAGCACTGTCCTGTAGTAACAGCAACATAAATCCACTGACTTTCAAAAAGCTACATTTGGTATACACAGCCCTATGGTGGCAGGGAGGGAAAGACTCGATGAATGGTTTATTTTATTTAAATTCATCCTTTTCTGTACTGAGACAGTGCTCCAGGATAAAGTATCTTCAGATATTATTAAGTCTATCTTCACAAAGAGATGCATAGGACGTGCAGGTTGGAAGCAAGGGGGAAACAAAAGAAACACCCTTCGAAGGGAAATATCCTCAGACCCGTGCACACAGATCTAAACCTGAGGACTGTGTTTTTGTCCTGCACGCTGCAGCCAGAAGTCGAAGGAGCACAGTGGCCTTCCAGACTTACCTCTAGGGATTTAAAAACCAAGGTGAAACCTTGCAACTTTATTTCTTGTCGTAAGTGCCAAAAGCTTTTTCACCATCTTCCTTTAGCGAAATCAGTTCTTAAGCCATTTTTACATTTTCATGTAGATATTGATCAATCGTATTCTCAAGGCACTGGAAAGATTTCTCTTGGCTTAACTAAGGGTTAGATCATGCCTTTAAAAATGCATCAGTGAGAAAAAATTCAGGGAAAAAAGAAAGCAGAGACAGACAGGAAGTGATTTCAAATTTTGTTGAGTTTTGAATTTAAGAAGAGAAATTATCTTCAAGAGCAGATAACTTTCTAGCAGATTCCCTTTTCAAAGAGGGCTTAGCAAAAACTTGGAGAAGGGAGCACTGGGAATGGCAGTCACAACACTGATGCCAAAGGCCTTACACAGGTGGTGCTGCATTTGAGAATCCTTCTCTAGATGACAGGACACCAAGAAACACTCTTGTATTTCTTGTTTGGGCAGCTATTAGTAAAAACAGCATATTGTAACTGGACAGTCATTCACAGAGTTATGGAATCACAGAACCATCTAGACTGGAAAACACCCTTAAGGTCATTGAGTCCAACTATTAACCTACCACTGCCAAGTGCACACTAAACTCTGTCCTCAAGTGCCGTATCTACACATCTTTTAAACACCTGCAGGGATGGTGAATCAACCACTTCCCTGGACAGTCTGTTCCAATGCTCCATAACCCTTTCCATGAATAAATTTTCCCTAACATCTGACCTAAATCTCCCTTGGCGCAACTTGAAGCTGTACATATACATATATACAATTTCAATTCTCAATGACAACTGAAAACTGGTAAAGGGCTGGAAGATGGTGTTCACCTGTCTACGCTGTTCCTACACCACTCCTGCTTAGTACGGCACATTCTCCATTGATAACAAGTTTAACAGAAGTTTGAGAGTTTTCTTTTCCCAGTAGAGGCAAAACATATAACTTTGTGTATCCTTTATCTCAGACGTTAGAGCAATGGGATACTCTGGAGCAAGTTAGTTGCTTGAGCTTCCCATTTTTTGGACAGTGGTGTAAAGGCAGCATGGGCCTTTAGATGGATGTAAATACCACATCCAGCTTTGACAAAGGAAACATGACAGGCAGTCATGTGGACACCAGACTCAGAGAAGCTATAGTCATTCACAGTTTACAAAACTATTTCTATTTACAGGATGAACAAAAGGCCTGAGTGTCTTTGTGTGATTTACTGGTTAAATAACACCTGTTAAATACCTGTTTGCTAGGGTAAGTAGCCAATATGATCTTCAAAAACCAGAAGTGCCCTGGTTCTAAAAAGCTGAAAAGTAGCCACATTTGTACTATTTTTAGTACAAGAAATGCCATTGTGTCTAAATCCACTTAACTACCTAAGTAATATTCTTTAACTTGAAAATCCAATTCATTTTACACTTAATAGGTAGATGCAGCGAAAATTTCAGACATAGCAGCAGACATGGCATTTGTAGCTAATTAAGGAAAACTGGATTGAGCCCAGATGTGGATTATGCAAAGTGATTACTGGTGTTCTTTAGAAGCTGATAATTTTGAAAGCATTTCCTTGTGTTTGTTCACTTTTTCCAGTAAACCAAGATAAAAAAGATTCTGAAGGGAAGAAAATAGGTTTCTACAAAGTAAAACTGTCAGTGGCAATTATTTCCATCATTTCAAATTGACATGTATGGTAGTTAACGATTGGGTCACAGCCATTCTTTCAATCAAAACTTGTTTTTTAGCTAATCCAAAGTAAGCACTGCATATAGTTTTCAAGCATGGAGTGACATTTAATGTGGAACTCCACACAGTCATTCCCAGTGGAAATGTCTGTGAAATAGTAATATTTCATTTGTGCTGGGAAAAAACAGGCAACATAATAAGCACTAATTGTTAATGGTAAGACTGTACTATGTTTAGTTCCAGTAAGCTGCTGAAATGAGTGAAGACGTTTGTCCAGTAAGAAGCCAGTCAACCTGAGGAAAAGAGACAGAAACAGAATTCCTAAAAGAAAGAGTGCCAGTGCTGTGTGAGGACCTTTGATACAGCATCAAAAGATGTGTTGCACAAATAAGCAGCAAAATAATCTCCTTTTAAATATCCTTTTGAAAGAAATTTTATTATAAGACTTTCTGATTGCTTATCAAATTGCCATCAAAATATTGGGGTGGAAACTGAAAAAAAAAATTAAGCAGTTTGGAAATCAATTTATGCTGATTTTGTGGTGGGAAACTTGCCCATGTGCTTGATTTTACAAAGCTGAGAAGTGGTTTGGCAGTATCCATAGTAGCTTCTGCTTTCTTTCTTCTTCTCTCAGTTTGTAAGGTCTACTGATCTTATTGTTAAATACTAGAATTTGGCATAACTTAGAATTGAGTAAGAAAGTTTCCAAAGAGAAAAAGTGTCATTCTGCAATGCAATCATTACAAATTAACATGATTTTTAAAACCAATATGCCCCTTCTGGGTTTTTGTAATCATCTGTTGAATTACTGTCCTCTATTTGTTGTAGTTATGTTGACAAATATTGCAGCGTAAGTATAAAATGTATTTTGATTATGAAACAGATGAAATTCTCCATTTCCATTCTGCCACAGTGAACTAAATTGGACTCTCTTACATTTTCTGTTTCTGTCCCTAAAGACATTTAGGATGATTATTGTCCTATAAACAGAAGGAGTTTTTACACTCCACAACTTCTCAGGCTACTGTCCCTGGTAGCAGAACATAATTTGCAATTCTCATTCCCACCAGTCACCTCCACCCTGTTAAAGCCCCGGGACATCCCTGCAGCACTTGGTATCTGTGCCCACATTGTATCTGAGACCCTGATAAAGGATGGCATAACCAGATGTGCACCTGGTGGGTGCCAAGTATAGAACCAGCGTTTTGGGCTGGGGCAGTGTGGAGACAAGCGAGACAGTGGAGCAGACATCCATGAGACAGTAGATGCTCCTTCACTTCCCACTGCAGTGGTGTCTTGGGGTGACTTTATGATGTTGTATCCCCTGTCACCTCTCTGTGCCCAGACATGAACCTTGTGCCTTTCTGTGCCCTTAAAACTGGGTCTGAGAGAAAGAAAAAAATAGCCAGATGAACTTTTCAAAGCAGTTGTGTGTTCAAGGACACGGAGATTGCTGCTGCTGCTGTAGAGTGGAGGAAAGCACCTTCCTGCTTTTCAGCCAGCTCTCTGCTCTGTTTTCTCCGGAGAGAGATGGAGAGTTGGACTTTCTTTTCCCTGGGACTTTGGCTTCTTCTTCTTCTTCTTTTCTTCTGGAACTGTGCAACAACACCAGAAGATCATCTGGGAGGCCCAGAGGGGAGCCCACACCGACCCAGCTCCAAAGAGAAGGAGAGAGACCACATCCACAGAAGGACTTTAAAATCTTCCCGGGTTTCTCTCCACAGCAAGAGGTTTTATTATTTAGCACTATTACTCTTTTCCTGTGTGTTTTTTAAATAGTTTTTTTCCCTTTCACTTTCCTCCGAGGAATATTTCCTTCCCGAACTTGGTGGGGGAGGGGTGGCTGTAACCTGCCTTCTAAGAGAGGATGTTCAAATTTGGACGTTCCTCTGAATTTTGTCTCAAACCGGGACAAGTGGGAAAAGCAGCCTCTGAGTTTGCAGCCAAGGAAAGAGGTTAGAAACGGATGCAGACAGTCTGCTGAGTGCAGTGCAGCAAAAACTCACTACTAGTCTCAGTATCCCCAAAGCTCAACTGCTGTCTGCTTCTTGGAGGAACTACAGAAAAAGATGGTTTTAAAGAAAACAAGTCTGTTTTGGGGGTGTTTCCCACAAATTCTTTTTGAACAAGACAAGAGCATCATGACAAAAACCACAAAGACACTTGTTTGCCACTTAGGGAAGTGATGAAAACTCAGTCATCTGGGAGATTTTCAGCTAGTTCTGGACAAGATGAATGTAAGCGCAACTGGGTCTTGGAGAAGCAGGTTGGTGGATGACAGTGTCTGCTTCCTGTAGTATTCTTATTAAGAGGAACAGCAGCAGGCAGGAATTATGAAAAGCTGCACACTGTAGACATTTGTTGAGATTCAGAGCAGAACTGCATTAAAAGACTTGCTAGCAAAAAGGACTTTATCATGTTATATAAGGCCAAAACACAGACATCTGGGAAAAAAAAAAAGTAGTAGTGGCAGGGTAATAAATAATTATCTTACACAGGACTGACCTAAGCTTAATCAAAGTGAGTGTGGATGGAAGAACTGGAGATTTAATGAGCTATATTTCATTTGTGAGCATAACTATTGTCCTCACAGTGCTGGACTCACAAAACTGCACATATAAAATACCATCAGAAAAAACAGGAAAACTATACTCATTAGTCTGATATAGAGCTCTTTCCTTATACACAGTCATATGCTGTTTTTCCATGCACTCATAAACCATCTGCTCTGTTCTTTGCTTACATTTTGGCCTCAGCACAAAACAGCTTTTATTTTCACAGTTGAATATTCCCAAACACAGCAATATAAGTGGGAGAATGTATTGGTAGCTGTGTATGTTATCTGTTTACGAGATCAAGAAATAAACTTGTCTGTATAGATAATACTGCATTCTAATCATATTATTAAAACCTTGATTATAAGTTTCCTAGCCTATTTTCACTGCTTGCAGGAACAGAAATTTTAAAAGTGATTAGCAGGAAAGAAAGTTAAAGGTAAGGTTGATTTTAAAGCCTTACAGTTTCAATAACTTACAGTAGTATTAGTATCAGATAAAGATGTTTCTAGGAAAGCACAAGAAAAAATTCTGCTCTGATATCCATCCTTGCAATACCAGAATTTAGCTCATAACTTTTACCTTGATAACATCTTAGAGACTGAGGCTGCAGCACCAACTAATGACTCATTCCTATACAGAGCTCTTAAAAAAAAGTGCATGGCTTCATCATAAGTGCCAAGTATTTCTTCACAGTCTTTCATTTGCTTAGTCAGAGAGATTTCTGTAGGTAAAATAAAGGTGTGTTTTCCATGTGGATGCAGTGGTATCCACATAAATCCTACAAAATACAGTGTAGTGATGAACACAGTCCCAAAGTATTCGGGGTCTTCTAATCTTTATTCTGGGAGTACATGAGAAGGCACAGCAAGGTGCCCTTTGAGGGGTATGCACAAGATCTCCAGGATCTCTTGTGAGCCACATGACTTTCAGACAACCATTCTCAACTACAGTTCCCTTCCTCAGGAGACCCACCAATGCTATGTTGGTTTCCTCAGTCCCAAAACCCCTGACAATGCCCTTGCCCCACTCCCCCAGCTGAGATCTGACATCCCCTCCACTCACCTCCCATCTACAGCAAGTCCCCCTTGAAGCATCAGCGAGATCAGGCCTCAAGACTTCTTCCCAGAATTTGCCAAATGCCAAATTTCAGATGGTTTCAACTCAAAACCAGGAATCTGACCAGATTTTCTTGAAAACAGGCCCAGTTTCATTCAAAACGTGTTACAGACTTCAAGAAACAGAGTCTGGGTTTTGACTTTCTTGTGAAACTTGAAACCACATGTGTTCCGCGTGGTTTAGGTTTTTGTTGTGAATATCTTACACAGCTCTATGGGAATAGCCTTTTCTTGTGGGCTTTTAGCATTTCCTATCCCAGCCAGAACCATAAAAAGCAAAGGCTGGAAAATATGAAAACTTCAATTATGTGGAAAAAAAGGGGGACTTAACTTTTTAAACCTCAGACAACGTTTGTGTTCATTTAGAGTGCTGAGTGAAGTTTTGAATTAATTCATGTTTTATTTTAGCTGTTAGCCTTAATTAGGTGCATTCAGGAGAAATCACTTCCCCTCTAATATAAAATCATGGAGCTTGTGACACATGGAAATTATAAACACTTTGGAGTGACTTGGGAGATGGGTGTTGGCTTTGCAACAGCCGAAGAGCAAATATTTACAGTACATTATGCTTCACTTCACTTCTAAATTATTATCTTCCCCTTTGGAATAATCTATTTGCCAAAGACAGATTTCTACTAATGTTAGTGCCCTCTTCATCCATTTTTTTGCAAACAATTATTTTTCCTGCATTTATATATTCAAATTTCTTGCCCTTGCTCTCTGCAGAGTCAAATTAAAACTGAGGAAATTCTTAATTTGTCATCTCTTTTGTCCCTGAATCACACTGTGGCTTCTGACAAACTGTTACACTTCTGTGAGCTTGTCTTTCTTTTTTCAGACTAAAAATACTTAACTTCCCAGCAGAGATATTAATTAATTAATCTCCACAATAGGATATTAAAATATAAATTGACATGTAATGTTAATTAGTGGCATCATAATGGCTTATTCCAAAAGCCCAAAGAAGCTGTTACTTTACAGATTACTTAAATTAATGCTAAAATATTCCCATGTTTGGTCTCACAGGGCTCATTTATGGGAAATTAAATATAACAAAAGTAATGCTATGACATAAAGGAGAAGAAATAATTACATATGCCATTTTTATTCCTCTGATATAACTTCTCCAGTGCATGACGTGCTATTAGGTTTTGCAGTAAAAGTGCAGCAACCTGGCTTTGCGCTTACAATAGCTAAAACCATCTGCGTACGTGTAAAACCTTTGCTGGCAGGTTTCCATGTGCGGTTCATGCATTCCTTCGCCTGTGTAATTTGAAGCTGTCAAAAACTAATTAAATAATTATGTGGTTGTTACTGCAGCTGTGTGTATTCTTCATTACGTTATAAGGCTGCGGTTTGAGGCACTCTCCTGCTTTAGGTTTCAAAATATTAGTAATGGAAGGTGTGTTGTCACTGCATGTTCAGCTACTGCCAGAAAAAGCAGAGAGGGAAGGGAACAGCCTTTCATGTCAGTCTATCATTACACTTCATACTGTATGTTCCCTCTATGCAGCACAGAGGTGAAAATACAAATTGACTTCTTGCAGCCCTTTCTTGTTGGGCAGAATTTGGCATGGCCTGTCCTGAGTACAAGACAGAGGAAAGCCCCTGCAGTACTTCCACTGTGGATGGGTGCATATCTGAAGTCTGTGTGTTGTTCTGTAGTGCCTCTCAGCCTGGCGAGGTGATCTGGAGGCTGAGAGCAGAAGAAGAGAGAGGCTGTGGAGAAGACCACTTCATGGCCTCCTTGGCCAAGAAGGACACTGCTATCAGTCATGCTCTTGACTCACTCCCTGACCCCAAGGAAATTACTCCCTGGGGCCCAGCTGCCCTACCAGTAAATCATGGATAACTTTGTATTACCTCCTCCAAGAACATATCAACAGAATTTGTTAATGACAGTGATTCAGCCTGATCTCAGACTGAGGGTGCTACACAGATGCAATACAGTATAACAATATTCTGTCACTGTCAGTGATGTTAAATTACCACATCACCGCTCAATAGCATTAGATTTTTAGTTGACGAATAAGGAGCTGTCACTGCAATAAAATAATCTCTAGTCATTCCTCCCAACCCACTGTTGGAAATTATTCTTGTATGCCGAAAAACATGGCTACTATTTGCATTGAATAAAATAGGGTATATGAGTATGAGGAGTCAGCCCTGCCCACAGGGTGAAAGAAAAGGGTAGCAGTCCCAGTGAAAAAAGCATCTGAGATCTCTTCACAGAGGAAGACATTTCTCAGGACTATTTAATGAGGCCACTGACATGGCTAAATCCAGGTAGTGCTGCTCTTTCCAGACCAAACCAGCCCATATCAAAGATGCCACTGCAACAAAAGACAGGCCCTGTTTGCACATGCAGTGTACAATTTACAGTCATCTTTTGGAGGAACAGTGAGTTACTGCATCAGCAAAGCTGCATCATGCAGAATGTCTCCAATTTATTATATTTTTGGAGCAACTTTACTTTTGGTAAGTTTTTCCTCTTATTTATGGAAAGGTCTCATCATCTGAAGTTGTCTGCTTGGCTGAATGTTCAAAATACTAATAATGTTCAAAATACTAATAAAGGGAAAATTCCAGATGCTAATTTTCTTAATATGATACCCACAGTACAGTACATGAGTGCAGATGTCTTCCTTCTAATGTCTTCAGAGGATTTATCACTATCAGTCTAGATGCCACACTGCCTTCCCCAGTGCACTTGGCAGACATGACAATGTTGTTTAAAATCATATATGTTATCTCTAGCAGCCTTTTTTCTAGAGCCTTTCACAGACTTGCCTTCAGAAAGCTTATAGGTGAGTCACAGTAAAATTCCTGAAAGCTAAAATTAAAAGAAAATAAGCTACTTTTCTGAAAACCCAAGCTGGAAGCTAATGATCTTTCCAGTTTTCAAGAGATGCCAGACAGCAAGGCGTGTCTTTGGGTCCCTCTTGTGGTCTGGCAGCAACTAGCTGTCATCATCAACATACCCTTGCACGATCCCAAACACACCAACACGCAGGGAGACACGCATGCTCCCAGACACATGGCCAGATCCGGCACAGCCAAAGGAAGTGAAAAGGTGCCAGTAATCCGTGGACCATGTCCATTTCTTATCCTTACCAAAACTGTTGAAATTCCAGGGAAATACTATGTAGTACAGTGCTATTCCATCTTCTTTTGAACCCTTCTTTATTAATAAATAATATTTATTATGAAACTACTGTAGATTACAACACAACATGCATAAAGCGTATCAGGACATGACTGTGTTTCAGATAATTTCCAGATATACATCCAAGAAAGTATATTTGTGATTTTGAATAAATGTATACTCAAGATTTTGTGTATTCAAGATTTGTATACGGTATATTTCTGTAATCAAGATTTTGAAGGCACTCTTCTTCTGAAGCATAGCCTTTGAGATTACTACAAAGAAAAGTTTGTTTGGGGTAATATAAATTTAGTTTTGGGAGCATCTTTTGAAAGATTAAAATATGATAAATAACCTTATCTACTCTTTCTGAGCTCCAGCCTGTTGGCAGGATAACAGCCTCAGAAACAACTTCAGACATCTACGCTGTAGCTTGAAATCACAAACTCGGGGAAGACAAGAGAAAGATGGAGTGAGAAATTTCTCTTTAAAATGGATGGCCCTGGCCAAAGCAGCAAGCTCTTTTTGGTGCCTATCTCCATCCAGCCACCAAGAGGCAACACAATAAAGGCATATGCCATCAGGCCCTGTGGACAAGGTGTTCCAGAGGAGCCTAAGTAGTGTTGTTTCTCCCTCCACCTGCTCTCAGTACTATTGCAGATCCTCAGAAGGCAGAAGAGGGTCGAAGAGATATGAAGCAACAGCTGGGCAAAGAAACCAGTGCAACATCTGAAGTCATAAAGAACAGCAGCATGTGGGATTGGAGGAACATGTGCTAATGAAGGAGGCTCATCCCAGACAAAAAGGCTGCTTGTTGCAGCCCTGCTTTCACCATCATCCAGCAGCTTGCACTGGTCATATCCATGTTCAACTTTGCTAACTAGTGGGAAATATGGACAACTTCGCATCCTTTTTACTGCCCAAGTACCTGTCACCTCAGGGCCTCAGAGGTCTCCCACCTCTCCCAGATACGTGTGCAGCTTTGACCATGTTCCTAAAAAAAATTTCCTCATATGGCAGTCATCCTTCCTTGCCCTCTGAACAGCTCCCCAAAACTGCCAGAGACTCCTCTGAGCCCCCTTCTCCTACCTCCAACTGATCCCTCCCAAATTTCTTCACCTACCTGCACCATCAGGTACCTCCCCAGCATCAGGTCTAACACTACCAGAAAACTGCGCTTTTCTACCCCCAAAAGTTACCTTGCTTTCACCCATAGGGAAGTAAAATTCAATTTTGCCTGTGCTGCAGAGAAACCTTAAACTACTCAGAGTTTATTTATAATGTTGGCTCCCTGTTACTTGCCACAAAGGAACCGTTAAAGGAAGAACCGATTTTCTCCAGACTAAGGGCAAATGTACTAGTACATATGTCAAACATCCATCAGTGTAGTGTGAAACAACTTGCGTCTCTGATTTTGGCAACCAAACTCCCTACACGCTTTTCTGGAAACTATAAATAGCAATATATCAATATGTTCAGACAAAACCTCATTGTTTCTTTCCAAACAATCCTCTAATCCACATACCTAGTGACCCAACATTAGAAAGACAATCTTAAAGCTTTAGGCTTAAGACTGTCCACTTTCCTAGCTTCCCCATTTCAGAAATATTTACATCTTCCTACATTCCTGATATACTCAAGGGGCTTTTAAACTTGCCTAAATACAAATAACTTGATACATGTGAAAAGATAATACAATATATTTCTAACCCTGAACAATCTGTAACACGGGACAATGCATATTTTGATAGGCATTTAAAAACGAACAAACAAACAAGTAGAATTAGTCTTCTATGCATTATTGTTGTCCTGCTTCCTTTTAGAGGAGAACCAGACCTTTCCCACATAAAGATAATGTGCCTGTACTGCTTGGAAAGCCAGCCCATTAACAGTGCTAACAATTCTTAAATGCCAGAATTATACAGTTAAGGCTGACTGGAACTAAACCCGCATTTCCTTACACGTCACCTGCCCTCTTAAGAATACACAGGTTTGAAAGGGGAAACTAGTCCAAAAATGTTACCTTATTCACTAGTTCTTTTTATTCCTTGATCTACTGCTTTTCAAGAGAGTGGATCTCGTAAGTGGAGTGAAGATTGGCAGACGCCTTGGCCACAGACACCACAAAGTGATCAAGTTTAAAATCTCTACTGACAGAAGGAAAAGTGCCAGCAAACCCTCAACTCTGGACATGAGGAGAGTAGACTTCAGGCTGCTCAGGGAATTAGTAATCAGGTCTCCGGGGGAAAACGTTTTTGTAGGCGTTGGCATCCATCAGTGCTGGTCACTTCTTAAACATCACGTCCTAAGAGCTATGTCAAATGTCACCCAAATGTCACCGATGAAGCTGGAGAGGCAGAAAACCAGCTTGGCTGAGGAAGAATCTTCTCTTGGAAATAAAGCAAAAAAGGAAGGTGTATGCCCAGTGGAAGCAAGGTCAACTGACACAGGAAGAACAGAGAGATGCTGCTTGCCACTATAGAGGGAAAATTCATGCGGCCAAAACTCAGCTGGAGTTGAAGCTGCCAGAACTGTGGGGAACAGTAAAAACAGTTTTTTCAAATATAATAGTGACAATAGGCAGTGTAAAATAACATCAGCCCATTACAGGATGAGGATGGTCACCTCACAAACAGGGACATGAACAATGCAGAGATATGTAATGCATTCTCTGCCTCCCATCTTCAACACAGATGTACTGTTCTGGGTTAGGTTTCTCAGGGAATTTCTTCCCATTTGATGTCCGGAAGATGGTGAATGGACAGTGATTAAGACACAAAACGACTAGCCAAGTGCCTTGACACACCGCTGAAATGCTTCTGGGGGAGGAGAGGAATGGGGGTTTGGCAGTTTTTCGCTGGGGGTGAGCAGACTTTGCCCCGCTTCGAGGGGAGATGGCTGTGGTTCTGGCTGCTGGACTGCTCCTGCCCAGGGGCTCGGTTCTGCTGCAGAATTCTCCTTGCTGTCTGTTGGTGAACCCGCTGCTTGCAACACCTGCCATTGCCGGCAGACCCTCGCCGTCTGCGTGAGTGTTTCAGGGGAAACCGGGCCCCCACCTCCTCTCTCCGAACAGAGGGTCCCTGCTGGTGGTTGACTGGAACCTCACCGGCTGCCGTTGCCAGGATACTCGCACTGTACACGTGAGCGCCCGGGCAAGCCGCTCTCCCCACACACACACCCCGCCGCTCTCTCTCTTCCCGAGGCCGCCATTACCCCTGAGGGGGCTCAGGGCTCGCACCGGAGCGCCCCCTGCCGGCTGCAAGGGCGCCGCTGCAGCTATCGCCTTGCCCGAGCCGCCAGCGCCCCCTGCCGGTTGTAGTGTACTGCACCAAAGGGGAATCGGCCCAGCGGGTGGGGAATCTGTCACTGTTTGTTGTTGTTGTTTGCTCTGTCTTATTGCATACATATGTATTTTCTAATAAAGAATTGTTATTCCTTTTCCCATATTTTTGCCTGGAAGCCCCATAAGCTGAAATTGTAATAATTTGGAGGGAGGGGATCATCTTTCCATTACAGGAAGGTTACCACCTTCCTTGGCAGACATCTGTCTTTTAAACCAAGACGTGAACTAAAGGGGTCTCAGTGCCCTGAGATGGAGGACCATAACTGCAAGGATGATGAACTCCCAGTTGACCCCGAAATTGTGCAGGATGTCCTGTTCCAGCAGGATCCCTGCAAATGTATGGGGCCTGATAAAATTAATCCAAGAGTCCTCAAAGAGCTGGCTGATGTAATTGCAAAACCTCTCACAAGGATTTTTGAGTGGTCTTGGGAATCCAGAGAGGCCCCAGATGACTGGAAGCTGGCGAACACTGCCCTGATTTTCAAGAAGGGCAAGAAGGAGGATGCTGGAAACTACAGTCCTGTCAGTCTCACTTCAGTGCTTGGTAAAGTTATGGAGAAGATTATTCTGGGGGTACTGAAAAACCCCTGAAAGACAACACAGTCATCGGTCACAGCCAGTTTGTCTTCATGAGATGAAAGTCCTGCTTATCAAACCTGGTTTCCTTTTATGACAAGGTAACCCACCCAGCTGATCAAGGGAAGCCAGTGAAATTTTCATTGCTGTCTCTCACAGGATCCTTCTGGACCTGATGTCCAGCCCACAGCTGGATAAACACATCGTGGGATGGGTGAGCAACTGGCTCACGGGTCAGGCACAAAGGGTTACAGTGAATGGGGTGACATCAGACTGGGGACCTGTCACTGGTGGGGTTCCACAGGGCCCCATCCTCAGCCCTCTGCTCTTCAACATCTTCATAAATGACTTGGACACAGGACTGGAAGGGATACTGAGCAAGTTCACAGATGATACAAAACTGGGAGGAGCTGCTGACTCCTTCAAAAGGCAGGGAGGCCCTGCAGAGAGACCTTGGAAAATCAGGGGTCTGTGCAATCACCAACCATATGAAGTTCAGCAAGAGAAAGTGCCAGATTCTGCACGAGGGATAGGGCAACCCTGGATGTGTGGACAGACTGGGGAATGAGAGGCTAGAAAGCAGTGCCATGGAAAGGGACCTGGGGGTCCTGGCAAGTTGAACACGAGTCAGCAGTGCCCTGGCAGCCAGGAGGGCCAAGCGTGTCCTGGGGGGCATCAGGCACAGCATCGCCAGCTGGGCAAGGGAGGGGATTGTCCCGCTCTGCTCTGCACTGGGGCAGCTTCACCTCAAGTGCTGGGGGCAGTTTTGGGTGCCACAATATAAGACATTAAACTATTAGAAAGCGTCCAAAGGAGGGCAACAAAGATGGTGAAGGGCCTTGAGGGGAAGCCGAGGTCACTTTATCTGTTCAGCCTAGAGGAGACTGAGGACAGACCTCATTGCAGTTACAACTTCCTCATAAGGGGAAGAGGAAGAGAAGGCACTGATCTCTCCTCTGTGGTGCCCAGTGACAGAACTCAAGGGAATGGCCTGAAATTGTGTCAGAGGAGGTTTAGGTTGGATATTAGAAAAAGGTTCTTCACCCAGAGGGTGGTTGGGCACTGGAATAGGCTCCCCAGGGAAGTGGTCACAGCACCAAGCCTGACAGAGTTCAAGAGCATTTAGACAATGTTTTTAGGCACATGGTGTGATTCTTGGGGATGGTGCTGTACGGGGCCAGGAACTGGACTTGATGATTCTTGTGGGTCCCTTCCAATTCAGTTTATTCTGTGATCTTGTGACCTCCAAACCAAGCCTTCTTTGATTTTCTTAGCTATGTCCTCTTGTCCAGTCTGAAATCTTTTCTGGGAAGAGTTGGGGGACTTTGGATATTTACATTAGATTTTCAGGCATGCAACAGCCTCAGCAGAGAGGCAGTGCTTATTCACACTGGACATTACTGAAAATCCTCCACACTCCACTCTGGCACAGGGAGGGCATCCAGCCTCCAACAGGTCTGCAGCAGAAATCTCATCTTTCCCTGTTTATCCAGAGTGGCCAGAGACAGAAGCTACAGCTGTAGGGGCACAGGGAGTGTGCTGTCCCACCACGGGGGCTGGGTGCAATAGGACAAAGCACAGGTCTTTCTGTGATCCCATGGGGACCACTTCCAACACAGCTCTGTTCATGTACACCTGTGATGTGCTGCTACACAGGAGAGACAAGATACTGTCCAGAACTGAGTAATTTTCTGGGTCTTGTCCTTCCAGGTAACTGTTATTAGTGCTTCAAAAGTGACTTTTTGGAGGTAAAACATGGGAAACTTCCCCCCAGAAAGAACAATATTACAAAGCTATATTCTCGCTCATCTGCCTGTAGCTTTTCACTTGTAACAACTCATATTACAAAAGCACAACTGTAACAAGTTTACCTTAAAACTTAAGCAAACATTTTCAGGTTAAATACTTAAAGATAACACATGGGTCTAAAGATAACACATATCCAGCCTGATTTTTAGAGATACTAAGCACCATCATTGAATCCCAGAATTACTGAATTGAAGGAAAAACAGTATTTCTGACTACACATAGTACACAACTTTGGATTTTTCAGCCCAGTTGTTACAGGCAAGCACCTTGAGAAAATCTTGGTGTAAAAGGGTCTTTGGTCCATGATGCTTCCTAATTTTGGTTGTTTCCGATTTTCAAAGTCAATAGAAACACATCAGTTCAAAAGAACTGAATATATGACCCCTTTTGTTTACATGTTCATATATGTACATATATATGTAAGTACATGTACGTAGGCTGTGTTTACTGAAAGTATTTAATTCTTTTTACAAAGTAATGCTTCTTATAAACAGTAAATTAGAGAAGTCAATACTATCTATACTCTTTTTGCAACAAGAAATTCTCACAATGAGCAACCTGTCATGTTCTGTACCTCTAATTTATGACAATGTTCAAAAAATCCATTAACCTGGGAACTAAAAAACATGTGAGGGTTGTAAAACTATCCACTTAAGAAAAGACTTACAATGTTTCTAGCTAACTGAGGAGCTGGGATTTAGGTTCATGGAAAGGATTATTGCTTAATATTTTCTCTAACATTAACAATCTTGTCAAAATCCCCTGGTTGCTCTGAGAGTAGGGACACCTGTTTTATGGACTGAGCACAAATCTTGGAAGGAATGTCTGCCATCAGACAGCATCACAAACAGGCTTCATTACCCCTTCACATGTTGAGCCTGGTTTACACTTCACAGTGGCATGGAAAAATCACACAGTCTGCTTATGGCAACAGAAGCTTTGTTGTAGACACAGTCCTACAGATTACAAAGTCCCCTTGCCAGTATCCTTTAGTTCATGCAGTAAAAAATCGCAGCCTGTACCAGCACGTGAACCATTTTGCCTTTTCCACTGCACCACAGGTTTGACATGTAACTTCCATCAGGAAGATTTGCCTGTGTAGCTGTCTCTCCCATTCTAGCTTGAGGGTTCTGATCAGTGGCGCAGAGTCCACTTCTAGGTCATTTCCTAGTGGTGGACCCTGCGGGTTCCTACTAGAGCCACTACTGTTGGATATTGTCACAAATGACTGGGACACTGGTACACAGTGCACCCTCACCAAGTCTGCAGACAGTACAAAACTGTGAGGAGAGGATGATATGCCAGAAGATCCTGGACAGGCTTTAGAAACTGTGTCACAGGAACCTCATGTAGTTCAGCAAACAAAGTGCAAAGTCCTAACCCTGGGGAGAAAAAACATCAGGGGCAGGTACATGCTGGGTGCTGAAGTGGCTGAAAACCAGCTCTGCAGAGAAGGGACTGGTGGTCTTGTGCATATCAAATTGACTACGAACCAACAACTTGAAGCAAAAAATGTCAGAAGCTTCAGGGAAGAACATTGCATGCAGGTCGAAGGATGTGATCCTTTCCCTCTACTCAGCACTGATGAGACATATCACGGCTCAGCCCAGTTCTGGGCTCCCCAAAACAAAAAGAAGCATGAGCAGATTGAAGCCAGTTCTACAGAGGAACAAAAAGATGATGAAGGGACTGCAGCATCTTCCTACAAGAAGAGGGTGAGAGAGCTGGCCTCTTCAGCTGTAGAAGTCTCAAGGGTACCTCATCAGTGTACATAAGTACACAATGTGAGAGTGCAGAGATGACAGAGCCAAGCTCTACTCAGTAATTCCCACTGACAGGACAAGTGATCATGAGCACAAATTAAAACACCAAATTCCATCAGAAAATATTTTTTACTGTGAAGGTAGTTAAAGTCTGACACAGGTTGCCGAGAGAGACCACAGCATCTCAATCCTTTGAGATACTCAAAATCCAACTAGATGGGGTCCTATGTAACTTGCTCCAGGTTACTCTGTTTGACAGAGATTTATAGACTAGAGAACCTCAAGATGTCTCTTCTGAACTCAGCCCTTCTGCAATTCTGTGACAGTAGTATTGACAAACCTTTGGAACTACAGTGAAGGTTACAGATCCATATCCCTGGACAGACAAGTCTTCTAATTCTATCTGTACCAACAGAAGGTGTTACCCTTTCAATTTGTGAGATTTTTCATTAGGACTTTTATTTCTCAAACTCTCAGTTAATAACAGATATAGGCATGCTTTCTGTCTGAAGGAACTGAGTCAGTTCTGAGGAAAAGATCAGATATAGAGGTTTTCTAGAGGTTTTTAAGATTATGTTAGTTAGCTAAGTATGTTTCACCTGCCTCTCTTTTACAGTCTCTGTACTTCAGAGTGAAGAAAACATTCAGGTGAAACACCATTAAAACAAGAAAGTCTTTCATAGAATGGGAAACTATTTGTGTTGGTTTAACACAACCTGGTTTTTGATGGGGGCAGGAGAAAAGCTGCTTGAAACTTCTATGTCTGGCACAGAGCCAATCACTGAAGGCTGTGATAATGGGCAGGTTACTAGCCCAATTAGAGAAGTTCGTAACGCCTGTGTGATACTTAAGACGGGAAAAACTGTGGGAAGTTCTCTCTCTTCTTCTCCCAAGGCTGCCAGGACCCATCCTGGTGGGAGCTGCCAGGGCCCATCCCAGCAGGGGCCGCTGGGGGCCACGCAGCTGGGGCCTTCCCGAGGCCAGGACTGTGCAGCCGGAGCCCTCCCGACACCAGGACTGTGCAGCCGGGGCCCTCCTGAGGCCAGAGCCGCCTGTGCGGTGCCAGCAGGGACCATGCGGCTGGCAGCGAGAGACATGGCGAGCAATTCCCCGATGCAGAGCCCGGACAAGATCAACTGCTCAACTGCAACTTACAGACACCAACTTTCTTCCAAGTGTAAGAAACGAACCTCACAATTTTGTAAAATTTAACAGTTTATTAAATATAAGACAATAGGGGACAAAATATTAATCCACAAAGCAGAGGGAAAACGGTGCTCACTGCTTTAGCCATAGGCAGGGTACAGCTAAAGAACAACCCTGGGGCTAGGGATACAGTTTTTTACCCCATATGATTAACATAACTCCTCCCCAATCACATCAACCCATCCCTTAGATTCTCTTCATTGGCTTGTTGTCTTCCAATGGGGTGTATCTCCACCTTCCTGGAATGTTTGTGGTTGGTTCGTTGTCGTCCAGTGAGGGCATCTCGCTCATCCCTTTATGTTAAACATACTGTAAAGGTCAATGCCCATTCCCCTCCCCTCAGAACTGGGGTAACTGTAAACCTGTAGCAATAAAATTGGAAACACTGAACTCATTAACAGACATACATACGTTCATGAACTTATTTCATAAACCTGCAACGAACGCTATTACGAAAGCCAACTACAGACTGTATTTATCACACAAGTCAGAGAAAAAGGAAAAGTGAGGACATGTGAGGAAAACCAACATGGTGGCAGGGAGGTCAGTGAGAAGAAAGAGAAGGAGGAGGTGCTCCAAGCACCGGAGCTGAGATTCTCCTGCGAGCCGTGGTGAGGACTATAATACAACAAACTGTTTCCCTATAGTTCATGAGGTGCATGGGGGGGAGCAGAGATCCACACGCAGCCCATGAAGAAGAGTACTCACACTGCAGCATGTGGATACTAAAAAGCTGTAATCTAGTGAGGAACTCAAAGAGAGAGAGATGACCCTTGTTTTTAGAGATAGAAGAACAGAGCCTTCACTTCCAAGCTAGAACAGGTCATCCTTAAAAGACTAAACTCCATGAACTAAAATGACCCACACTAGGCAGCTGTGGGAAGACTGCTTGGCCTATGGGAGGGACTCACGTTGCAGCAGCTTTGGGCTGGGATGCTGTTTGTGGAAGTTAAAACCACACTAGAAAAGTTTTCAGAGAGCTATATCCTGTGGGAAGGGTCCCACAGCACAGCAGAAGAAACTCTTTTCCTTAAGCATACTGAAGAATGATTTTTAAGAAGTGAAATACTGACCAAAACCCCATGTTTTGTTTCCTTGCACAGTCAGTGGAAAGAGGGAGTTCTGAAGAGGTGTTCTGAAGGTTTGCTTTGGTTCTCATTACCGTTTTTAGTTTTAATTCTGTTAATAATAACTCTTCTTTATACTGTTTAAGTTTTAAACTTTTTTTCCCTTGAAGTGTTTTTTTTTAATAATCCTTATCTGAACTCATGAAAATGAAGTTTTCAATTCCCCCTCCTCTGCTCAGCTATAGCAGAGGAAAATAAGTAGATGTTTTTTTCATGGGTACTTAGCCAGCGTCAAACTACAACACTATTCTAATATATTCTCTTAGATACTAGTGACACAGAGCTGTTGGATGTGGCACAAGAAAGCACAGACATGCTAGCTTTCATCTAGTGAGCCAGAGGAATGGCTGAAATCTCAGTTTGGGAGGGCAGGCAAAGCAGAGATTGTACAGAAACTGTGGCAGAAGACTCTACTTACTGGACCAGTCTGAAGTCTGTGCTCCCATTTGGCCTTATCCAGACCAGCTAAATTTTTAATCATGTTTTATTATTGCACCTTTATTTCACTGCAAAAGCATGTCTTTACACTATGTATTCATGGGTGGTTTGAGCTGTAATTTTTCAGCAATTTTTTTGAATCCGCTGCCATCTAGTGAGCTGCTACCAATCTGAAGTGTAGGGGGTTTGCAGCCAGCAGTGGTTTTAACTTCTGAGACATGGAGGATTTTGTTCTGCTCTCCCTCCATATTAAGGTGGAGCTTGACCAAGCTGATTGGTTTCTATGAAGAGGTGATGCACTTAGGATGAGGGAAGAGCTGTTGCTGTCTAGGGACTTTAGTAAAGGCTTTGACACCATTTCCCAAAGCATTCTGGCTGATGCCTTAGATAGGTGTATTGTTCACTGCGATAAAAACTAGATGGGCCCACAGAGTGTTCGTGAATGGAGTTATATCCTTAACCACACAGGAATCCTGGAAGTGATCCTGGACTGGACAGAGGGCCAAAACTTTGGAGTGTCACTAGAGGACGTGATTCATGCTTAAGAGACCCCACTGTATAATAAGTTACCAGAAGATGAATCAATATGCCTTGTTTACAGACAGATCCTGTCATGTTATGGGAAAATATTAAAGATGGAAAGATGCTGCGTGGAGTCCTATATGACAAGTTGCAGAAACTGCTGACGGACAAGGTAACTTGAGTCAGTTTGCAGAAGAGAAAGCCCTCCAGCTGGCTTTAGACATTACTGAAAGAGAAAAATGACCAGTACTTTATCTCTGGACTGACTCATGGATTGTGGCAAATGCTCTGGGGTTGCTACTGCAACGAAAGCAGAGCAGATGGCAGAGCAGAAGTAAACCCATGTGGGCTGTTGAATTTCAGTGAGGTATTGCTCCTCATGTGGTGAACCTGGTTGTAAATGTATGTCACATAAGTGTGGACATACCAAAGAGTCTGCCACTGAAGAAGATCAAAACAATGAGCAGGTGGACCAGGCTGCTAGAATGGAAGTGACTCAGATGGATCTGGACTGGGAATATAAGGGTGAGCTATCACATATATATGATATGATATGATATATCACAACATGTAGAAAGAGAAGAAACATACAAATGGGCTCATGATCAAGGCATGGACTTGATTACTGATGCCATTGCACAGGTTATCCATGACTGCAAAGACTGTTCCATAATTAAATAAGCCAAGAGCTAAAGCCTTTTTGGTATTGAAGATGATGGCTGAAATATCAACACAGAAAAGTCTGGCAGACTGATTATATCAGACTACCATGAACTTGCCATGGCAAGCACCATCTGCTTACAGTGATGGAAGTGACTACTGAATGGTTAGAAACATACCCTGTGGCCCATGCCACTGCCTGGATTACTGTTCTGGGCCTTAAAGAGCAAGTCTGGTGGTGACTGAAAGAATTAAATCAGACAACAGGACTCATTTCTGAAGCAAACTCATAGCCTAGCCAAGGGGCATGACATCAACCAGGTGACCACATTCCCTATTATGCACCAGCTTCTACGAAGGCTGAATGGCTGTTAAAAATTGCACTGAGAGTAACAGTTGCTGGGACACTGGGCTGGTTTGAAAGTAAACTAGTGGGAGAAATGAAGCCCACTCAATTACCTTAAGAGGGATTTCAGGTCAGAGTTACAATTCAATAGAAAGGTGAAAATAAATGCAATGATACACATTAAAACTGGCTGTGGCCCACAAAGTCAGACTACAAGCCGGCAACCTGTTGGCCAAGGTGGTGGTCGCAGTCCTATCAAGTGGTAATTGCAGTCCTGTTGAAGTCATGGTTGCAGTCGAGAGAGGTGGTCCTGTGGAAGTTCTGGTTCTCCTCTGGATCCATCCAGGGGTGATGGGGGTCCCAAGTCCCCCAGTACCAAGATTATACACAGTCAGGTTCAGGTGGGAATGCTCAATACCTCCCCCAGGGCAGGCCATTTCACAATGGAATGATGGAATACTTTGAGTCATGGCAGCTGCCTATTCTCCTAGTGCCATTAAGTCCATAATGGCCCATGAGCAGAGATGACCCCTCAGGATGGGTGGGACAGTGCTGGTGCTTCCCCTTCTGCTACCACTGCAGAGCCATTTGTGAAGACAAAGAAATACTCCCCTCCTCTTCTCCCTTATGTCATTTAACACCCAGCTTGTAGCCTGAGATGTCAGATGTGCACAGGGCACCTACTGCAAATGACCCACCATTAACAGTTTGTCAGAAATGGCATGGAGGGTAGTAGAATACTCAGTTTGGTTACACCCATATAGTGTTAAACTGGTATTCTTCTCCTATAACAAGGACAGACATTGAAACATCGTGAAATGCAGCATTCAACAGAAGCACTTGGCTAGTTAACGTTAGAGCATCTGCCAGTTGACCTGGCCTTGCCCAATCAAGGTCTCTGTGCACTGTCGAAGAAGAAAAGATCCAAATAGTACATAGGAGAAACTGACTAGAAGAAACAGTTATTTCTTCTCCAGGAAAGGGTAAACCTATTCATGGGATGGTTTTTGCTCAAGGACCTGGTTGCACTTGGGTAACGCAGAAGGATGGGGAAATGCAATGCGTACCTCAAGGTGATCTAATCCTGAGTGAAAATAATTCACATTTGAGTTGTAAGATGGCAGTGTTACACAACACTGTATATCACCACTGCTATAGCTGCCGTATATTGAAGGTATAGCAGAAACCTCTTGCCGCTAGCAAAGCTAGAGACAAGAGCAGAAATGCATTATCACATTAAAATTTACAGCCTAGTCCAAAAGGACCAGAGCTGGAGAATGTAATGGATGTACTTTTAAATTTTTGTAAACCGTGATTTGAGTTGGATGTTACAGAAAGACCTACAGCAGCAACTACCTGTACCAATGAAGGATGAACATCATGAGAAGCAGCTGACAGGAAAAGATGTGTGTTGATGTCTTTACAAACAATTTGATGGCTGAGGGTATGGGTGTTAATGTCTTTGAAATGGGTCTTAGTGTCTCTACCAACCTCAAGCCACCGGTTTGTTACATTACCCAGACAGATTGACTCCTGAACTTTAGGGTAATAGACAAATGAGTCCGCACAAAGTCTACTGCAGAACCCAGATAGCCTGAACTTCTGACTTTTGGAGGAAAAAATCAGGTTCTAGGCAGAGAATATGTGGTAGGCAATTTGGGAAGCCTGTACCCTCCTAGTTCCTCCACCAATGGGGATAGCAAGAAGGCAACATGCAGCTGGGAGTTTAGGATAAAAGGAGGCTGCATTCTCCAAAACCTCGAGAGAGAAACCCCACGGGGGTATGCTCCAGTGGACTCTTTCCCTTTATTCAAATAAAGCTGCAGGACTTGTCTGTCTCCTTTGTGGATGCTGGCTTTTCATAGCGTGATTTTCCGCACACAGAGCAAGTGTAGCAGTGACCTGATCAGACCTGCCTTTGGTGCCAAATGACTCCATGCAACACACTACTTCTCCCATCCTGAGTGACCACCATAGCAGATGGAGCCCAAAGTCATACACCAAATAAACACAGTAAGCATTTTGTGGATAATAATGGACATTTCACAAACATTTTATGGGCAAGCGGGATGTATTGAGATAGGATGGGATCTTAACAGGACATAAGTGATATGGCATAACTGATGGAGAATGTACCTAGTTTGGGCTGGGGTAGAGCTAGATTTCTTTACGGTACCTGGTATGGCGGCAATGTTTTGGATGTATGCTGGAAAAAGTTTTGATAATACAGAGATGTTTTAGTTACTGCTGAATAGCACTTACACAGCATCAAGGCCTTTTCTGCTCCCCACTAGAAGGTAGTCTGGAGATGCACAACAAGTTGGAAAAGGACACCACATTTGGCCAAGTTCTTTCTGGGTATAAATGGTCAAATCCACTGTCTTCCAGAAAAATTCACCATAAAATATCCAGCAGACAGGTTTTATGATTTATATGCAAGTGATGTAGTCTTTCACTGATGAAGACAAACAGCAACACTGTCAGTGCTTCTAGTAGCTTAGCAGCTTTTCAAGATGGAAAGTGTTCCAACAGTAAAATGCTGAGGTGACAAAGCAGGTGTGGGGTGAGGCTCCAAGACATGTCTGAGTCACAGTCAAAACAGGAGTCAACCTCTGCTTCCTACCTCTTCTGGGCCTGGAAAATCCCATCCCTATTAGCACAAGTATGGCGCAAGTATAATCCCAAACTGGCCCAGTTTGTCTCACAAAACCACAAAAAGTTGCAATCCTTTATTCCTTGGTGAACAAGCTTTCATAAAGGAAAGTATCTTTTGTACATCAGCAAAACAAAACAAAAAAAGATATTTAAAAGATATATAAAATTTAAAAGATATATATTTAAAAGATATATAAAATATTTTAAAGATAGATAAAATACTTGTTTGCTCAAACTGGAATGAAACTGGGAATTGCTTTAATCTGGAACAAAATGTCTGCAGCAGATTCAAGATCAGTACTCAAAAAACTCCAGCTACTACGTTTCTTCAAAAATAAAATATGATTCTGTGATGCCCAATACTGTGATTTGTTCTTTAAGCTCAGTCTTATATGGCTGATCTTACTTGATTTACTGAGTTGTACTCTTTTACTATTTTTCGATTTCTCTCTCTTATTTTATTACAGGTAAATTTAGCAAGATTTGCTAGTTATCTTTCCCATTTCAGTACATTTGTATTCAGCATGCTAAGTTTACTTTTTCTCACAAAAACTGTCTAATTGCATCTTCATGCTATCTAATTAGAAAGAATTCTCAGCTGATCAAAATTTAGGCTTTTCAAGCAAGCAGCATGTGTATTTAGGACATATGACAGTTTTAGCTCATTTCCTCTTATTTTTGTCTGATCATAGAAAATGATAGTATTTGAGTATACAATAATCCATCTAATCAAAATTTAAACCAGAATCAATGAGTTTTATAAAAAACACAGGAATTGTAGTTTCATAAAAATGACAGAAACTTTAGACAGTCTTGCATGGGTGCACTAGTGAGAAGCTTTCATCAGACCAAAAATTGTTTGACCCACCACAGTCAATACAACATGAAACATGCTGAGCCTGTAGCCATTCAACAATTTTATGGAAGAAGGAGGCAAGACAGGGTTCAGAAATGTTTTCATGTTTGGTACCCTGGCCACACCTGCTTACTGCAACTGTTTTGGTAAGTTATGCTATCCTTCCATGCCAGGCCCTTTCCAGAAAGCATTTTACCAGGAAAGGGTAATAGAGAGGAAGGCAAAAGTATCTTCCAGCTGTTAATGCAAAGCGCTAGGCTATATATTCCTGTCTTGGAAAGGTACCATAAATTATTCTGGGAAGTCTCTGCTATTTACCTGTCTTCAAAACCTATATACTTGTACACATTTTGCTAAGGAAATCTAAACTGGAATGGGAAGGTGAATTCTCTACCACCAGAGGACCACCTCTTTTCCATAAATATGAATGCAAAAGCCTGGTAGGAATAGACCCTTCTAAACAAGCCAGTAAATTAGGTAAAGAAGAGGGCATACAGAAACAGGATGAAGCTGTAAGAACAAGAGGCTGAGCAAGTGCAAGCAATACTGACAAAATAAACAGGTCATTTAATCCAATGAGAAGGGCAGCTTAATGAGATGGGAAGTACAAGGGTTTTTTCTACCTGAAACCAGGTATGTGTCCATTTCCCCACCTGCCCCAGGTATTCCCACTTCCAGTAATTTGTGGTTTTGTTTTCTACAAGTAATTTGCTCCAAATATTACTTACTTCAACAGGGGGCCTGGTTTGACGAGACACACAGGCTGTATGACTGGGTTGGGTTTGGTACACAGTGGTGAAGCAATGTCTTCAGTTTTGCCACAGAAGAGCCAGTAACATTACATTCAGGAACTATTATGCAGTTCTTGCTTATATTGTACTGGTTTTGTGACTGCTGTGCCAATCCATTTATTTTCCATTGCATTTTCTGGGAGATGACTGCAATGCACATGATTCACATCTTCAATGACCAAGAAGGCCAACAGCTTCCTGGCCTGTATCAGCAATAGTGTGGCCATCAGGACCAAGGCAGGGAGTCTCCCCCTGTACTCAACACTGGTGAGGCTGCACCTCATATCTTGTGCTCGTATTTGGGCTCCTCACTGCATGAAAGACATTGAGGTGCTGGAGCATGTCCAGAGAAAGGCAATGGAGCTGGGCAAGGGTCTGGAGACAGGTCCCGTGAGGAGCAGCTGAGGGAGCTGGGGGTGTTTAACCTGGAGGAGGCTCAGGGGAGACCTTATGGCTCTCTACAACTGCCTGAAAGAAACGTGCAGCCAGGTGCGGGTCAGCCTCTTTACACAGGCATCAGGTGACAGGACAAGAGGGCAGAGCCTCAAGCTGCGCTAGGGGAGGCTCAGGTTGTACATCAGAGGAATTTCTTCACAGAAAGGGTGATTAAACGTGGCAATGGCCTGCCCAGGGAAGTGGTGAAGTCACCATGTCTGGAGGTTTAAAGCAAGACGGGATGCCGCACTTGACGCGATGGTCTACTCAACACACTAGTATCCGCTCNGCGGGCGGGCCGGCGGTAGCGGGCGGTGAGTGCCCTTCTCTCAGCGGCTGGCGGCAGGGCGAGGCCTTTCCCGGCGGCGGGCGGTGTCCGCCGGCGTCCTGTTCCCCTCGCCCGCCCCTTTGCCTCCCTCTCTCCCTCCCTAACATCTCTCGCTGCCTCCCTGCCTGGCCCTGCCGCGGCCCCCTGCTCGCGGGCTGTGTCTGCCTGAGGCGGCCGGTCTGGGGGATGCTGCGCCACAGTCCCTGCGCCTGGGTCGGGGGTCGGCAGGAGGGGGCTGGGGACCTTCGTCAGCCTGTGGGAAGACGAGGAGCGAGCCGGGAGCTGCGGTGTGGGGGCAAGGGAGCCCTGGCCCACGTAGTGTGTTTCCTGCGCCGGTGTCGTAACACCTTCGCCTGGGTCTCGCTGGCAACTTGGCCGGCGCTACCTGGTGCTTCTGGCCCCGCAGGCAACCGTGTCGTGCCCATCTGCGACGCCGCTGACCCCCAGGGCAGCCCTCTGCCCACGCCAGTCTCGCACCTGCAGCCGTGCGTCGGAGCCGGAGGCTGATGTAAACTTTGACTTTTCTGCTTCCTTCCAGTGCAGGGAGGTCATCCAGCCTGGCGGCAGGGTGTGGGCGTTGCTTCTGGGGATAACTCTAAAACAGGCTGGGTGTAGGTCACTCTGAAATTCGGGTTTGACAGCAGTTTCTTGCCTAAAATAGGAAGCGAGCACACTTTGTGTTTTGAAACTTTTCTTTCCGCTCTTAGCTGGAGCAGCTGCATTTCCAGAGATGTACATAACTGGGTAAGAATTCTGGGCTTTAGGACAGGAATCCTGTTTGTTTTGTTGCTTGTGTAGGAGCAAAAAACAATCTTCTTCTTAAGAGGGGCATAAACACTAAAAGCCTCAGGCCTATAAAAAACAGACACTGAGGTGCTTAAGAGTGCCTTTGTGGCCTGCAGAACTTAAAAAAAAAGTAAAAGAATCAGGTACCCTACTCCCATATTAAAGGTGACAGAAGGGTATTTTCTGATGTTTAGCTGCTCGAAAATGCTCGTTACATCACTTTACAGCTTTATCTGCATCCTTAAGCACCTGCGCATACTTTGAAAGAGAAAATCTTTTTTGTTTGGTTGTATGTGTCTGTATGTAAATCATAAAGTCCTCAGTGTTGATAAGACCACTGCCTCTTAACATGTTTTACACAGTCTCTTCCTGTAGTTCCCTCTTTCACAGTCCGTGTGGCTTACTGGCAACACTGGAGTTAGAGCTCTGTGGAAGTGTTTTGCAGTAAAAACGTGGATGTAACCAAGGAAAGGGGGGTGGGTATGCAAGCAATTCAGTGGCCCAGATGTTTCAGACAATGCTAAAATAATATGAAAAGGGAGTGCGTAATTCTGAGTAATGTGAGACCTCACAGTGGTTGTCTGGTTAAAATGTGCAGAGTGCTTTTTGTTTCTAAATTATTATATCATGTTTGCCTTATAGCTAGATTGCAACTTAGCTTCTGCATCTCTTTGATGACCACAATTTTCATTCTTAACAAGATAAACAGTGTCTACTGTGGGCAAAGAGGAATATTTTGATATGTAGAATGGTCTTGTGGCCATCCTCGGTTTTGCCTCCTATATAATCTGTGTGCCACGAAATTCCTTCAATCTTTCTTTTGAAGCTTTCCTGTACTGAGCTGAGACTGATGTAGAGTCTTAAAATTTGCAATCTGTCCTAAAGGCATCTAGACTTTAGTTCCTGGAAAAGCCATAGGCTGTCTCTGCATTTTATGAACTACCCCTAGGTGTTAGACATTCTAAGAGAAGAGACCTAGCTGAGTTTTGCACTGCCTTTTCTTGCGTGGTTCAAGCCAGGGCTTTGATTGTTGAGATTTCCGTAGCAATTAATGCCTAGTGTTTATTGCTTGATTGATTTTAAAATACAGCTTTTAACTTTTTTGATTTCTAGGTGGGAATCACTAAATTGAACAGCAATAACCATGGGAGATGCTGCAAAACCTTGCTTCGCCAAACAAAATAAGGAGCAGGAAGTTTTGCATCAAGAAGAATTAAAAGAAAGTCCTTTACAGAAAGACTACGAAGTCATGGATGAATATGGAAGTGGCTATAGCAATAAAATAGATACCAGCCTGCAAAAGAAAAAGGGAGCTCCAGGTCATTATGGAAGCAGTCCGAGGCGAGGGCCACGTAGTGTTTTGAGTAGCCCAAATTCACTTAAAAACTCAACTTACAGTCAAGGGTCAAAGTTAAATGATATCCAAAGAGACCAAATGAAGAAGTGGGTATCTGATGACCACCGTAATACTTCTGACACCTGGAGAGAGTACCGATCTGTTGCCTGGATTCCTGGGCATGGTAGGACAAGAAAGGACTCTTTTCCTGAGGTGGAAGGTGCTGGAAACAGAAATGTAAGACGACAACTTCAGGAAGATTTAATGAGCAAAGATGTGCCAGACGTGCAGAAAGGAAGTTCTGGTAATCACGTTTGTTTGTTTTCACGTAGCTGTCCAGTAAAGTAGCTTCCTACATGTGTTACTGAAAAGTAAAATTTCAAGATTCATTATTAAATCAAAAAAGCATTTTTGTTCTCTCTTGTGTTGCAAACTATTGACTGCACTGTACTTGTAGCACTTTAGAAAAATTGTTACAGCAAATAATACGGAACTTGTTTTATAGATTGTGTTGTCTTTGTAGTTTAGTTTGTGAGTGGTAGAGGTAAGTAGATTGCAGCATCTGTGTAGTGTCTCTGTTTGCAGTTTTCCCTGTACAGTTTGATGGAATCTGTCAAGGCTGATAAGGAATCTTTCAATTAAGCTGATAACAGGGTAAGATTTTTGGAGCTACCAATGAGGTCTTTAATGATGTGTCTTAATGAAGATTGAAAACAATGCCATGTAAGTATTGTGAGAACTTAGTACAGCAATAACACAAGTCTAGTTCTCCATACGTATTGAACTATCCTGTGGGCAGTTGGTACTAATATTGAGAGTACAAACCCAAAGCATTGAAATGTAAGGACGGACCCACTGAGAGACGGCTAAGTGACCGCTACCATGTTTTCATTTAATGCAAGTAAAGCAGAAAAAGGAAGCTTCAAAGAGTATAGAGAATATAACTAGATGAAGTAAGAAAGACTAAAGCATGGATGTGGTGCTGCTAACATGAAATGCCAGTTGACAAGAAACCTGTCTTGTTTTGGTTCAGAGTGTAGCTGAAGATGGTGATCAGACCCTCTGCTGAGAAGAAAAGCTATTCCTGGTTGATACCAGCAAGTCCAGGAATTAAATGGCCTTTCCCTTGATAGTAGCTCTCACTGAAAAGATAAACTGTGAACAGGTGCCCAGTGTCTCTCACTGTTAGAAGTAAGCTGCACACAGCTCAACCTCACATCATGAGAGAACAGAGTGTTTTCATAAGTTTTTTCTTCAGTTTACTGGATGTAATGAACTTTTTCTGTGAAACTTCAGTAATTCACTGAAATAGATATTTGGAACAACTGGCAATCATAGCTGAGAACTTAGGCAGGAGAAGTGAGCTACTGATAACAGGAAGGTGCAAGTGGAATTAAAATAATTGGTGCGTAACTTTAATCTTGGGAGCCAATTTTGGAACAAATAATGTAACATACTGTAAGTATTTGAAAGGTAACAAAGATAAGTAGTGGTTAAGTAGAGATTTGTTAAGGAAAAGGTATGCCAAGCCGTAATTTATTTCTTTAAAATAGTTATCAGTCCCCTGTGGGACATTGGAAAGGCAGTTTATCGATATTGCTGGTACTGTACCAGTACTCTACTACTTTAGATACTACTGTAGATACTCTTATATGACAGTTCTGTAAGTAAACTAGCGGAAGATTATTGAATTAATGTAAGAGACTTGCAGAGCTAATTAGGTAAATGTACTCAGAAACTACTAAAGATTTTGTCAGTCAAAGAAAGTAGTGAGCGAACATTGAGTGAGTGAGAATTCTATTCCATTCAATGCTTATTATACTATAATGATAAATGAAGACAGGAGACTTACTAATTGTGTGCTCTGAAAATTGAATATGCTGTGGTGCTGGTAGGAATGGAATGCAGAAAAGCAGGAAGGTCAATTAAAATAGCCTTGCACAATTGGAGAAATGACCTACATATAGAATGAAATACAAAGGATGTGTAAATGCCATTGTTTAAGTAGGAATATCAACTGTGTAAATAAAGGAGGAAAAGTTATTATAAAATAGTATTTTTTTCAGAGAAGAATCTGAAATGATAGTGAATCAGAAGATGATAATGAGTAGTTATTATCATGGGGTTGTGAGGCGTGAAAAAAGACTCACAGCCTGAAGTACCCGTTTTTCTGAGTCTTCTGTAAACTCAGTTGCAGTACTCTACGCGTAGAGTTTTGGTGCCCACTTGTATGAATGAAAGAAAGCTGTCCAAACAAAAGCAAGAAGGTTGTCAAGACACGTAGGACACAGAAGCTGTTCAAACTGTGAATCTTGCCCAATCCTTCTGCGAAATGAAAAGCGTAGGGAGGCACAGTAACAATCTTCCTCTGTCTAGGAAGGTCGTAAAAAACTGGTGTAGTAAACTACCTTGTCTCTTTGCAGTAGATGGAACACAAAGCAATGGGACTAAAATTGATCAAGAAGGGTTCAGATGAGGAATAAAGGGCAAGTTTCTGAAGGTAAAGATAGGGAAGTTGTCTGGGCAGCTCATGGAAAAGGTACATGAAGGCTTTTAAGAACAGGTTAGCTGAATATTGCTTAGATAGAGTTCATTTCATCCTGCTGTGAAGCACAGGCATGGCATAGCTCACCTCTTGAGATCCCTTCAGAAGTTCTGTGTCAAGTAGCAAAATCACTAAAAATGTTTCTTTTTAGCATTTACTTGAAATATTTTGTGCAGTTGTCCTTTTCATTACCTTCATTACCGTCTTTTTTATTGTAGCTTATAACGAAGTTTACCAAATTGCTGAGACACTGTTTTATCTCCAAGAGCTTTATTTTTAACTTGCCTTTAGTACTTTATTTAATCATTAACCTATAATTAGGTTGTCACTACTGTACTTACCAAATATTAGATGTATTTTTTTTCATTTGAAATTTTTTTTGAAGTTACTTGTTGACTACAGAAATAATTGATAAGTAGGTAGTTGTCGCAGGCTTTTCTGTGGAGACATTAATGCACCTTCAGGTTCTAGCTACACTGATTAGTTAAAAATGTAGTCAGGTAGATGTGGCACATCTTAGGAATTTGAGCAGAAGTGTTAGTGCAAAAATGGAAGGTATGTGGAAGGTTCAGAAGCTCAGACTTCTGTTTTTGTTTCCTGGAGATTCCTTTGAAGTACTGCTCTTTGCAACCTATTAAGCCTAAATTCTCTTTATTCCAGCTTAAACTTGTGCTGCTGTTGAAAGAAAGAAATTATATTACCATTTTTGTCGTGATACTCTTTACACCGCTAACACATGCATGCTGCTTAGTGAACTGAATCAAATAACTGGTTACAAATACACAACTGTGTTGTTTCCCTTTTGCCAGTTATTAGAGACAAAAATTGTGGTCACAGGAAAGAAACTTCGTAAATGTATTTGGCCGAACAGTTTATCTGGGGTTTTTTTTTTGGTCTTTTTATTACAAATTAAAGCCTCATGCTATGATAGAAGTTTGGGAGTCTAAGGAAGTTGCATAAACTTTCTTAGAAGAAGGGAACTTTAGAAATTCCATGCATCGGGACATGCAGTATAGCTGTACAAGTGAAAGGCAAGATGTGATCTGAAGTCATGTGTGAAAATCTGACCTGTGTATATTTGTTCCTGAGATGATTTTTGCAGGTATTGGCTTTGGGCCAATAGCAACTTCTGCTTCAAAATGATCACAAAATTTGGTTAAAAGCAGAAGTGGTATTTACATTAATTTGTTCCAGAATTTTGCTGTAAACACAACAAGCTTTTTAAGCATTATTATTATGACAGTGTTACAGCTTTGTTAAGCAATGTGCACATACTTAGCAAGTCCATTCCTTAGTCTCTGTAGTCTGCAGTGGTGCTTACTTTTTTTTCACTTCTTTATTTAATATTGTGGATCCACATACTGGTTTAATTGAAAGGCAAATTACATTATCGCCAGTAATAATCACTTGTTAATAAATTGTCATATGGGAGCTATGCCATGACAGTGCCATATCATAGTGCTGCTAGCTCTTATAAGTCATTCAAATTGGCCTACACTTTAATTCTGTCATACTTGTAGTCTAACTTAGTCATCTACAAAAGCCTGACCAGGCATCCTGAAATCTTTCGATACATTCATTATGTATCATTGGTCTTTTCATTATGATGACATACAGGTATATCAATTCCATTTAGTTGTTTGGGGTTTTTTTCCTAGTTTTAACAAAGGTATCTAAATAAGGTCGTTGTCTTCAGAGGGACAAATTAGTTGATTTATTTGTAGTTTGGGACAAAGGTACTATAGGTTATGATACTAATACACAATTATTATTATCAGACTTGCACAGAATGGATTGTGAAACCACAGGTGGGTGAATTCTTTGACTCTTATATAAGTAGAGTGTTAATTAAGGAAAAATTTTTTAAAAAGGCTGTGGGGCACTCTGCAGTTATTTGATACATTTGCTCTCATAACTCTTTATAAGAAATGAAGAAGCTTAGAAAACCAAGAAGACCGAGAAGAACTAGAAAAGATGAATATGATCCTGATGAAGTGGATGGTCCAGTCATAGATGAATCTGTGCTGTCAGCAAAAGAACTTCTGGGGCTGCAGCAAGCTGAAGAACGATTGAAGCGAGACTACATTTATAGACTGAAGAAGGTGCCTCTGTCTTAACTTGTATAGATAGACCTCTCCTATTTTTTTTTGCCTGTAAATACATTGTAGAGGTTAGACTTTGAACGATATCTCTGATTGCAGCTAGAAAGTTTAGTTACGGAATTTAAATAACAGTATTGCTGTTAATGAGTTGTAAAAAGAAGATGAGTTATCTTTTGGGGTTTTTTTTCTACAATATTGATAACAATTCAAGCTCAAAAAATGAGCTTGAATCTCCTTTAGTTCATGAAATAACATCAGATCTTAACTAAAATGCTGGGGTAGTTGTTTGTTCAATTAGGATATTCTTCCATGGGCATTACATATTTTCTCCTGTAAAAGATAGGGGTTTGGGTGTGATTGACATGGTATCATTCTTCTGACATTGTATTTGACGTGCAAACTTTTTTGATGGCAAATACAGAGTTAGGGAAGCTAAGGTGAGTGAGTGTAGATTTTAGTCATTCATCTTAGCAAGGGTATTGAATGAAGTGAAAGTAATATCTTTATATATTTTAGGGGTTTTTTTGCTATCTTTATTTTAGCAACCTCGAAGCTACCCATCAGCAAAATATACCTGCAAACTGTGTGATGTTTTGATTGAGTCAGTGGCTTTTGCTCATAAGCATATTAAAGAAAAAAGACACAAGAAAAGCTTAAAGGTGAGTTAAGCATAAGAAAAAGTATAAACTGTAGTTTAGTGAAACCTTCCTTACTCTGCTAATGGTAATGACACTGCACTGCCTTTAAAATCATTCAGCATTTGTTTTTACCATGTTTCAATCTTTTTAAAAACTGTTACATAGTGATACGGATAAAAGCAGTAAGCTTGGGACCTGGACTTTGCAATGAAGAGTAGCAATAAGCAAATACAGTTGGTATGGCAGGATTAGAAATGATACATCACATGTCAGAGTGAATATTTCAGTTCAGAAATACTGTCAAAATTAAGCACTTGTGGAGTATTACAGGCTTCTTTATATGTAAAGGAAATAGATTTGTTTTGAGCATAAGTATCAAATAACTTCCAGCGTAACATCTATTCTACCTCTTTTTTTAGAATATCTTCTACTTTGTCTGCTTGAAGTGGACAAAAATATGTCATATGCAGATTTTGTTTCTTCCTCTTTAGCTCCTGCCTTTTCACACCTCCTGGGTGATGAAAGAATTTGGGATTTTTTTTTTTTGCATGCCAGATACATGTATATATACCTCTGAACGTTACTGAGGCCTCCTGGAATATCAGATTGTTTATTGCTTCCAATTACGTACATTACCTGGAAAATCTGTGGTGGTGGTATTACTTGGGATGAGTTGTTGGCATTCTAGCATGTTAAGCAACTCAAGAAACTCATTAGAACATCGGTCTTACTATCTTGAAAGGAAAAGCAAGAAGAACAACTGCTGACTGCTCTTCCCCCTCCAACGCCTTCCCAGATACAAGCTATTGGTGTTGCTATTGAAAATGTAGTGCAGGAGTTTGGCTTAAATAATGAAGATCTAGAAGAAAGGCTTAACATTAAAACAATGATGGAAAACTTGCTGTGTCAAAAATTGCCAGGTACGATTTCTAATTTGTTTTAAGTGTTAGATATACCAACTTAAAAACAAAACAACAACAACAAAACCTGAACAAACAAAAAGGAAATTAACAACAAAAATATCCCCAACACCTTATGAAATGAAAACCGAGTTAAAAACCTTGGCTCTCTAAAATTCTAAAACAGCGTGTTTAGTTACTAGTCTGTTGAATGACATGATGTAGTAATATAACCCTGTTTCAGAATTAAATTATAAGGGTGCTCATGACCCAAACAGGCCTGGAGTAAAAAGTGCAAGATGAAAAGGATGTGGGAAGGATTTGACCTTCATGATAAGCCTTTACCAACAACAGCATGGAAGGCAGGATTTAGTAACAGTTCTGGGCTATTGGAAGACCCTTCTACTTTTCCTGTGCTTATCAAAACCAGGCGTATGTTCAAGATCTATTAACAGTGCTGTAAAGTAGCTGCAGACTTAGAGTTAGGCATAGTGTAAATGAAGTATAATTCTTTTTGTTGCAGAGTGTTCATTAAGATTGTATGGCTCCTCCTATAGCAGATTTGGTTTCAAAACTTCAGACATAAACATAGATACCCAGTTTCCTGCCAATGTAAGTAAGGCCATTTTATTAAGTATGTGTAAACGGTTTTGAATGTTTGCATATTTATGTAGATTATATTTTAAATATATTTTCTAGTGTGGTAGTAACACTTTTTCTAACAGTGCATTGGGTAAAACAGTTGGTCTGGTCTTAAAATAACATTCCTTTTTTCATAGAACAGTAGTGATCAGGCAGTGTAATACAGCTTTCTGTTTTATTGAAACTTCTGAAAACACTCAGAACATCTGTACTCTAGCAGTCCTATGAGACAGATGATTATTTATATTCTCTAACAGCTGGAAGAAATGAGTCTGCTGTCATCTTGTTTCTGTACTGATCCTGGTTTTGTAATGATATATTTACATATGCACATTTTGACTACTAGGTTATATTTGAGCCATGAAACCATATTATTATTTTTTTGTGGAGTAGTTTAAAGTCTTGATTTGTCATGTTAATTGTTTTATGAGTCTTTGTGCTTGAACAGTGAAAAGGAATTAAGAACTTGATTCCATGCATAAACTTACTCGTGCTGTAGTTGATTTGGCAGTCCCATTGTTAGAATTTAGCGTTTTCTTTAGGAAACAAAAAATGATCTAAGTTCATAAAGTACATATAATTTTAAAAAGCTATAATTCCAGTCTTTAACACGATGTGAGCCCACTGCGCCAGAATGCAGATGTATTTAAGCACATTGAAACAGTAATTCTGTTGGTTGGTGTTTTCTTGCCATAACCAAGTCTTTGATAGAGGTAAAAATAACTTTACTAAAAATTACTCAAGGATTATTTTTTTTCCTTCAAAATAAGCAGAGTTCCTGTTCTTTTTGATCCAACTTAATAATACTGAAGTACACCTAGAGGCAGTTTTAAATCTGAGTTGTAGAAAATCACCTTTTTGACGAGTGATTGATACAAAACCAGCTTTATTCCTTTTATTGACAGATGACTCAACCAGACGTTCTCTTACTTGTGCAAGAAAGTCTCCAGAACAGTGGTAAGAAAAAATTACTGCCTTCTCAATTTCATTAAACTATTGCTGCTTGGTATTGTTAATTTCACCTCTGCTGAACAGGTACACCAGATGCTAATATTTTTTTACAAAGATGTGAGACTAAAAATACTGCAGAAAAGAATACATTGGCAGAACTACTTTTGGTTTGGTGTTCAGTGTTATGAGGGCTGAAGTTCTGTTATTTTTGCTGATGTGAGAAATTCCTAGTGGGAAGCTTTCTTCTACATTGTAAGTGAAGATGGCATTACACATGAGATAGACTCTGCTGCCTTCCCCAGCCTGCTCTATTAGCCAGGCATAGTGCAGAAAGTAGCCTGAGTTCTTTAACGTGTAACAGAAACCCAGTAATGTACTTTCACATTGTGGTCTCTTTTCCTGTAATTACATGCACGTGTCTGTTAGTGCATGTGATGACCATGTAGAGATGACTGCATACAGGCACATGGGGTTTTCTTCAGGTAATGAATGTAACTCTGTGCATTAACACAGGGAAGTAAAATTTAAGATCCTTTTAAAAAATGCACTTACCCAAACCAATTCAAGCATGTGCAGGCAAGAAAAAAATGAAAGTATAGGCTGGAGGAGGTGAAAACTCTTTTCTTTTTAGATGCAGATTACAAAAAGTAGCTTCACTGCTTTCTTGCCTTGCTTTATGCCCACAGTTGGGGACCATATGGTTTATAAACATATGGTTTTTAAACAAGAAGTTCTTCCTCATATTCATTTACTGACCTAGATTTTCTCAGTGGCATCCCCACCATCATTGTATGTGCATTTTATTGTCTGCACTATTATGGCCTTTAAGAATGGGGTTATTTTTCAGTCAGATTAGAGGAATGAAGACCCAGATCTCGTAAGAAGTTAGGATTTCTAATGTATCTCAAAAGCAAGTAATATTTGCTTTAATGTGTTGTGCAAGGTCTTCTCTGTGAGTGAGAAGATACAAGGATAGAGCATTAGGTGTTTGAGGTACCCCAGTGGCAAAAGCAAGATAATTTTCAATGAAATTAGGTGTACAGTTGGCTAAGTAACATCACAAAAATCTTGTCATTTCAGAATTTTTAAGAATCTAAAATTGTTTGATAGTTTTGTCTCTTCATGGCCCAGTGAAACAGTGAGGCATCAAAAAATAAGTCCAGTTTGGATCAATAAACACCGCTTAGAGAAGGACCAGAGTAGCTGGCAGCTGGATCATATTTAGAAAATTATATAAAGAATAAGAAGAAAAAAAATAGGAAAAGCATAGCAAAAGGACATTACGTCATGTAGGCAAGCCTGTTCTGCCTTCACGTAAAGCACTGTCAGATAACCAGGGAGAACAAATTTCTTTCTGACGTAACACTCTGGTTTTTTATTTTTCACACTAGTGTTGTTCTACAGGTGTCATTGGTCTGTCTGTATGCCTGAATTACTGAAGCCAGCTCTTAACCAAAATATACCTCCGTAATTATACCTGTGTCGATACGAATTTTGGAAAGTTCTGGTTTTCCTCAGTATTGTCCGGATAGTGCTTATTGTATAGACCACATTCTTCCTATCACATGTGAAACACTTAAATTAATCCCATTACTCTTGTAAATTATCACATGTACTTTATTTTTCTCAACATTAGTTGTTGTATTAGAAGCTGAAATTCTACCTGTACTCCTCTAGTTGCATCCAGTTCAACATATTTTTTGTCAACACCATGCTTAATGTGGCTTCTTCCTTTTCTCTCTCCCACTTAGAATCTTTTACGGAAGTTGATGCAGATTTCCATGCTAGAGTACCAGTGGTGGTGTGCAGAGAAAAGCAAAGGTCTCGGTTGTCCCTTTGTGTGTTCTAATAGTATATAGCAATGTAAATTATATTACCAACACCTGATAAATGACGTTTCTGTACTAAATTATTACAGTTCCATGGATCTTGAAACACAAACTAACACTCATGGGCAAGTCATTCCTAGCCTAGAATAAGAGGGTAAGGGTTGTTCTGTCCTCAGCTGTGTATTTCCCAACCCCTTCAACCATTATGGCTTCCAGCATGTACCCTTGCCCTTCCATTTGGGATTATTGCTTAAGCAGAAACTTTCCTTTCTGATAGGTAGTTTACATACCATATTAAATTATAGATTTCTGTAAGGATAAGAACAGTTTGCTTAGCTTTGCTAGTATTTTGAGAACAAGTGAAAAATATTTTATTTTGCCCATTTGATGAATATCAATTAAGATTCATGAAACATTCTATAAACAGCTACTGATAAAAATATTACCAGTTATTTGCTGCTACCTTGATTTTTCAGTGTTTAAAAATATTTCATGTTCTGTGAAAACAGCATAGAAACTGTTTGATGGTGGGTGTGGTATGGGAAGACATTTTTGTTTCATGAAGGAAATTAATACTATAACTTTTTCAATTCAGTAAATTCATATTATTAGAAAAAATGTTTAAATTTGAATTGTATCTTAAAACACTTGTACAGAAAATTATAATGCATATATTCTCAACCTGACCATAAATCAAATTAGTATTGCATGCTGCTTTTCATGCAGAGATGCTGTCTTTGGGAGGCTGTCAAGTCTTTCCTCACAGCCTTCTGCTATACTGTTCTGTGAGGTGTTATCTGACCTATGGATGTTCTTACAAAACCTCCAAGGTCTTTTGTTTCTTTTTGGATTTTAGTGGCCTTATTTGTAAAGTGAGTGCAGGGAATGAGAATGCTTGTCTGACAACAAACCATTTGGCTACGCTTGGAAAGCTGGAACCTACTGTCGTACCTTTAGTGATTGCCTTCAGGTACTGGGCAAAGGTGAGAGTCATTTATATTCCCTTATCTGTGAGTAAATATTGAATGGATGTGGATATTATGCCTGTAGTTATGGTTTAGAAAACAGTTGTTGAAACAGTCCTTTGAAAACGAGTTGGAATAAGGACATAAGTTTTTATAAATTGTAAACTTTATAAATTATATAATTATCATTTGTATGTGATAATATTCCACTAAATTTCAAAAGTGGAATTTTAAGCTTCATTCAGTGGCATGCAGACTGTAAGTATCCTGCTCTGTTACCAAACTAGTCAGAGAAATGTATATGAAAAGGGATTGCTAGTTTCTCATAAACTTAATCCATCGTGAAAAAAAAGAAATTTAAAACTGTCTCTATTGTAGATGAAAACAGTCTTGTGAATTAACGTAACTTGTTCTAAAATTTGTGTGTCTGCAATTAAAATATTAATTTAAAAAATGGAAAAATTTTGTCTTGTACTGTATCTGTGCAAAAGGAGCTATCATTTTTTAAAAATGTGCTGTATACCGTCTGTTTTGCCAGTCTGTGTATTATGGCTCTTACACTGAAAACGTTGTGGTAGTGTGGTGGTAACTGCAGTAAATATGCAGACCTTGAGAACAAATTTCATCTGGTAAGAGCTCAAAGATATCTGAGTTCCTGTCAGTATTCAATGTGACTGACCTCTGAACAGTAATTAATATTTTTCATAGTATCACTTGAAACTTTAATGACTGAACAATTTGTTTTTACAGTTGTGCTGTATTGATCATCCTGAAGAGGGAGGCTTGTCACCTTATGTGTTCGCTTTAATGGTTATTTTCTTTCTACAACAGAGGAGAGAGCCTTTTCTACCTGTCTATTTGGGATCATGGGTATGTGCCTTAATACACTGAATAGTGTGAGTGAGAGGACCAGTCACTTGTGGTGGTATATAATCTGTCAGCTTTATGCTACTCTGAGCAAGCCATAAGCGAGCCATTCCTGCTGGAATTAAGAATGTGAATCCATCTGTGAATTTATCATCATTCAATAACTACACTTAATTTTAGTATGCCTAGCTGTAAGGCTGCATTTCACAATCCTAGTCATTGAAGTAAGTACTCTATTGCCCCTTCTGTAAATAAGGAGAGCTGGGCATTGAAGAATGCATTTTGCAGCAATTTATTTCCTCATTTTTTTCAGCCTTTCTTCCAGACTCTTCGGAACTCAGTCCACATAGCTACATCCTAAAACAATGTCTTGGAATTTGACATCTAATTCTCCAAAACATAGACCACGGCTGGGGAGCACACTGGTGTGATACCTGCTAAAGGGATCACATTAGGAGTTTAGAGGATGTATTTCTTGGGTTTAGAAACTGAAATGCATCTTGGTGTCAGGAGTTGTATTATGGATGCCAATCCAGAATCCAATTCTCCAGGATGCCATTTACGTATTCTATTCATGGCACCCATTTTTGTACTTACAATCTCTTGTTACGTTTAGCATGTGTGTTGCAATTCCTGTAACTAATTACATGAACCTTGCAGTTAACAATTTTCTCTAGTACATTACTGACTCACTTGGAGGCATCTTCACTCTCTGAACTGGATGAGAAAAATGTCCTGTTGTGTATGGCCACATAATTAAAAGATACATATTTATACTTGTCTAATGTGCAAAGAAAAGGTTGCATGACACAGAATCACAGAATTTTCTGTTCTAGTGCTTGGTCACCCACACAGTAAAGAAGTTCTTCCTCATATTCAGGTGGAACTTCTTGTGCATCAGTTTCTGCCCGCTGCCTCTTGTCCTATTGCTCGGCACCACCTGGTTCCATCCTCTTGACACCCTCCCTTCAGATACTCAGATATAGATGAGGTCCTCTCTGAGTTGCGTCTTCTCAAGGCTGAACAGGCCCAGCTCCCTCAGCCTTTCCGCATAAGAGAAATGCTTCAGTCCTTTAATTATCTTTGTAGCCCTTGGCTGGACCCGGTCCAGCAGCTCCATGTCTCTCCTGTGCTGAGGAGCCCAGAGCTGGACACAGCACTCCAGATGAGCCTCACCAGGGCACAGTAGAGGGGCAGGATCACCTGCCTTGTCCTGCTGGCAAAGCTCTTCCTAGTGCGCCCCAGGACACCATTGGCCTCCTTGGCTCCCAGGGTACACTGGTCATTCATGGACAGCTTGTTGTCCACCAGGACGCCCAGGTCCTTCTCCACAGAGCTGCTTTCCAGCAGATCGGCCCCCAGCCTGTGCTGGTGCTTGGGGTTATTCCTCCCCAGTGGAATGCAGGACTCTGCATTTGCCTTTGTTAAATTTCAAACAGTTCTTCTCTGCCCATCTCTCCAGCCTGTCAAGGCTGCACTCTGGCAGCTGCTCCCGGCTTTGTGTCATCGGTGCCCTGCTGAGGAGGCATCTGTCCCTTTGTCTGAGTCACTGCTGAACAAATTAAATAACACTGGGCCCAGTATTGACCCTTGGGGGATACTGCTTGTGACAGGCCCGTGTTTAGACCCTGTGCCACTGATTACAGCCTTCTGGGATCTGCCATTCATCCAGTTTTCAGTTCACCTCACTTTCCATATTTCCTGAGTGTGGACACAAGCACACCCCTCCAAGAGCACTGAGCTCGTGAAGTTTTTTGCTGAGAAGTATATGGGGAGAAGAGAGAAAAAGGTTGGGGCATATTCTAGACCTGTAACAGGTGTTTTTAAACTTTGTTCTACTGTGATGTGAGGACTAAAATTTAAAGTTCACATGATGTTTAGCTCTGTGGTTTTTTTTTTGTTTGTTTCCTCTAGATTGGAGGATTCTCATTAAACAAATTAACTAATTTTCATCTGAGAGAAGTCGAGAACGATGCTGTGGTTTGGGAGCATAACCCCACTGATGATTCTGATTTGCCACAAGAAACTTCCCCTAGAAGGGGCAAGGTCTGGACTTTTATATATTTATTTCTGTAGGAGTCTAGCAGTCATTGCTGTTCTTAGAAGAACAGAATTTCAATTTTGTGTTTTATGTTTCAAAACCATGAGCTGAACTTAGAGACTGCATGACTGCTTGCTTCAAGGTCTGTTGTGCTTAGCTCTTGGTGCTAAGGAGCTGGCAGGAAAACAGATATAATTTCAAACTGTTTGATAAGACCCTGAATTTCAATCTATCAGGGATAATATAGTTTACAGAGTTGGAGCAGTTTTCTCTTGGAATGAGATTAAATGTATGAAAAATATTTCCTCTTTGCTTTGAACTGTTCTTACAAATTATTTCTATCTTAACAGCCTTGTAAGAAAGTGTCACTATGTGATTGCATGTTGTGACAGTTAACAGTTCAGGCTAGACATTGCTAAAAAATAGGCTGTATTTATTACATTTTGTCCTATTAGATGAGATATGCTTCTTTCTTTGAAATTTATAAATTACGGCATAAACACTGAAAGAAGCAATTGTTTTTGATTATTGATGCTAGTCTTTATCATTGCTGCAGGCTTTCATTTTGAAGTTTTATACAATCTCTTCCACCTTTTTAATTGCGGTTTTTATTGCAATTGCAGGAGTAGAGAAGCAATGATAAATTCTGCCATACTAAAATAAAATAAAGGAATTGTAACAGTTAAATGCCTGTGCACTAAATATTATTTAAGGTTTTCTTCTGTAATTGACAGGTTCCATTAGTATTTGATTTAGGTCAGCAATGTTCAGCACCCGTTGGTCAGCTCTGGCTTGAACTGCTCCGTTTCTATGCTTTGGAGTTCAATATGGCTGATTTGGTTATTAGCATACGACTCAAAGAACCAGTGTCTCGTGAATCAAAGGACTGGCCTAAAAAGCGCATTGCTGTGGAAGGTATGTAAATATCTCTCAACAAACTTCAAAGAACTGTAACTTTAATTTTTATAAGGTGCTGACTTGGCTGTTGATATTGTGTGTTACAACTTAGAAATTTTTAATATTGGACTGGTTATAGTAGAATATTTTTTCCAAAAAAATCAATTTCATATTTCTATTGGGTATTATTTTCAACCTTATCAGAAATAATTAAGTGAACTTAAAAATTGTCTTCAGCACAATTCATGTATCTTGTGTCCTTACACAATGTTTTAGAGTACCTAGCAATTCAAACTCTGTAAGGATGTAAGTGTATTCTTTTTTAAAGAAGTTAACTCTTTCACTGGTGGCTCACTTCTTCTGTCTTCTAGACCCATATTCAGTCAAAAGGAATGTGGCAAGAACTCTGAACAGCCAGCTAGTGTATGAGTATATTCTTCACTGCCTGAGAGCAACTTACAAATATTTTGCCTTGCCTCACAAAAAAAGTGCAAAATGGAGCAAAATACCCTCTTCAAATGCAAGTGAGGAGACATCCCAAATGCTGGACCATGGAAAAGATGCTATAAAGCATGAAGATTCTGACTTGCAAAACTTAGACAGCAGAACACACGCAGCCATAGTAGAAGATTGCATAACAGAGACTACATGTATGCCCAAAGAACATAAAATTGATCCTTCAAAACTGTGCGATGGCTCAGAAAGTTTCACAGAAGAAGAATTGGCTGATGATATAAGTCACCTGGGAATTACCCGTGAAGACTCAGACTGTGTAATCGAGGAAGTTATTTCTGGAGATAATGAGGATTTTAAACCTAGTTGTGAAGAGACAGAGAGTGAAAATGAAGATGAAGAAGAGGAGGAAGAGGAAGAACATGAACAACAAAAAAGACGATGGAATAGTGTTTTGGCTGCTGAGCAGACAGTCGATGAAGACAGTGACAGTGGAGATCTCCCTGTTACAGTGAATGAGCATGATGTAGAGACATGTAGTACTTCAGACTTAGAAGGTTTTCGAAACACTGCACTTACAGAGAGTGATGAATTTGGCTTGGAGTGCAGTGGTACAACAGATGACAAGATTGACGTTGATGAGGATAGTAGCACTGAAGGTACTGATGAACTGGATGAATCCCCACAAAAATTCCTGTGTTCAGCACAGAGTCAGATATCCCAAATGATTAACTCAGATGATGAAGAGGAAGAGGAGGAAGCATCAAGTCTTCTACATCAGAGAGAATGCAGTGCTACCATTAGAGCTGGAAGTGAACTAGATAACACATACACTGGATCTGGAGATGATGATGCACTGTCAGAGGAAGAAGATGATTTTTCCATCTCCAGTAAATACGAGAACAAACATTTCAAAGAAAATGTAGCTGGACCTCTGAGTATCAATTTGAGTCAAGAATATCTTACTGAGAAGGGAAGACATTCTGAAGAGAACACAGCAGTAGAACAGTGCTTAGAATCGGAACTTTTTTATCAATTCAGTAAGCAAGCTTTTACAAAGGGCAAGGTAAGCAAGCTGTATCGGAACATAAACGTATTGCTTATGTTCTGTTAGAAATTATATGAAAGTGTTGCTCAAATTCATTAAAGTACTATAGTTTTTAAAGCAATCTTGCCTTTTGTTCATGCAGTCTCCTACAGTAGTATGTAGCTTGTGCAAACGGGAAGGTCATTTAAAGAATGATTGTCCAGAAGACTTCAAGAAAATTGAGCTTGACCCACTGCCACCACTGACACCCAAGTTTTCAGTTATTCTAGATCAAGTTTGTGTCCAGTGTTACCGTAAGTTTTTTCCTTTGAATATTGTTGTGCCATAGAAAAAGAAACAGAAAAAAATAATGAAATACCCACAGACTAAGGGTGTTATAGGGTGACAGTTTATTTGCTACATTGCCTCCAGCTCTTAGATACAATTCTAAGATCTGGCTTAATGGTAGTGGCTTTTATAGAACTGCTGAATAGTTTGTATCCAGAGAACTAGAAAGTGTTCAGATTTGTCTTCCAACTGGCTGGTTGATTACTCTTACAGGAAAATGTATTTTCTGAGAGTCTAATTTTGGGTGGAGCTCTTGACTGATGCTTTTATATTTGGCTGATTTGAATTCTGTTAGCTGTTCCTTAACTTGTGATTTTTCATAAACAAAGACTTCAGTGTTCTAGAAAAAGTAGTGTCAAAATACTGTTTTGTAACACTTCTCCACTTTTGTTCTTTTCAGAGTGACCCAACTTTCTTCCTTTCTCTCTCGCCATTTCTGACCAGACAAAATGCATTATTTGTCTAATTAATGTTTTTCTTTGAACAGGTATTTCTCTTCTACTTCATCCTTGCTTTCCTTCACATGTGAATTTTCTCTTTCTTTTTCTCTTTCCCTTCCCCTGCCCCACTGTAAACCCCTCTCTATTTTCACTTGAATCTTTGCTGTTTGCTCTTCCTGCAGAACAGTTGCCTAAATTCTTGTCTTTTTTTCTTTTTTTTCAAAGATGATTTTGCTCCAAATATAGTAGAGGATCAGGCTCGGGAATATATAAGACAAAGCTTGGAAATCTTCATTAGACAGGATTTCCCAGGTAATTAGGCCATTCTAACTTCATATTTATACTTTTGATTGTTCATACTTGAGTGTTTTACAAGAAAACGTCCTTTCAGTATAATAAACATACTAGTTTTGAATGTTTAACCCATATTATTGCTCAGCATTGCAATACTTCATTACATTATTTTTTGTTCTAAGTCTTTTAAGGCTTTTTTAAATTTGGGATTCTTTATTTATTCATATATAGCACACTTTAGTAGGAAGGAACAATGGCAAATTAAGAAAAAACAATCAAAGCAGAAGTGGAATAGTTTTATATTTGTTATTTTAACTATATTTATTCATTAGACTTATTTCTGTAATTTCTCTTACAAACAACAAGTTTTTTGTAGTACTTCCTACTGAAACTTACTGAGTTTGGAATATTTTAAAATACAGGCACAAGATCTGGCCTATTTGCAGAACCTAGGTATTTGATTTTTTTCCTTTTGTTTGTTTCTGGAGTTCATACCTGTAACACCTCGACTTCAGTTCATGGTCTTTTAAAATTAGAAAAAGATTTTTTTGGCTGGAGCCAGGTATATCCCTTACCCTGAGAATCTCTGTACAAAGCATTTTTTAATCAGATGTCAGCTTGAACCTAACTGCTGATGAGTTCATTACTGGAAAACTTAACTTGTTTCTGGATTTGTCAGAACTGCATATTTGAACCAATAATAGTAGAGATTCTTTTCTTTTAAGCAAAGTTGATCAAAAAACTTTCATGTACCACAGAAATATAATAATGTTTTCATGCCTATATCAGAGGATATGCAGTGGTTTGAAGCTGCATACAGTTTGAGATTCTGTGTTATATATATTTTGAGATTCTTTGTTGATATATGGCTGTAATACAACACATGCCTTACAGGAACCAAGCTGGATTTGTTTGGCTCCTCAAAAAATGGCTTTGGCTTCAAACAAAGTGATCTTGATATCTGTATGACAGTAGATGGTCTGGAAACTGCTGAGGTAGGTTGAGAAGATTTTGGTTTTATGGTTGAATAAATACAAAATTTTCTTATATTGTTTATCTAGTGTAACAAATTCATTATTTTGTAAAAGTTTTTAATATTAGGAGAAAATACTAAGGTACCTCTAAGGCAGATTATTTCGGGGGTGTTTTCTGTTGGCCTAGGCATGAGTCTAAGAATACAATAGCCAGTTTTCTCCTGAATTCTAGCTTTATTTGTGCAGATAAGTAACATTCTTTGTTGCATAAACGACTAAGAATGAGAAACAATGGAAGAGCACATCAGTCTCCTTTCATGCCTAATATCAGCTTTTTAAAAGTTTCCATTATTTTATTACTAACTGTTGATTTTACATATGCTATTTTGAAACAATTTCTTGTATTCACATAATTCTGTATGAAACATTCAATTATAAAGCTTTAAGCTTAATGGCACATAAGAAAAGGTTTGCCTAAAATACTTGCAGCAGATACATCTTTCAGCTTTGTTTCTTGATGTCTTAGGGTCTTGATTGCATCAGAATCATTGAAGATTTAGCAAAAGTTCTCAAGAAACAGTCAGGTAACTTTCCGGAAAATTAAAATAAGTGATTCTGGTTTTGTTACTTCATTTGCTGTAGTGACAATGTTCTGGGGCACTGCAGATGAAAATCATTAAGATACAACTAGATCAAAGAGCTTATGTTGTTAAGAGTGAGGTGAAATATTGTGAACGTTTGGATTTATTTTTGTTTGTATATGTAGGTCTTCGAGGTTGTAATGTTATAGGACCACATCTGAACTGGACAGATAGTATATTTATAACCTACATGCATAAGAACACCAATCTAAGACTTGAGGCTTCAATTTAGTAGTTATGTACTTGTATGTTCAGTGCACAGTAAGTTGATAGTGAAATATATTCTGATACGAGTCTGCAATGTGAATCCTGGTTTTTTTACAAGAAATTTTGAATTTTATAGTGCTCATTTTGGTGTATCTCCAATGAATTGTAATGAACTATCATTTTTCTCTTAAGCTTATTTCTCTATAAAGAAATTCTGTACTCTTATTTAGACTGATGTTTATTTTTTGAGGGGGCTAAACATACATTTATATAAATTATATTTAGCAGATTGATCACGTTTGACAAATTGCTAAAATCACTGTTAAAACATAACTGAAGTACAAATTTGGTGTCAACTAAGATTTAATTTGTAGCCTTCTTGCTACCGTTGGAAGTTATTTGATACTGTGTAGGACTGTTTTGTAGCCATTCAGTAATAAAACATTTCATCCTAGGTTTAAGAAATGTCTTGCCTATAACAACTGCTAAAGTCCCAATTGTCAAATTTTTCCATGTCAGAAGTGGTCTTGAAGTAGACATCAGTTTATATAATACTCTGGTAAGGTTATCTGCTTTTTTATTTTATGTTGTGTAACAAAAAGCTGAGGATATGTTTCTTGAGACTGAAGTGACTGTTTGGATGAGGTTCAATAATCAACTGTTTCCAATTACCTATTGCAGTTTCATATTTCAAAGAAACCTTTTTGGTTTTGTTTGTTTGACTATGAGTGGAGTCAGCTGCACAGTTGTGACTTTAGATTTGTCACTTTCCTAAGAAAATCTATTAGTTCTTCAGTAATAGTAAGAAATAGTGGTTTAAGTATTTTAAGTCTTTCTTAAATGAGAGACAAAATAATGTAACTTCAGCTTTTTTAGACTCCACGTAGCATCATGGCTCTTGCCTAGCCTTGAGACCTGAAACAGTGATTTTGAACCCAGCTTGCCTGAACTATAACATATTAGAATTTACAAAAAAAAACCAAAAACAAACAAACAAAAACCCCAATTCACATGTTCTTGGCCAAACATTTTAAAAACAGGTTTTGTTTATTTCAATGTCTCTAAATTTCAAAACCCTGTCCCTTGAAAGGGCAAAGGAAAGTTAAGTCTTAGAGACAATTTTTAAACTTTCTGAAGATTTTTTTATGAGCTTACAGGGAGTCTTGAGGAAGATACCTCAATCACTAAGTGTGAAAGTTTTCTCCTTGAAGTGATGCATCTGTATATGTCCGTTGGTAGCTCTTACAGATCCAGACTGAAATCTCTTGGTTCAAGTAGTTACCTTCTACCAAATATTTTGAAACTGTAGTAGGAGATTAATGCTTCTTGTTTTGCAGTATTGTTCTGTGAATGCTGCTTTGTACCACTTCCACACAGATTAAGGAAGTTGATCGGCTTTTAACAGAGCAGATGATAACCTCATTGTTGAATGCTTCCTTTCTCAATATATATTCCTACTATGCGGAGCTTCACATATGCATTTCTTGAGGACACAACTTAGAGTTTTGTTTTTCATGTTTTCAGCTTATTTCCTTCATGATTTCAGAGGTTCTTTCTTTTCTACATGACTTTCTTATTTCTGTAGGCCTTGCATAACACCAGACTTCTGTCATCATATGCAGCTATTGATCCTAGAGTAAAATATCTGTGTTACACAATGAAAGTCTTTACAAAGGTAAGTGTATTTCAGACATTCTAGAAGCAGTAGTTCTGCAGCAAGGGATGATCACCATGAGAGATAAAAATGTTTCTTTTTCTAGATGTGTGACATTGGAGATGCATCTCGAGGTAGCCTGTCATCTTATGCATATACTCTTATGGTGCTTTATTTTCTTCAACAGAGAAATCCACCAGTCATCCCTGTTCTTCAAGAGGTACAGTATATCGGAAAGAAACAAGTAACTGGAAGCAGTATTGATCAGAAGAATGTCAGTGCTGAATATGAAAGGCTCTTCTAATGAGTTTTAATATTATTCTTTCAGATCTACAAAGAACCGAAAAAGCCTGAAATTTTAGTTGATGGCTGGAACGTATATTTCTTTGATAAGATAGAGGAGTTGGTGAGTAAATCAGGCTAATTGGAAATGGTGTTACCTGTAGCTTGGCAAATAAATAGAAATTCCTTCTAAAGACATTGTTCCCAAATATAGAGGTTGAATATTGTGGTTTGACCTCAGCTGGTAACTAAGCACCACACAGCCGCTCTCTCATTCCCTCTGCCCCCTCCGTGATGGGAAGGCAAATTGAAAAATAAATGGGGGTGGGGGAGGAAAAAAAAAAAAAAATTGTAGGTTGAAATAAAAACACTTTATTAATTGAAACAAAATAAAATAATAATCCTCGTACTTCTAATTATTACAATGATGATAATAATAGTAGTAGCAGTAGTAGTAGTAATGGTAGTATTTAAAAGAGAAAGAGAGGACTAAAACCCAAGACAAACAAGAGATGCCCAGTATGACTGCTCAGCAGCTGCTGACTGATGCCCAGCCCATCCCTCAGCACCAGTCAGTACCTCCTGGCCAGTTCCCCCCAGTTTATATACTGGGCATGACGTTCTGTGGTATGGAATATCCCTTTGGCCAGTTCAGGTCAGCTGTCCTGGTAGTGCTCCCTCCTGGTTTTTGTGCACCTGCTGGCTGGCAGAGCATGGGAAACTGGAAAGTCCTTGCCTTAGGGTAGGCACTACTGAGCTGCAACTAAAATATTAGTGGGTTATCAACATTTATTCTTATGCTAAATCCACAACACAGACTATACCAGCTACTAAGAACAAAATTAACTCTATCCCAGAGCAAACACAGGAAGTGGAGTAGCTGCTGTTTTGAAAATCCCGTTCCTGTGTTGTAAAGCTTTTAGAATATGCTTGGTTGTAATTCATCTGTGAAAAAATAAACCCCAAAATCTGACAAAATAGATCACAAAATTATTTTAAGGTGTTAAGGATGCTTAATTGTTCTTTATGTCTCTCTGGATGCAGATAACTCTTACCACCTGTATATCTGGTCATATCTGGTTAATTCCAATGAATAATTTTGTTTCATACAACTCATAAAGTGAATTAATAAATTCTTTTTTTAAGAGGCAAAATTTAATGCCAGAAGTTCTATTAATTGTCCACTTATGTTGTTAATAGGTTAAAAAATACACCATCCAAAACCACTATTGGATTATCAATACCAATTATGAAAGGCACTATTCTAGTGTAACTCCACTGTTTTTCTGTATAAAATAAATTATGAAAATATATTATGGAAATTATGAAAATCATTCTGTTTAATGTAAGTACTGGATGTAACAATATTTTTGTCATTTTAGTCAGTTGCTTGGCCAGACTATGGGAAAAACACTGAATCTGTTGGGCAACTGTGGCTGGGACTTCTCCGATTCTACACAGAAGAATTTGATTTTAAAGAGCATGTCATCTGCATTAGGAGGAAAAGTCTGCTTACAACTTTCAAGAAGCAGTGGACCTCCAAATATATTGTAATTGAAGGTAAAAGCATATGAAGTACAGGAATATACAGAACGTCTTTAACACGAAAGTTTTGCTTTTTCACAAGGCTTATTTATTTTTCTATTACTAGATTATAAGTTGTTATTTGCTCATGTTTTGAAATCATCACAAAATTGCCACTGAGTTTCGGTAGTGCTAAAAATTATTCTTAAGGGTTTTTTTGGCTACTGAAAAGAAGTTGCAAAGCAAACTTCATATTTTTCATTGTGAAGTAAAAGGCAGAAAAACAAATTTAACAAAATCTTTTGGCAAAGTAATTAACTATAATGCCATTGAGGTTTTCTCAAAAATACAAAGTTTAGCTGAGCCCGTATTTACTTAAATGATTTAACTCTGTGTATGATTACGCTGTTGAGTATCACTGTGATCTCTGACAGAGAAAATGCAGTGACGTATTTTAGAAATGTTCTGTAAACTGTTTTCTGGCCCATTTAATTTTCATGGAAAGAATTTCTACTCTCTTGTCTGCACGTTGAGGAATGCCTGTCGCTTTTTTCTACAGATCCCTTTGATTTGAACCACAATCTTGGAGCTGGATTATCAAGAAAAAGTAAGTCTTCTGTTAACAATTTCAGTTACAAAGTGACAACCTTGTCTTGGATCTTATTTTAATTCTGGTTTGATATTTAGACAATTATTTCAGTTTGGGGTTTTTTTCCTTCCACAGTGACAAATTTTATAATGAAGGCTTTTATCAATGGCAGAAGGGTATTTGGTACCCCTATAAAAATATTTCCTAAAGAATACCCATCAAAAATGGTAAGTTTCTTCTAAGAGAAGTATGTATGTGCTCTTCGGTGTAGAACTTAGCCTTTGCAGGAGTATGGTTATGCTCACTTCAAGGTCTTTCTCTTAAATTTCCACACTACTCTAAAAATCTTCACAGGAGTTACTGCTGAGTACCATTTTAATGTCATTTGTGTGTAAAATAGGTTGGTATGCAGAATACTAGTCAAGTCAGAGTTTCATTGTACAGATTTATGTATTTTAATCCAAATCAAAACCAGCTCAGCATTTCTTAAAACTGCAGTTTTATAAAAGAGTGTGCACACCTGGTCGTCAGTAGGCTGCCTGTCAAAAAAGAGGTCAGTGGGCAGTTAATTCATTAGGTCTTTCAGGGTTTAGCTACAGACTCCAAGTTTATTCTTTTCTGTAACTCTTACTGCTGTTTTAACACTTTTGTATCTGTCTTGATTTCCAGCTGTTTGGATTTTCATTTTTAAATTATTTAAATGATTTTTAAATTATTAACATGATTTGTTCTACAGGAGTACTTTTTTGATCCTGAGGTACTAACCGAAGGAGAACTGGCACCAAATGATAGATGCTGCAGAACTTGTGGTAAAATTGGCCATTTCATGAAAGATTGTCCCATGAGACGAAAGTGAGTATAGTATTGGCATCTGTGTGTAACTTTTTTCCTTAGGTTTGTTTAGGAAAGATTAGGATAGTAATGCTAAAGCAAAACTTGTACATGCTGCAGATTATTTCCTGAACTTAAATTAAAATGTATCAGTACCTGTTTTGGCGGTGGTGGATGGTGTTGCTATAGAACTGTTAACTTAAGGTGTCAGTTTTGACTCTCCACTTCATTATACAGGAAAGGAGTAGTCAAAGAGAATCTAAATATTCAGCAGAACTGAATAACTGTGTGCTGTGAAAAGCACTCAGGGATACATTTTTTATTTTTATTTATTTAATAGCTTCTACTACCAGAATTGTGCTGCTCCTAGCAAGACACAATATTGTCAAGTTCACAGAATCATGCAATTCCTATCAAAAGCAAGGCAAGAATGTCACAGCATTATTTTTCATAAGTACACATGTATGAGAACAATGTCCTGTTTTACATCCAAGAGAATACTTCCTGTCCCTGAATAGCCACGTCCAATATTCAACGACTCTCTTTGTGCAACAAATGAACGGCTAAATGGCTTTTGCTGCTCTTCCTCTTATGAAATGTCTAAACTTAAAACTCATCCTTTAATTTTGTTTTCTATTTAAGACAAAGCTCTTTAAAGACTTCATGTCTATAAAATAGTGAAATCTTGAATACCTTTATGCTCACTAGTAAGGGGGATGGAAAAACCTAACCATTGTTTAGAATGTATTTATGCTAAAAGCTGTCATTAAAAATCATTTGCACTTGCCTGTAACTATGTAAAAAAAAGAAGCTACAAACATCATGTTGGATGAAGTGACTGTTCCAGTACACACTAGAGATTTGTGAATTTACGTTGTGGATTCTGCTAATTTAGAAATTTACTCAACTTTAGCAAATGCAAGCACAGTAGCTGATGATAGTTTGAAATTAAAGAGTGCTGAAGGTGGTGTGAAAGTCTACTCAGTGGCTAAACTGCTGTCTTACCTCTGTGGATTTTTAATCTTGTATTCTGAAGTGAAACACCAGTTCATTGTACATACTCAGATACGTTCCGTACAGCATTAGAGGGAAAGTAAATAGGATTATGCATCTAAGAACAGAAATGCCCTATGAGGCATAATCACTGATACATTTGAGTGCTCTGTTCAGCCATTCATTGCAAAAGAGAGTGCTGTCTATGAAAGGCAAACCAGTTGTTTCCTGTAGTCTCTTCTCATGCATTCCCTCAGCATCTGCAGCTGCTGTATAAGAGACGTTAGAGCACATACCTGCCCTGCTCTGGTAATGCTCATTTGTGGACTGGACTTGTTTAGGATTTTGTCCTTTTAGTTTTTTTCTTCCTGAACCTGATTCTCCTGGTTTCCTTAACAGTCTCCTATGGGAACCAGTTCCCTAAGTGTTCTGACCGATGTGTAAAATAGTACTCTCCTTTATCTGTTTAAAGCTTACCTTAGTCATCCAGTAACTTGTTGAGTGTGCACTTAATCCATTTGTCTATGTCCCTAACAAAGATGTTAAATAATATTGGTCCAAATACAGACCCCTGAGGAACACCACTCAGCACTGGTGTTCACATGGACATCAAGACATTGACCACAATGCTTGAAGTGCAACTATCCAGCCAATTCCTTATCCACCAAGGGGTCCACCTATCAAATCCGTGTCTTTCCATTTTAGAGACAAGAATGTTGTGTAAGACAGTGTCAAATGCTTTGCAGAAGTCTAGGTACATGATGTCAGTCACTCTTCCCTTACCCACCATTTCTATAACTGTCTTATAGAAAGCTACCAGACTTTTCAGGCATGATTTGCTCTTAGTGAAGGCATGTTGGCTGTCACCAGTTGCCTCTGTTCTCCATGTGCCTTAGCATAATTTCCAGGGGGATCTGCTCCATGATCTTACCAGGCAGAGGTGAGACTGACCATCCTATAGTTCCCCAGGTCTTCCTTTTATGCCTTTTTTTAAAAAAAGAAGCTGACCTTGAATCTCATGCTGTTCTTTTGCCCTTCATTCAGTTTTGTAAAGTATTTTCCAGGTTTTTAGCCATTAGCAATGCATCCAGCTTGCCAAAGGAGCCTGATATCATCTTCAGATTTGGAGGTTTCATTTCTGTCTCCTTCTCTAGTCATGTATAAAGCTGTTAGCTGAAACAAATCTGACAGTGGTAGCGTTTCTTCACTACTAGACCTTTAAGTCACATAGAATTTTAGAAGCTTCTCTCAGTAGAAGAGACTTTTAGAGTGAATACACACAGTTTCAGAAGGAAGGAACTGAAGTCTGGTTGAATTGTACAAATTAAAAAAAAAGCCCAGAACTATAGCCCTAATTTTTTTGTACTTTGTTAGCATTTTGCTTGGTGTTTCTTCTCTTCCATTGTCTGCAACTTGAGCATCCAGATTTTCAGTTGTTCTTACATTTTTTGAGTTACAATTACTAGGATTTAGGACTGCGTTGTCATCTAATTGTAAAGTTAAATTATTAAATATGTGTTACATCAGTGTAGCACTGTTTGGTAGGAGAGTCAAAAGGAAAGGTATGGCAATTCACTTTATTTATCCCACTGAAGAATTACTTTGTCTAAGGACATGGGTTTTCAGTTTGGTTTTTTTATTGACTCTTACATACGAATGTAAGGCCTCTGAATTTTGCAGCATTTTTCTGCTCCTGCAGGCTAAGACGGCGTCGTGATTATGAAGGTGCACAAAGGTATGGAGAAATCAAGGAGAAAAGAAGCAAAGAGGACAAAGAAATGCAGAATAAACCAACAGAAAAGGAGAACTCACTCAAGGAGGGAAAGTTGCACTTATGTACACCTCAGAAGAGGAAACTAGCAAGAGTAGTAGTGGAAACTGGAAGAGAGAAGACTCCCAGGCAATCAGCAGAGAAATGGAAGCGTCTGGAAGACAGAGACTTAAGAGAAAAACGTTGTTTTATCTGTGGAAGAGAAGGTCATATTAAAAAGGAATGCCCACAATATAAAGGAGTTGCAGGTATGAAACTGATCAAGCTGAGTAGTTTAAACAGCACTTATGGTGTTTTTTGGTATTTTTAACATGATTGACTAACAGATAAGGTTTTTGCGTCATGTAAATGTTGGGTTGGGTTTTTTTAATGTAGTCACATTTAATGATTTTCCCTTCATCCTCACCTTCCTTTTAGAGATTTGCTGTATCCTGGGAGATTTGGCATGGTTTCTCTTAGCAGATAAGATACTTGTAATAAAAGGGGTATGAGTATCAAATATATTGAAATTGCTTCCATTGTCATCACAGTATATGAGCTTGCCAACATTTCAAAGTACAGCTTCTCTTCCAGTTCATCATACTTGCTACAAAAGCTAGCATTATAGCTCTTCACATTACCTAAACCAGAATGAATCTAAATGACCTAAAGTCAATATGAAAAGTGTACAGATTTGCTCAGACAGAATTTTGTGAATAAAATAAAGAACGTTTCTGAAAACTTAGCAATTGGAGGGATATAGAAATTCACCTTAAAGATCCTGACTGACAGACCTGAATGAAATACTTCTAAGCAAAAGAATTGAATTATCTAAGTCATCCTTCAAATAAGACTGATCGCTCATCATTTATGTTACAAAGGAATATCTTTCTAAGATAAAATTCAGACTTAAGACAATATGTGGTACTTGTAATTAGCTTCCAAAGGAACAAAGTAACACTGTTTCCCTGTAGGTTAACCTTAGGTGTGTTTAAATTCAGGCTGGAAAAAATTTGTTTTACAGATTACTAATGACTTGACCTCTTAAAGGAACAGATAGGAGTCTTTTATATAAATATATTTTTCAAACCAGCTTTTCTCTACTTGAAAAAATATCCTGTCTGCCTTAGATCAGGAAACTTCATAATCAGATGCATTTAGTGGAAGAGGGCATAAGACTGTGTTAAAATACTGGAAGAAGGAGGAAAATGGTGCAAGTATATTTAGAATTGTGAATATATTTAGAAGTATTCTTACTTTGATAGACCACTAGAAGTATTGGATGGACAGAAAAGTTGATTAAAAATTGAAGCCATGCTTCATTCAGCTTCTGACCTTTTGAAGGTGTATGTCAAGTCTAAATTTAAACTTTTGAGTTTATCTTTGACCTTTTCTCACTGAACTTCTCTTCCAACCATTCTGTTTGCGATGATACTGAGTTTGCTAAGGTGGAGAGGAATATGCCTGACTATTTCATAGTCAGTGATATTTAGCATTCATTGTATGAGAACTATACTTAGGCTGTACAGTATATATGTCTAAACTAATAAATTCTGAAGTAGGTGTTTTTATCAATTATCTGTGTTTTGGGAATTAGTATGTTTGAATTTGAAAGAATTGCTGTAGGTTGGGCTTTGTCTTTTATTGCTTGCTTAGTGCCTGAAGTGTTCTCTCTAGTCGAATAAAGTCCTATGAACAGGTGGATCAAAGAGTTCAGACTTCACTCTCTGCACTGCTGCATTTTGTGAGACTGCAGACACTTCGCTTATCACCTGATCTTCATTCATCCTAAGTTCCCCGTCTCTTGCTGATTCTGGAGGAGGATACAAAGCTTAATTTATTGCAGATTCCTAGCTTAGATGTATGTCACCATATTATGCCATATTTCCATGTTACAAAATTGAGGAAAATAACAATGTCCTACATTCTACATTTTCTGATTCTAGACAGCAAATATTTTGGTATTTTTTTTGTCTTACGACAACTGAAATAGAAACTACTTTCCAATTAGCAACTCCTTTTTATGATTTTTTCAGGTGGCTCAAAATTGGAAGTGTTGTGCGGATCCCCTTCTTTACCAAGTGCTGTCAAACATGCTGGTAGATTAAATCAGGTAAACACCAAGTGTCGCTTTTGTTTTCATCTTTTACTTTTTGTATGTTTTAAAGTCCATGTAAAGTAATTAAGAAAAGCTTTACTTAAGCTTTCAAGGAAAACCTTTTATGTTGTGAGATGAAATACTTCAGTTTTGTTGGTTCACTGATGTGTGTATGCTTTTTATAGGGAGTGCTTATGCATGAAGAAAAAAAGAAACAAAAAGGAAAAGTATTTTTGAGTCCCCAGTCAGGTTTGTATATCTTCAGTTCAATTCATAAACTATGCGTAAAAGCCTGGCCAGCAGGGTGAGGGAGGGGATTCTGCCCCTCTGCTCCACTCTGGTGAGACCCCACCTGGAACACTGCATCCAGGTCTGGGGTCCCAGCACAGGAAGGACATGGACCCTACCAAGATAATTAGAGGGATGGAGCACTTCTCCTATGGAGAGGCTGAGAGGGTTGGGGTTGTTCAGCCTGGAAAAAAGAAGGCTTCAGGAAGACTATTGTGGCCTTTCAGTTCTAAAAAGGGGCCCCTAAGAAAAGTGGGAACAAACTTTTTAGCAGGGACTGTTGCGATAGAAGCTGGGGTAATGGTTTAAAACTGAAAGAGGGTCAATTTACATTAGATTAAAGAAAGAAGTTTTTTACAGTGAGGATGGTGAAACATGGGCACAGGTTGCCCAGAGAGGTGGTGGATGCCTCATCCCTGGAAACATCCAAGGTCAGGTTGGGTGTGGCTCTGAGCTACCTGATCTAGTTGAAAATGTCCCTGTCCATGTCAGGAGGGTTGGACTAAATGACCTTTAACCCAAATTATTCTATACTTGTATGATCCTTCATCATTCCTTGTAGGAACTTTGCCTAATTTGCTGAACACAGTGGCAGCTTGAACAGGCTGAAGCCACCTATTTTTTTAATCTGGAAAAGTGTACAATTTTTGAGTTTTGTTTTGGAAGCAAAACTTGGGCATAACAATTCTGTGCCTTTCTATCATTAACTGGGTAGATTTATTTTGCAGAAAGGTATGTTGGAGTTTTATCAATCTCTCCTGTTTCACCTTATGGGGTTCTCTGATTCTTCAGGGACAAAACATGGAATGCTGTCTTGTGAGGGTTCCTTGCAGTAGAATTATACACAATAAACTAACTTAGAAGAGATTATCAAACCACATCTTTGGTCTGAGGTACCAAAATGCAAACTACTTAAAATTACGTTTGGAAGTAACAGTGAGATTATATTATAAAGGCCTTTATGTACTTTTTCTGAATCAGAGGTGTTTTGCTTTAAATGTGTGATTAACAATGTAGCTTCCTTTCAGTAATTTCACATACTTATTAGTGATGAAGTATAGTACAATGAACATTTTAAGAACTGCTGCTTTTTTTTTTAATTAGGATTTATAATACAACTCTTCAAACCTTTCAGCAGCGTGGGTGTATAATACAATAATCTCTCTGCAGTTGGAGGGGGACCTAATTAGTTTTCTGAAGTTTGTAAAGACCTGACTGCAATTAAGTATCTCAAATTAAATTATCAGTTTTGTTGGGAAGACACATTGGGATTTTTGTCTTCACTGTAAGGCTTTTTCAAATCTAGGTTTGGGGATTTTTTTAACACAAAGTGATTAGGTGTTCAGTTGAACAAAATGCTGATTTTTCTATTTTGTATTTTATTATTTCCTACTGTCCTTCAGCAGGTAATGCTCTTAAATTGATCTGTATGTCCTTTCATTATAGTTTGGCTTGACAGTAATTTTCTCCTGTCTTTTTGTTTCAGTTGGTTTATGTCTTTTTTGGAAAAAAAAAAAAGGCAAATAATACCTTTAAAACGTGATGCTTTCTTCCTCCCAATTTAGGCAGCCTTTCCAATAAATACATGACTCAGGGAAAAGCCTCACAGAAGAGGACCCAGCAAGAATCATGAGGGATCTTAAGCACTGGTAAATTGCAACACAGGCCCGTCATTCACTTAAAAGAAATGTCTTTGGCTAAAGCATCTGAATTCACAGGACAGCAGCATAGACAACCTTCAGCTTAAGTTCAATGAAAATATGGGTGTTTTATTTTAGATTGCTAGTACAAACAACTGTGGATTTTGATACGGACTCCTGCTCTTTAATAGATTGTTTGAGCATTTTAATAGAAAGCCATGATGTTTTGTATTTGTTTACTAGGTAAATCATTTAGAAAAGGGCAGGTACTAAAAATGGACTGTTTTCAGGGTTTCGTTGTTCCACCTGACCATTTTAAACTGCACTAAAGGTATGTGCTAGCCAAATAAATTATATTTTCTTCAAAAATGAATTTTAGAAGGAGCAAATGATATTTATTAATGTTGATTGTTTACTGAATCTTCGTGTAAGTGTTTGAAATGTTTGTAGACTGCTACATTCTTTTTTATTTCTGTAGAGAACTGAAAACATAGACACTAGTCATCATATGTAAAACAATCTCTGGACAAGCAGTGCCACTGAGATTTTGTGGGGTTGTTTTCTGTTCTGTGATTTTTTGGAGAGTTCATTTGCTGCTGTGCTCGTGTTCAAGAAGAAAGAAAGAAAGACTAGGAAACAGGTCAGTCCTGTTTTATTGCTGCTAAGAATCTTTTTCAAGGCCTTGGGGATACAGACAAAAATGCTTTAAGAAATAGAGGTATTATATTTGGCAACTGGGGAAAAATACATGTCCGTTTTCATAGAATGTGAAGAGGATACTTGTACCAGTCAAGAATTTACATTCATTAGTACTAAGAACTTGAGCTTTACTTGAAGTCCTTCTGGAGGTGGTAATGTACCATCTTATCTTGTTCAGAAAAGAATTAGTTACATGTGAAAATTGAAACCACTGTTAATTTATGAATCTGAAATAAATTTAAAAAAAAAAGTGAAAATCAGACTTAAGTTTCTGTATCTTTTTCTGAGGTTGTAGTTTTCAATATTCCTGACATAAATGTAGAATTAATGATAACTTACTGTAATTACCTGGATCTTGAACTATCATGTTCAATTTTTTTTTACCCTATCAATCTATTTTAATGGAAATTGAAAGCTAGAATTGCCAAAGTGGTCTAGGGAACTAGGATCCTAAGTTCTGTTTTGGTTTTCATCCATCTAAAGCCAGCTATCTGTGAACTTCTAGATATGTTGCTTTCACAAATAATTTTTGTGTCCTTTCGTAAACACATTTTCAGGCATATTATATTTGTACTTTATTTAGCTTTCTGTTCAGAGTTACTTCCAGTTTTGCTGGTGGGAATGAAGTGTATAAACCTCTTCTGCACCAGGTGCGTACTCGGTCCTTGTAATGATGTGGAGGGACACAGTTGTTTATTTATGCTGCCTTTTTTATTAGAAAAAAGTGCTATCATCATATTTCACAGGAATTTCACATGCTTTTGGTGTCAGAGTTTCCAAAGTTGGAATATGTTTTATGCTGTGAATAGTAAGTTATCAGTGCTGAGAAATTGAGAAAGATGAACTTGTTTCAGGTTTGCAGCACAGTTAACTGTCTTAAACAGGTAAGTCAATCTCATTTAGCTATTTTTCTACTAGATCACACACATCCATTTCCCCTAACGTAATTGTTCTGTTGAGGTTTGTTTCATAGCTGTATTTAAAACTGTTTCCCCATCTGTTAAAATTTTACTTAAATTTCTTTATTGCACAGCAATTTCTTTTATAAACATCACATTTTTATAAGAACTACAGAAGCCACATAAAAAATTATCTTCACTAATAAGTTTTCAGGGCTTGAAATAGCTGCATAGAATAGGAGTTCTCTAGCATAGAAAGTTGTTGGCTTTTTCTTCCATACCGATAAATTATCAATATTTCTTGTTACTTGCTTGAACTAGTTAGATCTTAAAACCGATTTTTGCATTTTTCTTCTCTGAGGGAAAGCTAATGTTCTAGCCAATGCTCAGTTCTTCCATGCTGAGATTGATTCAGCAGACAGGGGACTAAGGAGTGATGATTGGAAGCATCCTGAGGAAAGAGAAAGTAAAGCTCTTTGTGCCTGCAGGGTAGAGTGTGAATGATGAAGGAGGTATTAGTTGCATTCGTACATGAACTTGCCCCCCCTTCAAGTGTACTGACTTCAGCTTCAGCCCAGTAGTGCATTTAAATCCCCCTGCCCCTAAGTAGGAGTGTTGAGATTGCATGCTCAAGTTGCATGAATTGTGTGTGAAAAGAGAAACTTTTAGTAGCTAAAGAAAATGCAACTTTCTTTATACACCTGCTATCTTTATATTCGAGGTAGTAGTACTGTGCTTCAGTAAAGAGTAGTGGCATAATTACGTATGTAAAAAACACATCTGCACACTTATTACCAAGCTTTCCAGAACTACTAAGCCCAGATATCAGGGATCTGAAGTAAGTGCGGTCACGAGACTGAAATGTGTTTCTTGTGCTTGGACTTCATAAACACGGACTTGAAGTATTATCTAGCATATTTAAGGATGCTGGAATGTGGAAATGAAAAATGGGTACTTGTTTTCCTTCTGGCATAGCCATAATTCAATTTAAAGTAATGGCATGAGTCTCCCTCTACCAAGGCTGTTGGGGTTTCTTGCAAGTCAAGTCGCTGCAGCCACCAGGAGCTGGGGGAATGGCAGTGCAGTTCACCCAGCAGCTGTCAAGCTCTCCTTCCACAATGCCTCTGCACCAGGCAGGGATCAAGAAGGGCAGCTGGGCCCTGATCACTGCACAGCCATCCTCTCACCTGGCCCCAGACGGACGGAAACCCGGAGGAAAGGGCAGGATCCTGGCCAGTAGGAGGAGGGCAGACACAACACGTTGTCTGTGATGGGTCATAGCAGTCACTGGTTCCAGGTCCTGTGCGCTTCACTCAGGGATTTGTCCAAACTGGATCACTCTGCACGTGGGTTTTGCCTGCTGAGCCAAAGCTTCCTATGGAATAGCCATATGCACTGTTATTTTAAAATGCTTGCCGCTCAATGTGTGGCGGTCAGTAAATATTCACATTCTGTGCCTGTGTTTTATAGGTGGGAGACTATGTACTCGTGGGCCTCTGTTGTTCCCTAGTGTGGAAAAATGCTTGGGGGTAAAAAGATAACAGTATGGAAATTATAAAGGAAAATAGGGTTGCTACTCCCTGTATGGAATGTGGCCAGCATACCTGAATTCCCACTCACTTGTACGTCCTAAAGGAAGGTGGAGTAGAGTACATTGCAGTCAGGCTCTTGCAGAGCATGGAATTTCATGCTCCTTTCTGGCTGATAAGCTGCACAGGAGCTGAAAAACAAGGGAGATAAGGGAAGATGTCCTGTTGTCGAATCAGTAACTGTGGTGAAATCAGTCTCTTTTTTAGGCTAACACATTATGTATACTGAGATATCCACCCCAAATGTACAACCACGCCTCATTGAATAAGCTGTATGACTAGAGCCACTCAAGCTCCATTTAAAATAAGAAAATAGTACAAAAGTGAATTCAGAAGTGCGAGAAGTTAGGAAAGACTCCATTATAACTTCTGGAATCAGTTGACAGGCTCAACCTCTCTTTGCCCACATGGGGACAACTACTGGGTAAGAACAGTGTTCTATCAGTGCTAAATTACTGTCTCGAGCTCACTTTTGTTAGGGATTAGAGCTTTTTAGTACATTGCTTTGAATTAATATATTGCTTTGAATGTGTTTTTGCAATCAGCTACTCTCACCATCAATCCTAGAACCTTAACATGTCAGAATTCTAGGCTGCATCCAAAGCAGCAGGGCGAGGGAGGGGATTCTGCCCCTGTGCTCTGCTCTGGTGAGACCCCACCTGGAATACTGCATCCAGCTCTGGGGCCTCCAGCATAAGAGGAACAGGGCCCTGTTGGAGTGTGTAGCCTCCCCTGCACTAAGTTGATAAGAGGACTGCAGCCACCTCCCTTATGAAGACAGGCTGAGAAGGCTGGGGCTGTCCAGCATGAAGAAGAGAAGGTTGTCTGGAGACCTCATGGCAACCTTCCAGTACCTGGAGGGAGCCTACAGGGAAGCTGGAGACAGACTCTTCATCAGGAACTGTAGTGATAAGACAAGGGGGAAATTTAGATAGGTATTAGGAAGCAGTTCGTTACCGTGAGGGAGGTGAGGCACTGGAATGGGTTGCCCAGAGAAGTTCCGGATGTGTTCAGGGCCAGTTTGGATAAGGCCTTGCCAAACCTGGTCTCGTGGGAGATGTCCCTGCCCACGGCAGAAGGGTTGGGACTAGATGATCTTTAAGCTCCATTTCAACGCCTTAACATTCTAAATTAACAAAGATTGTTATTCTGTAACCTGTTAACTTGAACTTTCAAGGGCGCTGACAAATTAATCAATTATTAAACGGTTTCAGAAAAACCTCTCCTTTCCACGTGACACCTGGGCCGCTGTTTTGGCGCGGCCTCCGTGGGGGGCAGCTGAAGGGCAGGGCGTCCTGGTCGTCTTTGCCGCTTATCTCGGCGCGCAGCTCCGCTGCCTGCGGCGCCCCGCCCGCCCTGAGCGGGGCCGGGGCCGGGGCCGGAGCCGCAGCCGCAACATGACCAGGCGCCGGT